>CM054113.1:120034642-120587142 GCA_028673005.1 Tanypteryx hageni
CAAACATAGTAGAGAAAGTGTCGGAGAAATCCGGCGATGCTGCGAAGGGTGTTCGATACAGGGAATGGAAGAAGGGAAGGTTGGTTGGGAAGAGGGGTCGAAGGATTGCGACGACGAGCAACAAGAGAGAAAGAATGAGGGAGGCTAGAAATAGCGCCATATGTGATCCATAAGATTGAGCGGTCGGCACTCGGAATGCCGCGCATTCTTACACCAACTTATGGACCTCGTAACATTTTATCGAGTGATTTGCTTGCTCGTGTGTAACGTGAACAGGCGGGTCTTGCGGGTGATTACGCGCTTGAATTCCGTTGCCTCCGCACGTCGAGGCTGCATCGAGGCTACGATACTAGCAAGGGGAAACGTATCAACTGTATGAACATTTCTTCGAATTTATGCGCAAAAAGCTGTGCTTCTGATGACAGCAACCGAATACATACAGACCGTAATGTCTCGGGCTGTCCGCACTCTCATTCATCATTTACAGACCACATAATGGACGAAAAGTATATATACAATGCATGCCCTGCAGACCGCCGAGGCGCGTGTCAGGGGATGACAAGCACCGACCGACTAATGGTGTTGACCTTGTTGCTGTTGGTTCTTCTGATTACTTCGGGGAAGAAGGACTAAAAGTACCTCTTGGTCCTGGCTCTAATCTCCATGAACTTTCTTTTATGCTGCGGCCGTACTGATATATCGAAATCTTATATAAATATCACCGTACTATAGTGGTGCCCAAACGTTTCCGTTCGAAGGCCATTTAGTTTACTTCTGTATTCACCGGGGGGTCGCATATTCTACTTCCACACTCATTGTGGGCCACAGGCAGTAGAAAGTAAAGTTGAAGAGTAATTTAAGGAAACTAAAGTTTTAACTTGTTTTTAATTTATTAATCTCTAATGAGAATAGAGAAGTGGAGACAATATAGTTTTTATTATTTAATATTTTCATTTTATGTTAGAGTGTGTACTTTAACTGCTAAACTCATGGCAGGCCAGATGTGGACCGCGCACCTAGTTTGTGTGCCACAGCTATATTAGGTTTCATTAAAAATATCTTCATTTGCTAACATCTTGAAGAGGAAGCAGATAGTGCACTTGCCCATCTTTGTAGCGTGTATGTAACGCATCATGCCTATACTTCAACATAGCAAAATGCACTGCTCTTCGCTCTACCATCTCTAATTCTTCTATAATATCTTCTTCACATGGGTTCCATACTGCACAGCATGACAAAAGTAAGCTGTTTCCTTTATGTGATGGGGACATTTATTAAAAACCCAGCTAACTAATCAATGAATCATATTCGCCCTGCTTGTAATTAACATCACATGTTATCTAAACAAAAAATATGGTGTTAATGTGATGCCTAAGTTCTTATACTATTACCATGAATTTCATAACCACCTTCATATTGCTGCGATACACAGGTAAAACTAACAGATATACATTTACCAGTATTTAAATCAAGCTGTCCTTTGCTACACCAACATGCTATCGCATTGTAGGTCCATTTACAAAAGTTATCTATCTTTTTCGGCATGTGTTTTGCAGTAAACTGAGAAGAGCCTAAATTTGTTGGAAATGTTATCAGCCAAATCGTTTATGTAAATAATGCAGGGGAGTGGGCCAATAAAGCTACCCTGAGGGATTACAGAAGTGACTTTAATAGGTTCAGATGCCACGCCATCAAACGTTGTGCTATGGGAATGTTTGCTCAGAAGCGAGATAATCCAGTCAACAACACGAATATTGATGTTATACCCACTCAGCTTGCATATTATTTTAAAATGGAGAACTGTGTCAAACTCATTTCTAAAATCAAGAAATACTGCATCAGTGCAAACTGCTATTCACTTAAAAAGAACACTGGAATACCTTCAGGACCTGGTGATTTCTTGCCCTTTATAGATTTCAGTAATTTCACTATACCGTCAATGGAAATTTCTAAATACTTCATGGAATATAATGCTTGTTGAGAGAAATTAACTAAGACATTGTTGTCATTGGTAAAGTATTATTTGTAATTCTTATTAAGCAAGTTAGCCTTTAATAGGGGAACAATTATTGTTTCACCAGTGGTGGTAGGTAATGGTGGTAGGGTAGAAAGACCTCCAATGACTAAACGTACACATGACCAATACATTTTTGCATTTTTTCTTAAAGAACCAGGAGGAGTGGTATTTAAACTGAGAGAATTCAGCTCATCCTTCAAACCTAGCTGCTTTTCTTATATTTATTCTAGATTTCTTCAAAATTGGAATGTCTTTATATGAGCCATTCACTAATTAAGTTGCCTCAGATGTTTCATCAGCTTATGTAGCTTCAGATTCATCCAACTAGGGTACTTCCTGACTATAACAAATTTTGTAGGCTCGAACTGCAATAATCCTCCATTTCAAGTAAGTAATAATTTGGTCCAGAAATTTTCAACCTATTTATTTCTGACGTGTGTAGAGAAATTATTAAAATTATCCTCAATACATGTTTTCAGCTCAGTTAAGTTAGCTTACTTATGCACAAAAACTTTCCTAGGTAGGTAAAAGGTTCTACTCAACTTAGATGTAACCTCTACAAAAACTGCTTTATGATCACTTACACTTTTGTCCATATATGTGTTAAAATTAATTGGAAGTGACAGGTAGCGATTAAATCTAAGATATCTGACATGAGTGAGAACTTTAATTATTTTTTCCAATGAATTTACTATAAGGATTTCAATTAACTTTAAACATGATTCTTTTTTTACAACTGCAAATAAATTTCCCCTACTCCAGGTCAATAAACTAAATTTAACTCCACACTTATCAATATCAATGGACCCCTCTTTCTCTGGATAAAAATCTGAATTGAGCTGCCAAGCTGACTTAGTCTTTATATCTGAACAGGGAGGACAATAGCAGTCATTGTAGAAATACATTTTCCTAGAATTATGCAATGATACAGAACACCAAATTATTTCGAAGGAAATGGAATCAAGGGGTTCTTTTATGTTTGAAATTAACGTATTACTAAAAGCAATGAAAACCCCTTCACCTTAACTTGTTTCTGTAAACAATGAAGCCAGAAAAAACCTCTGGAATAAATTACTTTGGTGAAACAACATTCTGTGCTTGAGACAATATCTAAGCTATATAGTTAAAACTACTACATTAAAACGAAGATGTCAAAAATACTTGGAAGAATTTGGTTGATTTAGTAATAAAAGGAGTAGATAAATACATTCCAAGTAAGGTAGTCCATGAAAGGAATGAGCTGCAATGGTTCAATCAACAAGTCCTTACCGTGGTAAAGTTACAAAGATGTCATGCTAAATTGAAATCACATCACACCCAGTGGCTCCTAAGGAGGAGGAAAAGTGATTCCTTCAGGAAGCAATCCTAAACTTAAGCTTATCTCTTTACTACAATAAACTCTCATTAACACGACCTCAAAGAGAGAAAAAAAACCTGTGTTCATGTTAACCATTTTTGTCATAACTGAATTATGTAGGAAAAAAATTAAAAATATTACAATTATCTGTTTAAATATATGTACATACATAAAATACCTGTAAATGGGATAACCTGTTTGTGTTCAACTAGCGTAATTGCCCGTCAAATATGATGGTATTATAATAAAAGTATTCCAAATATATTTTATTTCGATATGAAAAATCAGTAAGATATGTTATGATTTGGTTTCGCTTTCATGCACAATCAAATCACTGTTTTTTGAAGTTATCTTTGTTTTAATTATATTGTTTAAATAATTATTATCAGAGAGGCCAAATGATTATCCAAATATTTGCTGAAAATAAGAGGAAAATCAAAATAATAAGATATTATAATGCACGACGAATTTGCAGAAATTTACTTCAAATATATGAGCAAATTATAAATTATTTAAAATGTATAGAATTTAACTTGATAACTGAATTATTTTACTCTTTTTTATGCATAAAAACAGGATAAAATGTGAAAGAAGTCAATTTACCAATAAAGAAAAAGTGTGTAGTAACTTACTATGAATTAAATACTTACATGAACCGCAATAAGTTTTAACTATATTATAAAATCGCAATTTTCTTTTAACTACATATGGCAGTTATGAATTTTTTCTGAAAATTGGCTTTATTTAAAAAAATTTAAATCAAAATCATAAAATGTTATTTTTTCAATCCTTTTAGAAATTGGGTTCAAAATATTTACTGTATTATCATTTAAAGAAATACATTGAAAATTACATTACCTATATGAAGCTTTGTGAATTCCCACCATTTGGAAATGGCGCATTATTCAATATATAAATTTTTTTATAATCACTTATAATTTATTATTGTTATTTCTGTATTGCAGCTCCTTTTAATTCTATATAAATGCTTTGTACTCTTCCCCTTTCTCCATTTCTGATCATTCCAGTTCTCTTTTACTTCCTCCCTCTAATTACTTAATAGATTCAGTAAATAAGTTATACCCATGTATAAAAGTCTGACCCGTGTTAAAGCACTATTTAGGTACATTTATTATAATGCCAAGAATAGAATTCAACAATTGGGACATCAGTGGCCCAATATAAATAAAATAGATGAAAATGTAATTTTTGGAGATTTACAAATGAGATTTAAATTCTTCTCTTTGCGCAACTAAGTTAAATACCTCATCCTTGAAATATTTTAAAATGTAAATGAAAAAGGTCTGCATGTCAAGGACTGGCTTTTTGCGTGATTCATATATGCGATGCGAATTTATAACTCTGGTAAATTATAAGATGCGCTGCAAAAAAACTATGTAAATAACTATAAAAATAGTTATATTACAAAAAATTTCAATGCAAAATTAACTGAAACTACGATCGTAGTGAAACCGGTCGTTTTTAAATTAATTTTGTGGAAATAACAAAGTTCTTTTTTCAATATAACTGAAAAGAAATTAATGAAAAACACGATTTTAATTATAAAAAATGTGGGTTCCTTCTCTCTCTCTCGTACTAAAGCACTCAAAGCATGCTTTCCTTACACATATAGTATAAGAACAACAATACAATCTCGAGGTTTAACAATGACATGGTCGGCAAGGCAACATATTGTTAAAAAGCTAAAATTTTTCCAATAAATATGACTTAAATGTATAACTTGAGTGATTTCAAACCAACGGCAAAAATCAACGATAAAAATAATAATCTATGTTTATTTTTCTTTAAAATGGTCTCTGTATGAAGATAATAAGTCAATTACTTCTAATTAAATTTTGCAAAAGAAAAAAAGCCTGAAATGAAATTAACTTCATGAAGAGAGGCACAAAAATGCCAGTATCTCTTTTGACCCATTTTAATAGAAAGCAAAACACAATCATTTACATTCCATTTACAGCAAGCCATTCTCTAACCATGTTAATTAAATGCAACAATCATAATTACCAAACATGTTCAAAATTTCAGTACGCATGGTCTTGAACAGGGCACACATCACATGTTATGTATGTATGTGATGTGAATAAGCTCATAGCCTAAATGAAAATTTTACTATTTTCCTTTTAAGCTATTAAGAATCGACAATGCAGTTTTGTTGCACATGGTATTATTCAACTTCATACTAGGAAGCAAACCCATTTTAAACTGATAGCAAATTATCACTAAATAAAAGTCCTGTATGGTTGTTCTCTTTCTAGCTTTAAGCACTATGCCAAAAGCTTTTCTTCATTAAATTTCAAGAAATTCTTTAATTGATCAACTTACTCATTCCTAGTGTTACTTGTCTCCTAAAGCATGAAGTCCTTGTTTCCATTAAGGAAGTTGTAGTAGATGCAAGTGAGGTTTACATATATAGGAGACTCATAAATATCACGGGCTTAGCTTTTGCAGTTTTGACCTTTTGTGAGCAACCTCTTGCTACACCAATTTTGTTATCATAGGAGTTAGTTTTGGCCTTTTGCAGGGTAAACATATGGTATATCGCTCTAGAACAGTGATTTCCAAACTGTGTCACTAGGTGTATGAGATGTGTCATGGTATGCATCCATAAAATGTACAAGAGAATTTTATAAATTATAATTCTTTTGGCAAAAACAAACTAAACTATGTAAAAAATATATAAAGATCTGTGACTGTAAGTAACAATAAAGACGTGATGTGAACAATTAAAAATGGTTGATAAATAAATGCACATTAATTTGTCCACTATTCGCCCCAATATAAGAACATAACAAAGCTTAACTCAAACCAGTATCATGTGCATGACTTATACATAGTCATAATGGAGATAAATGATGTCAGGTATTCTATTAAAAGCTGAGCCAGTCTGTTCCCGATATCTGTTGCAAAATTATCTCACTGACTTTTCTCTGCGTGTTAATTTACTTTCTAGGTATGATTTTTGTATACGGCTTTTATATGTTTATTTCAATTATTTTGTTTGGTTTATTTTGCATATTTATTTCAACGGTGATGTGTCTATCTTTTGTTACATTTTCTCTAAATCCAGGATTATTCAGGTAAGGTTTTGAATATCGTTGTTTTTGTTTTCACAGTACTTTCCTAGAATGTAACCCCCACAATATTTAATACATACCAATAATGTTTAACAGAATTTAGTAAAATTGCTACCATTGACAAAATGTTTATATAACTTAGCATGTTCCTGCTGGAGGGGCCAAAAGTGAGACAAAACATTGTAAGCATAAGAGAGAAAAACATACCATTAGGGTTATGTCTCGTAGTCACCCATAGATGGCAGTTGATCTCTCACTGCTGTCGCGTACAAATGATAGTACTATATTTTTCATTGAGTAAATATTTGATTTATGATGAATATTATTGAATAAATAATAAAGCTAGAATGTTGAATTTAGCAGTACCTGTTTTTTTGCTGTTGTTACCTGTTTTTTCGTTTCTAAATGCTATTGGATATTTTCTTTCATTTCTCACAGCTATGCATATGTATCATTAAGAATATCTAACAATTTGTATTATTTTTCATTAACCATTAAAAGAAGTTCCTATTAGTTTTACTTGGCTATTGTAGTTATTGTTACAGCCATTGTAATGTTTGTATGCATGTTAAAGTCCATTCATGAAACCTATTAAAATTGCATACATTGACTACGCATATGATTATGTAAAATGCAATGACAGCTTTTGATGCTCAACTGTTTGAATTTTGGTAAAACTTTACATGGAACGTGTATAATTAAAAAATGTAATTTCTTAAAGCAATGTAAATGCTAATTTCATTGGAAAAAGACTTGGATGAAAAATTATCTTGGCAAGGTCACTATTGCTTTATTTGACCTTTTGTGAAAATAAAGATGAATGAAATTATCATCACTGAATGTGGAACACTATTCAACAACGCGAAATTATTAACTGGAGTAATATTTCAAAATGTCAACAACCAAACCACTTCTCACTCTATTCTTCGATCTCAAATAATGCATTCTAGCCATGCATGCATACCCAGCACACTTCAGCATAAAATCTTCGAAATTTACTTTTTTGTCAAAAAATGGTGGAATTTTTGGGGGACGGCTTAAATTCTGGCAGATACAGTATGCCATATTTTTTCTAATGCTTGCAGCAGATGAAGAGGTGACATTAAAAAAATTCCATGAAGTTAATGTGGCAATCCTACCCTCTCTTAAAGTTGAATTCTCTATTATATCAAAACCATACTTCTGAAAGAAGACACTAAAATTTCCAGAGTCATAAATCTAAGGTAAATAGCATAAATGAAATTAATTTTATGCAATATGATTTTTTAGGATATTAAAATTATTATACCAATATGTATTTATTTATAAAAGAAACTAATTTCCCAAAATAAACCCAGATAGTCCCACTGACCTTTGAAAGTATATCTATGAAAAATGTCAATTCAAATATGTTTAGCACCCTTATGAATGTATGCCATTTTCTGAATAACAACTTGTTATTTTTAATGCATCTTTTTCGGAAAAAATACTAATTAAATCTTCAGTGGCACCAAACAACCTCATACTTTTGTGATGGCATTTAGGAGTGATGAAATTATTAATGCCATCATCATCTTAACAACTACAAACATTAAAATAAAATGGCAATGAATGAAAATTTACAGTTTAAAATTTAAAATTAATTAATATATTTCCTGCTGTTAATTCATTCTCCTCACTCCTCCTCATCCCCTCTCCCTCCTTCCCCATACCTTTTTCCTCTTTTGATGCACAGCCCTCATCAGGATGGCGGTGCTTTGTCCAAGCTGCCATGTCGATCTTTCCAAATCCATCCATGTTTATTTCTACACCTTTCTCTTCATTCCATTCTTCCTGAAACTCCTTCTGTGACTTCTTAATTTCCACTTCGCGCCCAACAGCAGCTGAATCAAGTATCTGGGACCTTACTGTTGAATCTGAGTCTCCTACTGCATCCTCGTCCAGAAGGTCCACATCTGTCTCAGGGCCAAGATCGTAGGGGTCACCAAAGAGATGCCGGGCATCCTCTCCATCAGCCCCACCATTCCCATAAAAGGATGAGGTCATCACATCGCCATGTCCATTCTGTTTGGTGTGAAAGTCAATGGCAGCAGGATGGTCTTCTGGAGAGCCATCCTCATGGGCAAGGCCTTTGAGAGGAGCAAAGTCCTCGGAGACGTGTGCTGTTGCAGCAGCCTCCCCGTCCATGGTGCTGTTCACGAGGAGTTGGTGTTGCCAGTCGTGGTGAGCACCGTAGAGTGCAAGTCCATCCGCCGCCAGGGGCGCCTCCTCCAATTCCTCCTCACGCTGTTGGTGCTGATCGTGTGGGGTGACGATTCGAGGTGGCGCTGTGGCCAGGATGTCTTCGACAGAGGACAGCAGCACCACCACCACCGATATGTTGTCGTTAGAAGCGCGGCTCTTCGCCAAATCAACCAGTGCCTTGCCCAATTCCGCGTGGTTACCTGCAGATGAAATCAAGTTACAGATTAAAGAGATATGTATGAGAAAAGAAAGGAAGCATTGAATTGCAGCATTTAAAACTGAATCTCAAGGGAAGGAATTAAATGTTGCACGTTTCCACAGTGGGGATGGAAATGATGCAACATTTGAAGCTCAAGCTACATTTCACATACCAATACGTGTAATGCAATTCGTAGCATAAATGACTTGTTTTATGATATTTTTGTCTTTGGCAGATATTTATTAAGACCTAATTTATCAGACAAGAATGCAACAAAATGTAAATCACTTTTTGATCAACTGAATTAGCAATTGCAAATAATTTAAGTCAAGACAAGAAGTTAATTTTTTATTATATAGACTATTACAATTAAGCATTATGGTTTAAAAGAAGCAATTCTGAAATTAAGATAAGTGTCCTGTTAAACAAGTTTCACTGACATCAGTTGGGCAAGAACTTGCCTCTTCCTATATAGAGGGAGAATATTCAATGCAGACAAGAAGTTTGATTTGTATCAATAATCGATGAATTGTAACCAGTGTAACAGGGTGACTGAAATACCCATCTGGTTAAACTGAGCAGACGTCCCGGATTTCGACTTCCTGTCCAACATGGCCAAGTGTACTGGAAAATATCCCGCATTGTACATACATTAAGTTCTCCATATAAGGTTTCTCAATCCTATTGGAATTTTCCATTTAAGGACTTGCTACCCAGCCAATGATTGGTGCATCTACTGATGTAGTTAATGTACAATGTAGATTGGTTACTTAGTTCGATAAATGCTTATACAATGAAATATACATCTTTTGGTTACATGCAGCAGAATGTGAAGTTTGATGCTCAATTACCTCATTACATTTTGATTTATTTTTTTCTTTGTTTCTTTCTCATGTGGTGCAGTAGTTTGCAATAAATGGAACAAAACGTAGGTTTATAACTATTTCCTGAAAAGTTATACTTTGTAAACAACCTAATACATTTCCCTTTATTAAGTTTTTTAAATCCAGCAATGACTAATCTGAAAGGGTTTTGTCCCCATTCACTAACTATGATAGGACTTGAGCCCAGGTTCGGAGAAAAGAATGAAGTTTTATTTTCATGCAGTCGAATTTCAAATACAAGCTGAAATCATCTAAAATTGTTCTTTAAACAAAAGAATTACAAGTTTTTTAAACAAACTCTTGTGTTTATCGTTTTTGCTAAACATATAACATTATTTAACGTTTTTCAATATCTTTCGTATTAGAACTGTGCCTCCCCCCCCTAATAGTGAATATAACAATATAATGAATAGAAAATTATAATAAATATTAGTGTTTAATATCTGTCATAAATGACAGGTATGCATGAATGAATTACTAAATTGAAGTAAACTATATATTAAAAACATGTTAATGAAGATTTCCTTATATGAACTTAAAAGTAAAAACTAAATACAAAATTCATCTAACTGAAGGTTCCAGAAAGAAAAATTCGTTTTGGAGACATAGAATATGTGTGCCAAAGAAATATTAGTGATTATCTATTTGTTAAAGATTGCACCACAACTTTTGTATGACAGAATCTACTTTTACTTTCTGAAACATTTAATTATGTGAATTTTATATATTTTTTACTTTTTAGTGCATCTAAAGATGGGTTTATTATTTTTAATTGTAAATTTTCACTAATCTGTGAATTTTTCGCTGAATTTGTTGTTGTTAATTTATGAAATTAATTTTCCTGCCAAAATGTACTACAATAAATGTGCCAAATATATTAAAAAATAAGGTGAATAAACCCAACCCAGCCAAATCAAATCCAATTCTATTAATAATATAAATTTTGAATGGTAAACTAATTAAATTAATTACCAGTAAATACGGTTCAAATTTAGGTACATAATATATATAAAATCTTAGACCAAATTTGTTTCAGGCGGTTTTTTTATCGTTATTTTAATTTCGCTCACTTATTAACAAATTATGACTGGAAAACAACCAATTTACAAACGACAAATATAAAAATGCATAGATTAAAGTAGTGAAGCTACGCCAAAAATTACTCATCTTTTGAAGAAAATGTACTCAAAATTTTTAACAAATTCAGCGCATTAAATCTCAACAATAGACATAAGAACGTTCATTATCACAGTATCAACGAATAATGGAATATTTATTAGTTTTTGTTACCGTCGTATTGTTTATCGTCAAAGGTATTTTTTAGCTTCAAAATTTCACGAATACGTGGACAGGAACGGCGCGAATTTATAATCCTCGTCATTTATACGCAATTACACGAAACCGGCAACAATGCAAATCAATTTGATAACGAAAGGTTTTTATTAAAAATACGTCAAATTTTGGCGTGAAAAACTAATTTGTGGACCGATTCGACCCGTATTCGAAAATCGACGTCAAGAACATAACCATTTTTTAAGCGTTCCTTGCTTCAAGTCCGAAAATCGTACGATGAATCACAGTAATTTTAAAATGCAAATCAAAAATAAGCTGCACGCCTCCCCACGTTATTCAAATTGAAAAATGAAGCGCTCCTGGAATCGAACTCGGGGCGTTATTGTATGTACACTTTGACCACCCAACATCATCCAGATGCGTCACAAATACGGAACACTGAAAGAATGGTCCAAATCACATCATCCGCTATCGAGTTATTCGCAATCATTTCGAACGTGATGGACCAACTGACGGAAGGTAAGAAGATGACATGAAAAATATAGTTGCACTATAGTATTAACAATGACAATAACAAAACAGTCCGAGAATCGGGGAAATAAAAGGATCACGTAGTAGATGGTTGATTGGGGAAGGAAATGGATGAAACGAGTGAAATGAAAAGAGACAATATTATGCAGTCGCGAGACGATAAAGGAGAGCGTTTGGAGGTGGAAAGTTGGGATATCGGAAAATGAAAAAGATTCCGAAGTCGAGTGGGGAGAGATGGAATACGAAGAGAAAATAGGACGAGAAAAAATAGGAGATAATGAATGACTATACAGAAAATACGAAAGAGGAAGGCGAATTGGATCGGAGATCACCTGAGGAGAGAGAGCATGATTAAAGTCGTGTTAGAAGGAGAAAGAGAAAGAGGGAGGAAAAGGTTTCAGCTGATTGACGACTTGAAAGGGAAAGAGAGTTATCAAGATATGAAGAAGAATGCGGAAAGTATGAGCATATGAAGAACCGGGTTTAACAAAGAAACCGTATTTCCTCGCGTAATTGCCCAACCTGAACAATGAGGAGGAAATAAAAGATATTTTTCTCTGATATGATAACTTTCACGCGATAGGAGAAAATCGCATATTTACCCCGCCCTTGTTTTAGTGTAAAACATCGTGCGCAAAAGTGGGAAAATAAGGCGGACATGTCTACAAACAGGCTACCTATGATGATGGATATGGCCAAAAAGGCCATCCGGAATAAATTTTCGAAGAAGTGCTAAAATACAGCGAAGACATTTCATTCGGAAAAAGTTTATTTCGGTTGATCTTCGGGCAGTTGCCGAAATTTTGGACAGCATGAAAGTAATATGGGTCGGATCACAGCATTTTAAAGACGGTTTCTGTCTGAAATTGAGAGAGGATTGTTTACAAAGGAAGTGAGATTCTATTCCAGTTGCCATGGAAATTGCCTCTTTAATGCGAATACTCCAAGTGAGGTGCTAGGCAATGGTTAGACCAACGAATTTATGAGAATGGTCTATGGGATTTTCAGTAATACTTAATTTGAATATTTGTGGTAGAGGTGCACTTGGCAGTAAAATAAATTATACGGCCGTAAATTTCACCGCTTTTAATGTAAATTTCGAGTCGTCGTAATTTAGGAATTATTGACGTGTGTCTGGAGCGAGGTAAGTGTAGTGCGTTGGGTGTATGATTGCGCTGTGAAAGACGTATCATGAGCGAACATGCTTATGTTACGTAGTGTTGGTATGTCGTCGACATCAAGATTAAAGAATGTGCGGATCAATATTCCAACTGGGACACGCCCGCTCTTCAGCGTTTTGTTTTCGATAACGATTCGCCGCACGATGTCCTTATTTTGTTGTCGGTAAGAAATGTCCACTCTTCAGTTCTTCTTACCTTAATAACCCCTAAAATATCCCACTTTATCTTCTCCAGTTCTTCTTGAAGCTCATGAAGGATGTCAAGCATAAGATACTTTTAGGAGTGCTACAGATTTGAAATTTGGCACCATGGTAGATCATCGTGTACAACTGACTGAAAAAATCCAGAATCCCAAATAGACTTCTAAGAGTTACGTCAAACGCTAATGTTCTGCCTGTATTTCCCATAAGAAGACATGTGCTGCAGTAAAAGGCACTGTAAAACTGAACTTCTGAATTGGTTTAAATTGAAATAAGAACTCGGAACTTGAATCGGTCTGCACATACCTAAACAACAGCTAAATTTGATTGTTGGGGAAATTCAATTGCATTCCGAAATGGTTGTGATGAAGTGCAATTCCGGTGGAATCATTGCGAATCGGATAATAGTATTCCGTTTTTTTAGCTAGAATAGGGGTCACAAACGCATATTGGCGTGTAAGTCGCATGAAGTAAGCGCACCGAATCTGCGTTCCAGTTTACCGGCTTTACCGGTTCCCACCCTATTTCATCTTTTCTTTCTTCTTCGAAAAGTCACGTAGTAAATCGCTTCCTTCCCCTCTGAGTGCTGCTTCCTCCTTGCAGGTCCCCTTCCATGCATTTGTCACGGTAAATGTGCGTAGCGCGGTAAATGTGTACATTTCCCGGTTAATGTGCACATTTACCACCTAGTTCGGTAAATGTAAGTATGTATAACATACTTTTACCGACTGGATTGGGGAAATGTGCACATTTGCCTAGAGACACTGGTAAAAGTGGATAAACGTCGCAGCACAGGCCACAACATGGCGGCGCCGCAAACATCTGTTGTAGTTTAGAAGTACGGTAAATGTGCGTTGTCCGGTAAATGTGTAAATTTCCTGGTAAATGTGCACAACTAGCTAAACTAAATTTAAACATGAAGGCAAATTATACTCGGCCCCACCGGGTTGGGTAAGTTAGTCGAAGTGTTTTTGGTTCCTCCTCATGTTCACTGTGTTCCCCCCTCGGGTTGGGAAGCCTTCATCTTAACATATACCAGTGGAGCCGAACCCTCGATGATTTTTGTTATAAATTAACGTAATTATTAATGTGTAGCATTTCTCATTCTTACTTATTTCCACATTTACCAAGGCACATCGGTAAAAGTGCACATTTACCGGGAAATGTACGGATAATACGTATTTCTGGAAACTTAAACTTACATTTACCGAGCTTGGTGGTAAATGTACACATTTCCCGATTACGTACTTTTACCGTAACACATTCATTCTTCAACCCAACATTCCGTACGGATTCACGAGATTTGGCGCCGCATATTAGTTCCTTGGGCCAATGGGAAAAAAACACGTTGACAGCGGGAAGAATAATCCTGCCTGCCCAAACCGTTTAGTTTTCAATGGAAATGAGCAATGAAATGCTGATGTTTTAGGAGCTTTGACTTCATACGTATCTTGAATTTCGAAGATAATTTACGATGATTTTCGTGATATATTTTACGAAAAACAAATTTTAATTTGGTCTGCGAGTTTGAGAGGCTTGACATAAGTTTCAGTTGCGTCGAGGCTTTTAGTGGCTGCGCAGCGGACGTTCAATGAAAATGACTAAGACGAAAGTAATTTTTTAAATTTTTATTTCCAAGACTCGAGTGAATTCTTTCTCAACCTTAATTGCAGAGGCTGACTCAGAGAGAACTGAGATACGTGGATTCCCGAGAGAAACGTCCACTTTGATAGATGCGAGGTTGCCAGTGGGTCTCATTCCCCAATACATATTCTTATGCCTTTGCGTTCGCAGTTTTGCAGTTATTTTCCGGAAGTTATCACTCGCGAACGGCAAAGGACTACTTCATTGACATTTGTCAGCAAACAGGAATGCGATGCATAAACGCAAATTAGCACGAATATATTTTTCCTTATTTGTAACTCGATGGTTTTCAGAAGGCGATAGCAGAACAAATTTATGCCTCATTAAAGATTCGATTTACCGCCTTACCAAACAATTCCTTTCTCAAGCAATCTCCTATTTAACGACATTTTCTCTGGGGTACCGTCCGTGGTTTCTTAAATGGAATTTCAACGTATTATAGTTAAACTTCTAAGGAGCGAAAACAGGCGGTTCCGAAGAAAACTGTCTTTTATAAGGGAGATGACTTAATATGGGTAATTCAGTTCGTAAGCAGCTAGTTCCGAGAAAACTATGATTGTTAAGATGCACCCTTGGTGGATATGGGGATGGAGGTTCTGGGAAGTTTAACTGTGTTTGCCCCTTTATATCTCTTGTGGTAATGATTCACGCATATTTCCTACGGCGTTAAAGGTGCACATATCGCAAGTATATCAGGAACGCATGATAAGCCCCTTTCGAAATATTGGTTTTCGCTTCAACGCCATTTCTTTGTCCGACACATGAAGTAACACTAGAAAATTTTTAAACTTGACACGAATATTACCATGCCGGCGAAATATGTCGATTCTAATAACAATTAACTACAATTCAAAGAAAGATTCGGGGGTACGACTAGGAGGTTGTCAACCGTTCATTCTAAAGCCATTCATTAAAATACTTTTCTCGATCCTTGAATATTTATAAAATGGATCACAATTTGGCAAGCAGCGTATAACCATTTTTTTCATTAATTCTTTTCGATACAGGTTATATCCTTCTAACCTTCATTTGTCCAAGTTTTACTTACACCGTCGAACCAACAATTTAAAACTTCAATGATTTTGACCACTTTATTTTGCCTTTTATCCAGTTTTAGTGATTTTAAACAATGTTTTTCGCTCTAGTTAATGCTGTTTATTTTTTTTTGCTAATCAGCTTCTTTGACTATTATATAACCATAACTCTTTCCACTCTGAACACATATAGAAGGAAGGATGGAAACCCGGTGCCGGCATTAGCCTACTCTTTACGAAGAGCACCAAGGGGACCAACTGCTTAACGGAGTGCGTTCTCCTCAAACCATAGAAGGAGGGGACGGGACGATGCCAGGTTGAAAAATCCGACCGCCGGATTTGAACCCGGGACCGCTGCGCCGAAGGCCATCGCTCTATCTACTCCACCACCGTGTCCCCATCCATGGTGAGGGGGAGGGGAGAGGAAGCGGGAGGGGAAGGGGGAGGGGAAAGGGGAAGGGGGGAGGGGTGAGGGGAAGGGGGGGGGGAAGGTGGGGGGAGGGGAAGGTGGCGGGGAAGGGGGAGGGGAAGGGGAGGGGAAGGGGGGAGGGGGAGGGGGGAGGGGAATGGGAGAGAGGGGAGGGGGAGGGGAGGGGAAGGGGGAGGGGAAGGGGAGGGTAAGGGGGAGGGGAAGGGGGGAGGGGAAGGGGGAGGGGAAAGGGGAGGAGGAGGGGAGGGAGAGGGGAGGGGGGAGGGAGGGGGAGGGGAGGGAGGGGGAGGGGAGGGGGGAAAGAGGAGGGGGCAGTCAGTCAGCTTTGAGACAGAAGCCACTATACCTATCGCGCTGCAGAACAAATTGCCCAGAGAGACAGAATGTACCATTCCCGATATCCCGTTCGAGCACCATCTTGAGCGAATACCATAAACTACCACGAGGTCACCAGCCCCATCACATCGACCACGCCCATTTATATCCACATTTTCCAGATACGATCTATTTTCAACTGAAAATTCGGTGCAACACAAATTACATAAGCTTTCTTATATCCGTGTGCTTATATAAATTAGCAGGAAATTCGCCGAAGTGGTGAGTGGCAGAGGATGCAATGAGCCGAAAGGTCTCGAACATTTTTCTCTCGCAGGCTTGACGATCCATGACTGCCCTCGGAGAAAACGATAGATTCCACCAGGCGCAGAAAAAGATTATTGGGAAATAATGTTTGCGCAGAATTGTTGCCACATCAAACTATCAAATTTTATAAAAATCGTTAGGGCCATTTTTGAATAAATCGATGTTCTGCTAAAATCGACTCGAATACCCTTCGCGGTAGAGCCATCTCAACGAAGCTTATAATCCGGGTGATGGCGTATATAAATACGAGATTTTGTCAGATCTTGTGAAACCGATCAGGCGGCAGGGCGGCGACCAGACTGCAGGCAGACGCCATTACAAAACTTTTCGGACTCGAGGGGATATATAACGCGCGTGACTATCTTAGATTCGGATTTTTCTCGATAATTTCTCATATGCTCAGTATTTGAGAGAAAAGGAGACAGGGTACTGCACAAATTATAACGGAATTTCACAAAGATACTTCTAAGTTCTAACGTGGCAAATAAAAGGACAATTTTTTCAGTCTATAACTAGCCGTGGACCCTGCTGGGCCCACCCCTAGCTGAACGATAAGCACCTGCATGGTACTGGATACAACAACAAACATAACTCATTTTGTTGGTACTTGCTTTGTATTTGAAGAGGAGACAAAAACGTCAATTCTCCGATTTCTCAAGATGTCTCCTTTCAAGGCTGGTTTCTCGATAGAAATGAGAAGAGAGTACTCCATAAATGGAGATTTCAAAGGCGTTCTTTATGGGAAATACGTATAAAACGCTATCGAAAGATTTTTATCTCCGAAACTATAGGCCGTAATTATATGGTCTCGCTGACTTTTTTGTGGTAAATTTTGTTCTCTATCCGAATAAATTTTTAAATCGATACCCAAGAGGTAATATAAGAGCTAGGGAGAGAAAAATACGGTATTTAACTGTTGCTTGACGGATAGCATTTAACAGGATACGAGTATGAGTTAATTAAAGTGCTTATATGAAGTTGAAGTTCCAATTGACGGATCCAGTTCACAATCATAATTCGGGGATATATTTTAATAAGGGTCACTAGTACGTAATTTAATTAAAATCCGTCCAGTAGTTTCGGAGATAAAACATGCGGGCGGACAGACGAACGGAGGAGGTGTGCCCATAAGGCAGAGTTGGGAAAACTACGGCCCACGGGCCACATCAGGCCTGCGAGAGAATTTTATTCGGCCCGCGACGTCCTCATGAAAGCTAGCCACGAAATGTAATGCAGACAATTTCGTATTTGTTGGTTAAAATTAGGTCCGGAAAACCTTTTCTTTTGAAGTTTAGACGATAAAATCCTATACTGTAGAAAAGGAGTGGCCAAGTGTACTTACCCTCAGAACCGCATTCGATAATCTTCGGAAGTTCGACAGCCTCATAAATTTAAGAACAGTAAAACATAATCTGTATCCGAAGCAATTCAGATATAATAATGTCCCTTAAGTATCACCAATACGTCTCATGTCACATTACGACACTGTGTTCTGCTGTGAAAAACGTTGACACGCCTCCGGGTGTAAATTTAAAAGAGCCGCACACTAAGATAAAAGAGTAGATATATAATTTGTCAAGTGTCTGTTCATCCGTCAGTCCCCCCGCTTCATAGGAACTGTTTGTTGCAGAGAAATGCGGTAAACGACAATTTGTTTCTATCAGCTGGAAGACCCAAGGGAAACTATTTGCATTTTCATCCGCCATTTTGAAAAATGTTGAGGTCGTTTAAAATATTTAAACTAATATTTCGGAAAAGCTGCGTCGAAGAAAAGACTTTTGGAACAAAAAAATTTGCCTTGATAAGAATAGTTTTGAAATTTTATTTTCAGCTTAGCGAGAATAAATACGAGGCGCGCAGCGCCGAGTTCCCTAGAGCGAGTGAAGCGAAAGAAGGGCGGGGTTGACGCACGTAACGCGTAGGGGCACTCCCCCTAGTATTATTTCACTATCGATTTTCAATGATAGAAACCTTCGCATTCTCTCAAGTAACTTCCGATATGGACCCTAATGAGGCCCCCCGAAGCGCATCTGTTAATACGGGCTACCTAAGCAACCTTAACTGCTAATGAGGCCCGTCTAGTCAAAAGATTTCCCCTTCTGCCTTAAGGCGTTCTGCTACTACCGCTTCGCTGGTAAAGAACGACTACAAAAAGTCAATTGTATTAGTTCCTCAATCTATCTCTACGCACATATCAAGCTCACCATCGCTGAAATTATTTTCGCATTTAGGATTTATACCAAAGTAAGAACATGATACACTCCAGTCAAACAGTCATTCCCGCGGTGTTCGCGAAATGTTCCCGAGGCTCCCCATAACACATAAGCGATGGTAGAATTTTATTTACGAAGTTCAATTTAAATAAACGGCACAATATACATTGCACAAACTATCTCATATACGTATGGTCTACTGTGTACGCTTGTAAAAGAAAAACGCTTATAATTCAAAGTTAACCGTAGTTTAGCGTATATTTTAATGCCACTGACCGATATTTAGTATTTTTTTATATATGGCTTAGTACTATTTGTGACATCAGGCTGTACGATTGTTTGGATTTTAATCAAAATCCTTATAGGCATTTTTGAGTAAATCGAATTTTGTTTCAAAATATCCAAGAATAAAGTACCCTTAATTGTTGCACAATATAATTTATCTCTTCAGAATGTCTTTTGTGAATGATATTATCCACAAATATGATATATCATTCGATTTAGTATAACCGTAAGGCTGTAGTAAGGTTTTGAGTGGATCTCGGCGGAGGAGTGACGTCATAGGGCTTAGGTAAGGTAGCTTAGCGTAAATTGTAATGTCACTGGACGCCATATGGTGAATTCAAGAGATATATGGCTTACGCAGTATTATTTGTAACTTCAGGCTCTACAACTGGATTGATTTAAATCAAATTCTATGCAGCCATCTTTCTAAAAATTGCCAAGAATAAACTACCCTTTATTTTTGTGCCACATCATTTTTATAAAAAAAGGGTCTGCAAAAGATGATATATTGCATAAATACGAGATATAATTCGATTTAATGTACGCGTTTGGGCCCTAGGACGGCGAACCAGACAGACAGACGGAATGGCGAAAACCAATTTTTTGGACTCGGACACCTAAATCGTGTATTTCCATCAAAATCTCGAAGTCGAATTTTATCACGATTACAATACTTTCTCAATATACTACGTAGATGAGAAAGTAATAAAACGTGATGCCGCATAAACCGTCATTAGATGGACTATGAACATGGTGTCTTTTCGGCTGACTACCCATAGTAATAAGTAGGGGCGGCCCGAGGTATTATGGCGCCCAGGGCGAGAAATCGCTCCAGCGCCCGTAAGATCTTTGTTAAGGTATTTTTAAAAGAACTTGTTCATTTATTCATTGTTCCGTGAATTAATTGATAATTAAAAATGAAAATTAACGTCGTATAGATTCCTGCCCGTTCCGCGATATACATTGGAATGCAACACTTATTCATTCGTAAGTAATGTATGGATAAATGATCAAGTTAGCGCCCCCAATACTTTGGCGCCCGGCTCGAATTTTATTTATTTTCAAAGACATTAAACGCTGAAGACTAGAATTTGACAAAATGTTAATATGCAGGGTATGCTCCAAATACGTTTTAGATTCGCTGCTACATTCACACAGGTTCGACCCTCTTCCCAGACATTTAAGTTGTATAGAACGATACAGTAAAAAAGTGAATTTCAACGAGATGATCCCAAAGGAACTTATGATGCCTACTTACCGTTTAATCATTTATTTAATACTTATATTCGCTTAAATAGCTCTAAATTCATCGCGGATATGTAGCTCTTTGTGTTCCCAAATTTTATAATTTAGCGTTATAAAAACTACAAATACATTCGAACGGGATATTAAATTGATCACGTGTATTTGTGCGGCAAAAATAACGCGTGTATGTATTAGAATACTAGTAGCTGGTGCTTGCATTCTGCAAGCATACCATCTCAACATAAAAAAACATTCATTTTTCATATTTCAACATTACAAATATTTTTTTAATTCTAAATATTTTACCTCTGGAGCGATTTTCGTTTTTCCCTTATGTAAAAATAATAGATTAAAACAATCCCAAAACTTTGCAATTGTAAGGATTTTATACTTTCTCCATTATGGGGTACTAATGCTACACATTTCTGCCAAATTTTAAAGTTGTAGTACTTCTAGAAATTAAATAATATTTTCCAATTGTTTAAATTTTAAACATTTTTAACGGCCGCCGCAATGTTTATGGAGAGATTCAAATGTTTATTTGTGCAAACTCAGAACCCTGTAAATAATTTGAAAATTTCAGCTTCCTAGCTCATCCCGTAATGTCTAAACAGTTATCTATCTGAATAAAACTTTAATAATTTTTAACTGCCAAACAAATAAAAATATCAAAATTTGTATAATCCCTATTTCGTTTTTTTACGAAATCTACTTATTAAAAAAATTTCAACTCCGTAGCACATGCGGAAACACATAAACCTTGAAAATTTGTTTAAACAATTGCGAATTTTTAGCGGCCACATTGTTGCATTTTTTCAAGATTTTCGTTTTTTCTAGTAGGTTTTACACAAAATCCTACCTAAGAAAATAATTTCGAATCTCCAGCTCATCTGGAAGTGCCTAAACATTAGTAACCTCCTATATGTTATATCCTCCTCCTCCTCTGTAAGAAACGTCGATATATAATGATACCAAATCCGAGTCAGACAATAGTTGTTGCTATGGCAACACTCGTAATGAGTGATAAAAACTGCAAAAACGCCAGTATTCCCGCGTAATTCTAAGAAATACGATCGATAAACAACATTCTACGATAAAGATTAGTCTTCATTCCTTTCCTAAGAGAATAGTACAAATCCCGTACCGATATTACAATTCTAAGATATTTTAATGTGAAAGAGAAAATTACACTGCACGATGGATTTCCAATTTTCCATGTAAATCAAATGGGAAGGATAGTTCCTGGAATCGAACCCGGGACTTTCAATCTTCGCAACAAAAACTATCCTCGGGAGTTCGGCCCAAGTAGCAAGAGATTTCTGCAAAGTGTCATGAAAATCGGTCGATTGGTTCAAAGGTTAATAGGGGGGGGGGGGCAGTCAGACATACAGACAGACATAACGACGAAACTACAATCCTATTTCCATTCTGGAAAGTAGGCTAAAAATTAACGACTTAAAAATTCACGGATATTTAAGGCGTTAGTTCGAGGAAATGGTCAACGAGCATGTCACTCCTCTTACACCTAACAGAATGTACGGCTTTCTCTTGGTCTCCTCTTCCACTGCGCTTCTTCCAACTCCAAAGCCGAAACCCAAACTTCCTCGCAAGTCACCCCTCCGAAGATTATCTACAAGACTTTTTCGCCCATCGACGAATTAGATAGACCCTCTCAGCGCTCGAAATGTCCAAGACGATTCCATCATAGAAAAAGTCGAATCCTGAGATAATATACTCGGAAATAAATGAACCTGAATGCTTCGCTTCATGTCTGTCTGATATCAGCCTTCAATCGAATAACCACAAAGGATTCGATACCTAAGAGCATGATAGAAACATTCGCCAAACTTTCAGAGAGCATTTTCCAGTCACGCAAGAGTTTAGGGGCGTGGAACGAGCAAAGCGAAGCGCACAAGTGGCACACTGCCAAGTATTTTAATAACAATTTTTAAAATTATTTTGAAATCTGGTTTAAAGTGCCAAACGTATTGGAGTATACTGTTGCGCTTTCATTTCCACATAACTTCTATACGTGATGGAATGTATCAAATCATATAGCTCCTGGATCTACGCACCTATGACGGACGAAATCGCAAAATCTACTACCTTTTCGAACTCGGGGATAATTAAAACGGAAATATTCATCAAAATCTCGAATTTTTTGTGATCGCAGCCGTATATGAGAAGGTGAAATTACATTTACATTATTATTCTGCAAGCCGGCAATAGCGCTGGCAGGAGAAATATAATATGAAAAATATTAAGTACTTGTAATCTTTTTCGCATTACAGAAAAAAGAAACTGAACAATATTGGTCTCATCTGCCGTTTACGGATATTACTCCTCTAAGTAAATTTTTGCAATCACAGCAGGTAGGTTGAAGCAACCGACCAGGAAGAAACTTATGTATTATTTTATATTATATTATTTATATTTTATAGAAATCATCAGTTATTTTCGATGATTTTTACAGAAATGAGAGGCTGTAAAAAGTTATTATAGTTTTAGAAAACTATTTCTATGGTATTTCTATGGTATTTATGGTAATAAAATCTCGGCTGTCAATGCCAATATTGCTCGTAATTCTTCCTGTGCATAAAGAAAACGTTTATGAATAAGGTTTTTAAGGCACTTAAAATTGGTTTCGTTTTCTGTAACAGAGGCTTTATGATGGAAAATTGGGATGACGTTCACAGCACGCTCACTGCCAACGCCCTCTTCTCCAAGCGATCCGCAAGCGACTACAACGCTCTCCGACTTCAGGATGAGTCAACTTGAGAGACTTCTCATGTTCCAATATTGCGATCACAGCATACATCTTCGATTGAGATAATACATCACCCTCGGGTTGGTTAATGCATGTAGAACATGTTCGCGAGTCCTACATCTGCGGTCGTCATTATTTTCGCTATGAACGACAAAAAATAAATGACGCAATATACATTGCAAACTTTCTCATATACGTATATACCAAGGGTGGCCAAACCTACTTGCCCACGGAGCCACATACGATGATTTTCAGAAGTTCGAGAGCCGCATAGAACATTCTGCGCTCATAAATTTACGAACATAAAAACAACCTGTATCCGAAGCAATTCGGATATAATAAATGTCCATTAGGCATCCCAGACACGTCTAAAGTCACATTACGTCATTGTGTTCTGTAGAGAAAAACGTTGACACGCCACTGAATGGAAATTTAAAAGAGCCGCATACTAGGATAAAGGAGCCGCGGTTTGCCCACGTCTGGTATATACGTATGGCTAAGTTAGTATTAATTTTGACATCAGGCTGTACGATTAGATGGATTTTAATCGAAATCCTTATAGCAATTTTTGAGTAAATCGAATTTTTTTCAAAATATCCAAGAATAAAGTACCCTTAATTGTTGCACAATATAATTTCTCTCATCAGAATGTCTTTTATGGATGATATTATCCATAAATATGAGATTTAGTTTAACAGTAAGGCTGTAAGTAAGGTTTTGAGTGGATTGTGGCGGAGGGTTTGGGTAAGGTAGCTTAGCGTACATTGTAATATCACTGGACGCTATATAGTGATTTTTTAGACATCAATTACGCAGTATTATTTGTGACATGAGGCTCTACAATTGGAATGATTTTAATCAAATTCTCTGGAGACATTTTTGAGTAAATCAAAATTTTCAAAAAATCGCCAAGAATAAACTACCCTTGATTTTTGTGCAATATAATTTTTATCAAAAAAAGTGTCTGCAAAAGATGATGTGTTGCATAAATACGAGATATCATTCGATTTTCTGTACGCGTTTGGGCCCTAGAACCGCGAACAGACGGCATGGAAAAAACCACTTTCAAGGGACACCTAAAACGTGTATTTCCATCAAAATCTCGAAGTCGAATTTTTTCACGATTACAATACTTTATATACTACGTATATGAGAAAGTAAAAATACACGACGAAATCGAAGACGTACGATTATATGAATTAAGGTGTTATACAATTATTTAAACTTCGATAAAAGTTACCGAAACATGAATAATCGTACCATTTGATAACAATCATTCCACTTTGCTTCGGCGAATTTGAGCTGCGGCGAGCGTAAATATCACGAGACGCGTCATCGACACCACCCGCTTCCGCGAAACCACCAGTTTCCGTAACACGTTAATGTTACATTAGCGTCTATTTATAATTATGACAGTGGGAGTCAAAGATCTCTTATTGGTTTGCAGTACATTCATCCCACCGCGTAAGGGGTAAATCACGTCAAATAAGCATTTTGAAAAGTGCCGCGTGAAAATGCTAAGGAGGGAGGAGCTGCCTTCCGATTGTTCTTTAACCCTTCAACACATTCTCGGGAAATGAAAACGCTACCGGTTGCCTTCAATATGACGGGAAATGTCAAGGGCCCAACAATTTTTATTCAGAATCACAGCTTATCATTACACGAAAAACAGCGTTTCAATTAACGCGGACTACGCATTCCTGAAATTAATTACGCGATGCAAAACCTAGCTTCGCATAAAGCACTATTAAATTACGGGATGCAGTAATTTCTTCGAGGAATTTTCAAGCAAGGGAAATGTAAAAAATAAACCTTCCGACGGAATTTTAAAATATTTCACATCAAACCCCAACACAGCCGATGATCGAAAAGATAACCGCAAATTATGCGAACAGGGATAACGCTAATCGCTCGTAAAGAAAAAACAGAAGAGATGACGACCGCATCGAGTATTCGGAGAACAGCAACCACAAAAGGCGAACGCAGCTCGCGGCGAAAGCGACGAACAAACCTCGAGACGAAAAACACCAACTCGCTTTTCGAACGGCAGAAAGCTTTGTGTCGGATGGACGCCTCGAAATCTCAGGCGCAGATGAGGGAACGGGTCACGGCCGATTCTGCAGATCACTCGCGAAGGGAGAAAGAGAAAACTCGACGAAGCAAAACAAAAACTCACACTGGAACACACGCCGTCACACGCTCGGCCAATCGACGCGAACCTCGCTCGGCAAGAGACTGAACGACGAAGGCTGATGCACTCCACCCGCCGCCGTCGCATATGGCGTCGCTTGCCGAGGAGGTGGGGGAAGGGGGGGAGGGACTTCTCTCCGTTTCTGGCGAGACCACCACTCTTCTGAGACCGGAAATCCCAGCGATAGACGGCGGCTAGAGCGAGAGTAGGGGGAAAAAACCACCCTCCCTTCACCCCTTCCTCCATTCCCTCCCTTCACCGCCCCCTTCTCCCTCCCTTGCCCCCGCCACGCTGCCACGCCCCGCTCTGGCCGCGGTGTGGCTTGGTCGCGCGGAGGACCCGGTAGACGGTATGCGCCACTAGATCGAAAGACAGCTTGTGTTTTACGCACGCGTGATCGCCAACCATCGGAGACACCGTCCCTATTCTCTCCCCGGTTAGAAACCGGGTAAAAACGCACGCCATAGCGATCCGAGCTCGTCGCCATCTTCGTTCGACACGCCTCCGGGTCGAAATGACTTTTGCATCGTGACTCATGTCCAAGCTGAAACTAGCGGGAGGATTTCGAGGGCGGAACGCGCTGGTCGCTCTTCTGGATGCTATATTCGAAGACAAGCGCATTTTGTCAGAATGCACTCTCTTCGCCCTCCTGTAGAAAAAGCGCCGTTTACACACTCTATCTCTCGAGAGTTTACCGGAAAGCGTCCCCCCACCGCCATCCGCTTTTGGGGACCACAAAAAGGAAATGAAACTTTTCTTAGCGAAATTGACAAAATGAAACATCAATAATTTCCCGCATAAACATGTTTTATAATGTGAAATGCATGCCAACCCACCTTCCTCGTGCAGAAAGGCCGCTCTTCGAAAACGACCGCGAGGATGATGCGAAAAAATATCTGGGGGCATACTCTTTATCTTTTTAGTAGCCGTGGACGAAACCCTCGCCTCCCTCGAGGCGAGCTGATCGATGCAGTTAACATGTTTCATTATCTCCGTACGATTTAGGTAAACTCGAAACTTGGGTCATAATCGACATTCAGCAGCAGACACACCTTCAAAATTGAAAGCTAAAAAAATGAGCACTTAAAAATCAAAATCGAAAAAAAAACTATACATTTAGCCGACTAGAAAACGACCACCATTTACACAAGTTAATTTGGAAAAAAGTTTTATAAGGCATTCTGCAGCGAATGAATTAAACGACATTACTGGTTATTTTTATTTAAATCTCTAAAAATGGTCATCACAACTTGCAGTGCAATGATAAATGTGATTAAAACCATGCTATACTTATCATAATTACTGCCACTACATATTTTAATTTATCTCTTTGTTCGCGAATTTTAGACGACTCCAAACCATTAATTAATATAACAAAAAAACTCGTCTTATAGTCGGGTAGATACGGATGTGCTTATTTCAGGTACCTCCAATAGCAACAAAAGTTGAGAAATACTCAGATGCTCATTTCGGATATCAGGTAGCCATCATCAGTGGTATTAACCAGGGATGTGCAGCAACCGGCTCGGTTCGGCTAGCGCGAGCCGTCTCCTAAAATTTTTGACTCTCTGAGAGCCGCTTGTTAAACGTGCCTTTTTCGTTAACTTTGCTGTTAACTTTTTGCAAACTTCTGACCAACCCATATGTTCTCTAAAGCGCTGCAGTCTGGGTTTTTCCGGTTTGGTTTTCCTGTGACGTCACTTCAAATGTTTTGGCGTGCTAATGATTTGTAACCGCAGTTTTCTCTCGGTGTTTATGCTCACATAACCATACCACACTAAAACTTGTTCAAATGAGAGATTATGAACTAATGGGAAGTGCTGATGTACGTGGTCAGTCTTTGTATAGGGAATGCAGCGAAGAAAAACTAGCCGGCGACCCGAACTAATTAGTCAAAGCCCAATTTAGCGCCACCGTTTGTCCATCACTGGAATTGGTGCTAAAGCGGGGGTGGCGGTAAATCGAGGTATGTGCTTGCTCTACGTAATCATAAGGTGGAAGTACTGTTCGCTACGATTAATGAGCGATATGCGGGGGGGTAGAGGGGGTGGGGGCGCTAAGTCGTGGTTAGACTGTAGACAACGCCCACATGTTCGGTTTTTCTTCGAGAAGCATTTTGCCCAAGTGCCGCCTCGAGCCAAACACTAAATAAAATAGGGGCAGATAGATCAACGAAAAATTAATGATGATTATTGCATTATTATAATATGGCTTAAAATTAAATGACTCTATATATCCCACTGATAATACTGAGCTAGATTTCGATAAAAAAATTCCAAAATAAGCCCGAAAATATTTTTCGTTGTACGCATTCAGGGCCGGCCCGAGCCGGGCAGCTACCCTGGGCGCCAAAGTACTGGGGGCACAAACCAGATCATCTATACATTACTTACGAATGAATATGTGTTGGATACCTATGTATATCGCGGGGCAGGCGGGACTCTAGATGAAATTAATTTTCCTTTTCATTATCAAGTTTTTCATGGTGCAATGAATAAATTAACAAGTTCTTTTAAAAAACATCTTAACAGAATTTTACGGAAGGGGCGCTGGAGCGGTTTCTCGCCCGGGCACTCGTTTCGTTTTTCGCCATTCTTCTTTCGGATCATTATTATTCCAAATGTGAAGTATATTTCACCTGAAAAAGTGAAAACCAAAATAACAAGTTTAAAAAAATGCAAAAGCACTTTTTTAGAATGTTCACATAAATTTTAAGAATCTGCAACCTTATTATCAAAAGATTTCAACGTAGAATTTCCACTGCATTAAATAAAAACACGTGTAGCCATCTAAATAAATATTATTTTCTCACAAAAAAAATTTGCATCGCTCAAAAAACTTCCGATTTTGCAATCTCTATATAATAATACACAATTATTGGTTGGTTGGTTGGAACGCTGCATTAAGTTCAATGTCATGCTGTAAGATGGCAGGTCGATCGATTGTGAGAAAAATAGAAAGAAGAATGGATAAAGACAAAGAAATCGACCGGAGAAAAACGAAAATCGAAGGCGAAATTTGAAAGAATATCTAAAAATTTATCTATTCTATAATGATTTTAAATATGAAAAGTTAATCGATCGCGGAAAGAATCTTCCTAGCGACCAATATAATAGACAATCTTCCTAGCGATCAATATACTAAGGGGGTGCCGGTGGTGTAGTGGTTAGGACGCTGGCTGCTACTCGCCCGATGCTTGAAAAAGTCATCGGGTACGAATCCTGCGCGAGTAGGATTTTTCTCAAGGTCACACGGCCCCCTGTTTGCGTAGTTTGAGGAGACCGCGCAAATTCAGCTGTTCCGTCCTTCGGAAGGGACGTTAAGCTGTTGGCCCCCCTGGTGTTCTTCGTAAGAGCAGGCAAATGCCGGCACCGGGTTTCCCTCCTCCCTCCCCGGTTATTCATTGCACTACCTCTGAGATACCCATTTGTGCTGTAAGAGAGGCGAATTGACTGGGCATACATACATACAATATACTAAGCGTGAATATTTAAAACAACGAAGATCTAGGGGTGCCGGTGCCCGGCGCCCGATGCTTGAAAAAGTCATCGGGTACGAATCCTGCGCGAGTAGGATTTTTCTCAAGGTCGCCCGGCCCTCTGTCTGTGTGGTTTGAGGAGACCGCGCAAATTCAGCTGTTCCGTCCTTCGAAGGGACGTTAAGCTGTTGGCCCCCCTGGTGTTCTTCGTAAGAGCAGGCAAATGCCGGCACCGGGTTTCCCTCCTCCCTTCCCCGGCTATTCATTGCACTACCTCTGAGATACCCACCGTGCGTAGGAAAGAGGCGAATCGGCTGGGCATTCAAATACAAATACGAAGATATAGCAAACTACACCACCGAGTTTCTTAATGCACGATGTCTATCAGAAATGCCACCACATAAACTAATTTTGAAAGTTGGAAGCATCATCATGCTTTTGAGAAATCTGCTCCCAAAAAAAGGTTTATGTAATGGCACCCGTTTAACGATCAAAATACTATATGAGAATTTTATCGATACTGAAATTTTGCCCGGAACTGACCAGGGCAACAGAGTATTCATTCCTCGAATTGACCATTTATACTGAAACGCCGGAAATATCCTATCGCCCCAGCATTTTACATTACAATTAATAAGAACCAAGGACAGACTTTCAAAAAGGTTGGATTATTTTTGCAAGAGCCCTTGTTCAGCCAGGGGCAACTTTATGTCGCGCTCTCACGATTTAGATCGATGGAAAATTGAAAATGAAAAATTCTTAAAACGGACGCTCATGGGAATATAAAAAACTTCCTTCTCAAACCGAGGCGGTACGCGGTATAAAAAACTCAAACCGGTACGCGGTAGCGAGACGGTAGAGGGTACCGAAACCGCGCCAATGAACACACCAAAATCTTGCGACATTCCACCGCAGGAATATATTATGGGAGGAATTGGATTTCAATTAGTGAATATTCAAAAGTCAATAATCGGGAAGTTATCTTTCTTCCTAAAATTTTAAACTGACCAGCTATTCATTGCACTACCTCTCAGATACTCATTGCGCGTAGGCCAGTGGGAATCAGCAGGTCGTAAAACAAATTAGTGAATATGTATTGGCCATCTGATGAAGAAGAAATTTTACTATTAGCATCGCTAATAGATCAAGAGGACCGTAACAGGCAGGGCAGGCCCGAGCTACCGGCGCGCCGGACGGCTGTCCGGGGCACCAAAGTTTTGGGGGCGCTATCCCGATCATTTATCTAAGCATTACTTGCAAGTGAATAAATATTGGATATCAATTTATATCGAGGAACAGGGTAGAATCTTGACAGCATTCCTTTTCATTTATCGTTATCAATGATTTTTACAGAGCGATGAATAAATTAACATGTACTTTGTAAATACATACTTCGCTTTCATTTTGTTTAAGAGAATAACAAAAAGGAAATGAGTTCACCGAATCAATGAAGAACGTGGAAGTTATACGATTTTATATTTATTTCCGGATGACTATAAAACGCTCTATAAAGTCGGTGGTAGCAGACATTTTGGGTAGTAGATACCACTAAACAAGATGTGAAGAGAGAGTAGGTCGCTTCAAGACTATGCAGTACGCGGGATAATTGTGCATGCAGCGGTACAGAAAAATACCGCAACAGTCCCGCCGTCTCGCGGCGGTATCCCGCCATCTGTGTGAGCGCTACCATTAAAACCTTATGAGTATTATACCGCGTAACGCTTCGGTTTGAGAAGGACTTAAGAATGTTTTCACGCAAAATATAGTATATAAGGAAATTTTATAGTTACAAGTTAAACGAAAAAGGGAAAGAGAGTTATCAAGATATGAAGAGGACAGCGGAAAATAGGAATACATGGAGAACCAGGTTTAACCATGAATAATCACGGACCTGTCTACGGACAGACTACCTATGATGATGAAGTTAAACGAATAAATTAAATTTAAAAAATTAAATTTCGTTTTTTTTTGTCAAATAGTCGGTGGTTAAAAAATTATTTTACCGATCGTTGGTGGAATATTAAGATAATGCACCGATCCGCGGTAAGCTTCCGGTTATTACACAAGTCCGCGATGAAGTTTCCATTGAAAACCACTTGTCTACAGAGCTTTGTTGCTATGCTACGAGAGCTATGCTTGGCGGAGCTACCGACGCGCGGTGATATTACTGCGCGGTGTATTGCTGACAGTTTGTGTCGCCATTTTACAGTTTGTGAACTGTACTGCAGCGTTATTTCTCTGCAATTATACTCATATGTAGTGATTAATTTCTAGATTGAATTGTTTTAATTCTCCATGAACATGAGTTCAAGGCGTACAGCAAGTGGTAGTGCTTCCAATGGTTAGAAGACCAGGAAAAGTGTTCGCTGTTTTGAAGCTGGAGAACGGGCTGCTATCGGTAGAGTCTGATGGTTTACCTGAGACCGCACTGAAAACCATTCGTGACCATTATGCTGAGAGAATGAAAGAGGGTAAAAAATACGTTAACCACTCCAGATGCCAAAAACTCGAACCAGAAGCGCTCTCATGTAGAACATAGAATCCATGCTTTCCATCTGGGTTGAAGATCAAAACCAAATAAACAGTTTTCATATTTAAATTTATTTAATATAATATTTCTATTTCAATTACTTTTTCTTTAATATTGCCCATTATTCTCGCATATTAATTTACATTAATCTGGATTTCTTAAGAGTTAAGATACGGAATATGTATCTAAGTGCCAGAACGTATCCCATGTATTTCAGTTTTTTCCGTAGGAAATAATAATTCAGTCTGTGTCGTGTTATTCTGGAACGTATTCACGGCGCTACGGTGGTATATAAACATCCGAGAAACGAAATCCCAAGAAGAAGTTTATTTGTCCATAACGCTTAAGAAAAATGATTACTATGCCAAAAAACTGCTACTATTTGGCGACTTGTTTTGTTTGGACTAAAAACGGAAACTTGTCCACACCAAAAAAGACCAAACGCCACGAAACTGTCGATTCTGTTTTTTATTTCATCCTTTCGGCAAGGAAAATATTAGAGAACACGTTAAATTATATCGGTATTGCTTCGTACGTCGTGTATGATGATACGAATAGTTAGCTGTTTATTGCCATTTTATGAATATTCGTAATAAGTGAACAGTTAATTATGTGGCGCTCTCGATTTTTTAAATTTTTTATAGTTGCAACTTTCTCGGAAGTACTGCTAATTTACGTTCTTCAAGTAGTAGTAAATCGATTTCTAAGTGCGTCGACTACTATGGTCATTTTGCACTGGCATCAACTGGACATACATAAAGAAGAGAGGAGGGGAACCCGGTGCCGGCATTAGCCTACTCTTTACGAAAAGCACCAAGGGGGCCAACGGCTTAACGTACCTTCCGAAGGACGGAACGCTGACTGCGCGGTTCCCACAAACCACACAAACATGGGGCCGGACGACCTTGGAAAAAATAATACGTTCTTCAACTTTCGTTCAACTTCATCAGAAAAGGCCTTTAATGTAACTGCAATTTCATTTACAGCGTCACTTTTCTCAAATGCTATTACATATACACAAAAGTTTAACATCCACAAAAGTGTTTGAGGTCCCATCGCAGTGAAGATTCCCCGCGTATTAACTTACGTGTCTCTTCTACTCACTCTCACTTGGTATACGAACGAATACGTAGACAGCAGTATACCGTCGCTGAAAACCACGACGCCAGTCTACACAGCGTAGACAGAATTGTTTGAAATTGCTTCTTTGATCCTTCTGCCTTTAGGTGAGGCAGAAAACGGTTCCTAGAAACTGTCGCTGGCGCTGGAGTCACTGGAATTTCTAAACAATTGCAAAAACTAATCATAGTTTTGTGGAAAACGACACAGTTGCTCTTTCGTCGGCTTGGTGTAGCCCTGGTATTACGATGGGAAATACAATTGAAACAAAACTAAAATCTATTATAATTTGCCGATGGTCCGTTCATCCGTGACAAAATTACCGACGCCATCACCTCTCCTGGAACTTTTTTAACATGTTTGAACTAACTTCCCGGATAGAATATTGAAATTTGGCAGAAATTCTCGATAAAGATATTTTAAGACGAATAAGAAAAATAAATCCCGACAAAATGTGTCCAGTTTGACTGGGGGTATCAATTCCATTTCTAATCAGATAACACGTAAAACGTTTAATAATTTATCAATAAATATGAAGTTTTCGTGAATATTGATGAAGCGTAGTCGAAGAAAAAGGAAACGTTTAGTAATTCGATGATAGAAAGAAAAATATTATTATAATTCTAAAATGTTTGCATAATAACACTCGTTTTCAATTAACTGACTCAAACCTAACATAATTTTCCGAGGATCCGTCGTTTCGAGGCAAAATTACTGACGTCATCGCCTTTGGTGGCACATTTAACGTGCTTTAACTAACTTTCTGGTTGATTACAATATTGAAATTTGGTAGGAATGCTTAACTAGCATACTAAAGGCAACGAAGAAAACTAAATCTCGAAAAAAGATCCCAGTTCGACTTCAGGGTATAGTTTCAATTTCCCATAAGATAACACGTAAAAACCGATTTATTGACGCACAGGCTTTTAATATTTTGCCAATTTAAATTGCAAATAATTGACCTTCGATCTTCGGACCTGTACTGTTTTAAAGGAAAAATAAATAAATTTTCTTATTCTTATTGTCGATTTTCGTCTTCAATTCGAAATCGACAAAATTCAGCGTTTAAATTACATATACCATTGGAAAACTGTAGCTTATTTAACGGTACGATGCCTTACCGACCATGTCACTGTTAAATCTCAAGATTAAATATAAACATTTTGTTTATGGAAACTGGAGGTTCAAAGTAGTACGTATTTTGATGAAGTTTTGGTGAAGTTCTCATTTTAAGATTAAGTACTGATCAGGATTTACAGCGATCCCAGGTAATTCCGTTTCACTATTTAAGTGCAACATATTTTAACTCAACTATTGTCAAGTATATTTTCCGTCATTTTTTGTTTATAATCAAAATATAGTCTATTGCTTCCAAATGTTGAAGTTGCGTAGCAACGGGTAATTCAAGAGAAATTTATTAAAATACATATATTTTGTAATTGATCCTCGAAATAAGGTGCCATGCAAAATCTTTCTGCGTGTCACCTTTTAGCACGCGTGCCATAGGTTGCCTACCACTGCTCTAACAGATAAACACGGACTAGCGCATAAGGAGGCCGCCAGTTGTGTGAAATTTGTTCGTTTGTTTGTATGGAATTTCTCGCTAATCAACCTCTTGGATTATTATAGCCATTACTCCTTCCACGCCGAACACACACAAGGGAGGAGGGAAACCAGGTGCCGGCTTTAGCCTACTCTTTACGAAGAGCACCACGGGGACCAACTTTTAACATCCCTTCCGAAGGACAGAGCGCTGACTTGTGCGGAAGTTGTATAAAACAAATGCCGTAAAATTGATGTTCTGAATTACCTCTCAGCAAATAAACTTGATAAAATATGTTCGAACACTGTTGCTGTATGCAGAATAAAACTAAGAATGCCAACGGTGACAGACGGAAAACCATTTTTCAAAGCCAGAGTTAATGGAAAATCCTTGATCAAGTCTACTGTATGACACCAATATTCTTGAATATTACTGTTAAACGAGCAAGAAGAAATTTGAAAAAATAACTATCAAACATTATTAATAGAATTTTAACTAGAGAAAGATACAGAAAACACAGAAACGTTAACTGTATTTACTGTTGCCTTCGTAAGCTAATATACCGAATACTATATAGTGACGAGGAACCCAATGACATTTTCCCTAATTGTTATTTCTCGTCATAAATTGTCTTTATTTTCGAAATAATGATTTTTTATGACTTTATTATTACGTTAACGATTATCATATGCCTAAAATAGTTATCAGAGAATATGAATCAGTCAAAAAGTTATCTGTTAATTCTGGCCTTCATTTCGTGGCGCTCCGTAAAGAATCATACTGACTGACGGAAATACGGTAAAATAGCATTGCTTCATAGCGAGTCCCGCAAATTGTTCTCGCCACGTGGTAGGCGCTCCGTCGGACGCCGCTCGGGTGGAAAGAAGGGCTGAAAGGTGGAAAGCAGGGCTGAAAGGTGGAAAGGAGAGCTGGTGGGAGGAGCTTCCTCTGCCTGCCACCAGGTGCCTCTACCTTCTCTTAATCGTGACTCACGTCCTTGGAATGGTGGGTGAGAAAGCGGGGCGGCATGAGGAGGGAGTCCCCATGAATCTCTTTCTCGCACATCCTCACCTCGCTGCACAAACGCCAAGACCTCTATAAGGCGTATTATCGTTCGAGTTTCATCCATAATTACACCCAAAAATAACAAATATACTAAAACGGTGAATGATTTAAATGCAGCTCGCAAATCCTAAAAAATTTTAAACTGACCAGCTATTCATTGCACTACCTCTTAGATACCATTGCGCGTAGGCAAGAGAGAATCAGCAGGTCGTATAAAAAAATCATAAACTTTTGAAACTGACCAGCTGTTCATTGTACTACCTCTCAGATACCGATTATGCGTAGGCCAGAGGGAATCAGCAGGTCGTAAAATAAAACAAAAAATAAGAACATTAACTTCGAAAATTTGAAGGAATGCCACCAAGATTCCTGTCGCAATATTGATGATCGTTTTTTAGGCGTTCTTCGCAAAATTAAAACAATCTAATGTGGCCACCACATGACTTTCTCCATACCTTTAATATTTCTAAAAATTCCAAATAGGTTAAATGACAATAAATATTTTAAGGAACTGCGAGAAAAATTCAAAAACTTTACAAAGAACAGAAATACACTCAAACCGTAGCCTTCTGATATTGGAAATAGCCACGAAGCTCCAACAATTATTAAACTATTAATAAAAGCCTTAATCTCTTATCTTTTCTTAAAACAACAACGTTTTTATCCACAAATGAACAGACTGATCACATAAGCAGGTTTTATCTTTTAAGAAAACGTGATAATAAAAATACGGCGTCCAGATGTGTATTTTATTCACGAATCTTAAGATATAATGTGTAAAAGGCGCTATTTGGGTGTAATACGACATGTAATCATGCTGATTATTAGCTAATAAAACATATCTATCTAAATGACTGAACTAAATATAATATTTTCTAAAACCTTACACACTAATAGATGTCAGCCAGTGAGATAGGACGGTAATTTTCTGGACTATCCCTACCTCCACCTTTGAAAACCGGTGTTACATATCCAATCTTCCAGTCTCGGTAAAACTCCTTCGCTCCTTAAATTTCCTTAACATTCCAGTGGCAGCACCGCAGGACTATGAAGAAAAGCCCTTGAGCCCTGTCTGCCGATGCTATAACCGTTTTAACGTGCTCCCTACTAGAAATTTTGCTGCTGAGTGTAACTCCTAAGTATTTGTAATTGCTGACGTATTTTAATGTTGTCAAAGATATTTCGTGTGAATGAAATTCCTGGAACGCGTAAAGCTGATAGCCTCACATTTTTCTACATTCAAATCAAGTTGTCAATTCTTGCAACACTTTCAAATACTCGGAAGATTATCTTGCAATGTCACCTGGTCGTTTCCTGAATTTATTTCTCTATACAGTAAAACCTGGTTAATTCGACATTCAAGGGATCAAAGAAAAAGTATTTCGAATTACGCAGAACCTCTATAATTCGAAATTTACAAAAAGCGTGATTTATCAAATTTAAAAAATGCAAAAAAAATATACAAAAACAAAAGAATATGACACCATATTAAAATACAGAAAACAAAAGGATGTAGTACGCATACATACCTCAAAATATGATGTACATGAATAAAATTTACATTTACACATTTAAATATTGAAACATATATGAGCATATAATTAAAATCCACTAAAATTTTAAAAGTTTGTCAGTCACTTATTTCAATTTAAAAGTAAATAAACGAAAGGTTGTAACAAAAGATTAATTTAAACTTATTTTTAAAAGTCATTTATTTTCTCGATTCAATTTCGGGGCACTCCCTATCGCAATGTGATGCGTAATGGGGAAAACTTTTGCACATATATCTATCAGCATGTTTGGCCTCACTGACACGTATCTTGGAAGGGTATCCAAAGTTTTAAAAACATCCTCCTTAGATGGCAATGGCACATCCAACCTATCATCGACGTTGTCCTCATCGCTTTCTTGGCCGCCAACACTCGCAACGGTTTTCGATTCGTCGAGCGTGGGAGGTCATACACAACCGACTTAGTCAAGCCATTATCGAAGGAAACAAAGTCTCCGAAACTGACAGGCCCCAATATATTGCTGCCAAACACTTCTACCGGCTGCGAAAATAGCCCACTTTTCTTAAAAAAATTGGCGATGGTGTGAGGAGTCACCAATTGCCACGCCGATGACAAGGCCCGGCACGCGTCTAAAATCGTCCATTATCGTAAGTCAAACATTTGTAATTGGCATCAAGCATGACGACCAGTGCTCGAAGTGAGGCAAGATGGGGTGGAATGCCGTCCCACCACTTCTCGAAAATTTTAAAACCATTCCACTACTTCGTAATAACTTTAAAACCATCCCGGAACTTTACAATCCCAACACAACTCCCCAACAAAGAACAGAAATGGCCAAACGATCTGAAGCCACTAAAAGCTGCTATAAATACTTTAATAATATCAACAGCAGAATGTGAGAGATCATTTAGCAACATGAATATTTTATCTCTCCCACGCAAAATTCATTGCTATTGAAAACAGCATCTAGTCTGATGTTTGTCTCGATGAATGGACCACCAGTGAATAGTTTTGATCCCCAAAACTATGCTGAAGCATGGCTAGAAAGGGGTCGCCGAGATTCCAAAGACAGTAACTGTTAAGCTCCTGTTAATAGGTTTGCACACAGCCATAGCAATGATAATATTTGGAAACTCTTTTGAAGGTACGCCAGTGTCACGTGTGGAACATGTCTTAAGAAGCGAAAGAATTAATAATTTATTTATAGGTAATTAAAAATATTCTTTTTAATTTTAATTCTATTTTCTTATAATAATAGCTGTTGCAAATTTACATAGCTTAGGCCTACTCCAATAATGATTGGTTTTTACCAGTTTGCTTTGTTTTTATAGCACTTTTTGAATTCCAATAAAATTTAAACATTGCTTGTTTTCATATCAAATTAACTAATTTTTTGTACTCGTATAATGCTAAAATCCCCCGCTGGAGAGCTAATAGCGGTCCCACTGCCTTTTTTTCTCCATTTCGAGCACTACATATATATGGAGCATCCCACTACCTTTTTTTCCCCACTTAGAGCACTGATGATGACAATAGTTTTTTCTGTAATGGCTCTTTAAATTTTGAATGATGCTCTGGTCGAGTGGCTGGAGTACACTGGTTGTTTTCGGCGGCAAATACAGCAACTCAACATTTGAGCCACATGGTGAGCAGAACACTTGCCTAGTGTCAACAAAATTTTACGATTTTTCACCGCCATACGCCTTTGCATTCTTTTTTTTAAGTTTTGAATAGGTCTCTCGTCATCCACGCCTTTTTGTTATGTTCGTAAATTATAGGCAAATTACAAGTTTTCTTTATCTGACCCATCCATACCGGTACAGAGCACGGCAGTGAGACGCTCCTTACTACGTTTGCCGCCGCGACATTTTTCGCCTAGGAGATCCAAAGTACAAACGGGCAACATGTTGAAAAAATGCCCGTTTTATCCGCATTATACATGTCCTTGGGCGCGTATTTCTCCAAAACATGTTTATTACTTTGCAGCCAGGTCGTCACTTCCTTTTCGGCATCGTCACAATCTGCGAGGCAAACAAGATTGTGGCGTTTTTTTTAAACCATCCAACCACCCATTGGACGCTTTAAAATCTTCAATGTTCAAAACGATCGCAAGACTATTTTGTTTTTCGGGCTTGCCGCAGGTATACTCGCCGCTCGTACTTGTGAAAAAAATTCGAACAATTTTTCTTCGAGGTCTTCGCTTTTTGCAGGTCGTGAACTCGGACGTGTAGCACTACCTTTAAATGTATAAAAACGTTCTTCAATCTCCGTCCCATTCTTTCAAATTGTAGATAAAGACGAGTTCGGAATACCATGCCTTGATGCCAATTTTCCTTTCGATTCGGACTTATTGTCAATGTCTTGCAGCAAAGACATATTTTCAGCAGTCTTTATATGTACCACGTACCGGAGCCATTGGAGGGTAAAAAAATCTTCTAACAATAAATTTAAATGTAGTCTCTCACAATTATTAAACCAAGAATGTCACTTAAACTAGTAACAAAGGGATGATGAAAAATGCAATCGAATATGAAAACAAATAACGAAGCAAAAGAATATTGGAACCCGTTTTCCGCACAAAACTCGCAAAACAGTAGATAAATCGAGACAACCACGCAAAGTCAACGCCCAAGGAAATCTGACAAGGCGTGGGCAAGAGTGGACAGAAACAACGCGTGTGGGGGATGAACCGAGGAGAGGCGAACAGAGGCATGAAAAGAACCGACGGGGAAGAACCGAGAGAGAATGGACCGAATCCGGCGACAATACCCAACGCCCCGTCGGCATGGCACCGAACATATTTTCGTAAATTTGATTTAGTTTTTTTTCTTAAGTTTTATTTCGAATTATGTCGACAAAAATGCATTGATGCTCTGAGAATCGGGCAAAAAATTATTTCGAATTACGAATTATAGAGGTTTTCGAATTAGTGAAACACATATTTATGGAGTTGGCTTTTTCGGTCTTTTATATGTTAAAAAATTTCGAATTATGTCGAATTTCGAAATATGGTGGTTCGACTTAACCAGGTTTAACTGTATAAATGGGTGTCGTCCGCAAATAGTCTGACCTAGCTCTTTATATTGTCTGCCAAGTAATTTATCTACATCAAAAACAACGACGGCCCAATTACACTTACCTGCGACACTCCGGAAGTCACTTGAACAGTGTCCGACGCGACTCCATCGAGAACTATTCTTTGGGTTCTGTCTGAGAGGAACAACGCAATCCAGTTTACCATTCTCTCGTCAATTGAGTAAGCCTTAAATTTTTGTATTAATTTCGGGAGTGATACGGTGTCGAAGGCTTTCCTAAAATCCAAAACCACAGCATCTACTCTTTTATCGCCGTCCGCCGCTTTCACAATATTATGATTGAGTAGAGCTGAATTTCGCATGACCTGCCTCTCCGGCAACCATGCTGGTTTCTGTTCAGAGCACCATTTTTTTCGAGGAATCGCATTATTGAACTACCGATAATGTGCTCAAAAACCTTATAGAAAATCGACGTCAATGATATAGCGCGATAGTTTTTCCACTTTTAATTTACTTACCGTTTTGTGTACCGGCGTAATGTGAGCTGTTTTCCATATTACAGGAGCTACTCCCTCATTTAGCGATTTTGAGAATAGATAGGGAGCTAATTCGTCAACTAACGAGTTTGTAATGATTGCTGGTATGCCTTCCGGCCCTGGCGATTTCCTTTTATGGACCTGCTTTAGCAATTTCACGATACCGTCTTCAGATATTTCCAGTTCGCTCATTTGTGAATCTATACGCGTCGGAAATTCAATAAAAAGATCGTTGTCGCTGATGAAGCAATTTTCGAAGCAGCGGTTTAATAGGCTAGCCTTAAGAAAAGAGTCACGTACGCTTTCCCCGCTGTTTGTTGTTAGCTCAGAAACTGTGGTGTGACTTCCTCGAACTTTGTGCACGTAGGACTAAATTCTTTAGAGCCCTATTTAAGTGACTCGGAGGGTATCGTGGATCGATAGTCGTCAAAATCCTTTCGAGCTTCCACTCTTGCGGATCTACGACTGTTTGTGTACATCACATACCATTTCGCTTAAGTCGCTTCACGCGCGTGTGATGCCGTCTTTGTTTCTTGAGTAGGGCTCGAAGCATCGGTTTCATCCACCGCGGGTTCTTACGGTCACAAACGGGTTTGGTTGGGACAAAGATTGTTATCCCCTCACGAATGATGCACCAAACTTCCGTCCAAGAATCCTCGCCGCTGTTATTACCCGCAAAATTAATAAGCCTCGTCACTTGGTCCCTGATGTAAGTTTTGAATCCTGGAAAATTTGCTTTACCAAAGATGTAGACTAATCGCATTGGCTTATTTATTATCGCAGGGTAAAATCTGAAATCAGCAATTACTATTTTGTGATCGCCAATGCCATCGCCGATCTGTAGGTTTCTAATCAATAGCAGCTGAGTTGTGGCTAGCAAATTAAATATATTTCCATTGCCGTTGCTATCGTATCGCTTCGGTACATTTACGATTTGTTTCAGGGAATTTAAGGTAAATTCTTCAATTTATTCCCTACAAGCTTCTCAATCTTTTCCATCACTAATGCAAGTTATATACGCCCAATCGATGGATGGAAGATTAAAATTTCCTCCAAGGATATTTTTATGGATTTTCTTCGTGTGATCATCTGAAACGCATACTGAGCTCTCTAATGTTCTCTATTCCTAAGTCGGGCGGAAGGTAAAAGGAGCAAAAAAATACCTTTTTACTATTTCGTGTAAGAATGGACTCGATGGTCTAAATATCGCCCTTAATATAAAACGTCGAATTATTATTATGCAACATTGAGGTTATTTTTTGTCAATCTTACATGCTTTCCTACTTGGTTTTAATTTGTCAATGTTGGAATTAAATTTTATCTCATATATCTGGAACACTTGTACTTACTTGACTGGTAATGCTGAAAGTTTGTTTAATTCGCTTTTGAATTGTAGTAATTGAAATTTAGGAGATATGATTTATCATAATGTAAATCTGAATAAATATGTTTTGTGTTACTGAGAATACATTGTTTCTAAAATTATATAGAGCATACAGCACTTTTTAAATGAAAAATATGCCGTAAGCCTGTTGCAGCGTATGGACCCGTTTACAGCTATTATTTCATTAAAATAAATATAAAATAAGACATGTAAATAGATTTTTTCGTCAACAAATTTGTCCTTCCTTTTTATTTAAAAATAAGTGCATTTGTCCTCCACTTTGGTAAAAAAATCTGGTCACCTTACTTCTCCACTCTCGTGGGGCATACCTTTTGGACTTGTTCGCCCTCCACCTATAGTTACCACCTTGCACTGACATGAGTTTTAACCCTGAGATTTTGGACCCAAACCTGGAGATTTAAAAGATAAATCCTAACATTTTAAACACAAACCCGGATATTTTTAAACCCAAATCTAAATATTATATTTTCGGACATGGGAAATTTCAAGTACATATGAAGTGTGATTGTAAGGTATAATTTCCTATTTTCAAGATATAGGTAGTTCCTATAAAATAAACACCTTGAGATATTGAAGAGAGAAAAATCATTGAAATAATTTGTCAATGTGCATATCAAGTACTTGCGTTTGTGGTAGAAGTTTGTCAATAATTGAATCTCATCGTATAAATTATTTTCATCTAAACCAACTTTCACATATATTGCCTCATTCAAAAAATCCTCATATTCAAGGTTTTTATTCTATGAGTTCATAATAGCAAAATATTGAAATGAATTATTTTCAAAATTATATTACTTCTTAAGATAGTTAACTGTCCTGCAGTGAACTTGAGTTTCTTCTTTATAAAACTTTTGTCAATCTCCTGGATCAACATAACCAATCCTTGAACTCGGAAATTATTATAAAAACTTCGAAACTCAGCGGTAAATCCGGAGAGGTGGTAACTCTAGTTTTCATATTTTCGCGTATTACTTCTAAGTTAATTTCATGACGCTGCCGTAAGCAAATGAGAAGCTTACATTCTAAAATTTAAATTTAAATTAATCGTAATATGGAATACCGAATTCAAAAATTTTCGTGTTAACACGGAAAATTTTACCATTGACCCGGAGACAACTGCCAAAACCCGGAGACTCCGGGTCAAACCCAGAGAGGTGGCAACTCTGCCTCCACCGTAACTAACTGTTATCCATAATATTATCCGTACACGACTCTCGTTCTATACTCGACCCTTTTCTTTCAATTATGAAGGTTTTTTCGAAGATGCACCTCAGTAAGTTAGCGCTCTTGGTAGGCAAAGAAAATCCACTAATGCGTACTTAACACGTCTTCAAAAACTACGGTCGAACAGAGGACAACGGTGAGACAGCAATATAGGGTGCCGCGCTCCAGAGCTCGAATAATAATGAGTAATGCATTTAATAATTTTAAAAAGGTTTTACATGATAATCTGAAAGAGAACTCATAAATATTTTGATCTTACGTCAGGGCAGCCCAAGGTTGAGGTTCTACCATTGCGTCATTGAGAGTGGAAGCAGGAAATATAATTCACGATAGTGCGGAGATAGCAAAGTTGTTAAATAAACATTTTCAGAAAGCTTTTACTGCGGATAGTGATGCAAATGAGAAACCCATTCATATACATCAGGGCGACCCGATGCAGGATTTTATGCTTCCGGTAAGAGTTTTCGCGCACCGATTTGATTCAATTAAACAAAATAAATTTTCCGGGCCTGAGGAAATATCCGCGCGAGTACTAATTAGGTTATCCTTTGAACTCGCACCTTATTCGAAAACCATATTCGAGAAATCCATTAAGCAAGGTGTCGTTCCTAAAGACTGGAAGTTATCTTCCTCCATGATGGCGACGACAAGGATAGCCCTGAAAATAAGAGGCCGATTTCCTTACCGTCACCATCATGAAAGATATTTGAGCATATAATCTTTAGCTCTATTATGCGCTATATAGATTGCCGTTCTTCGCTAATCGGATGCAAGAACAGATTCCGGAAAGGTAGATCATGCGAAACACCGCTCGGCCTTTTCGCGTGCGATTTATTGAGACGCCGAGAGAAAAATACTCAGGTCGATGCCGTTTTCATTGTCTTCTGAAAGTTGTTTGATATTAATTAATTAATAGCGAAGCATCATTAATAAAGTCAGGCTCGACCTTGTGGAGTTTGATCATTATGGGTGTAATGAAAAACTATGTCACTTCCAAACAATTTAATAAAAACCACCGGTTTCGCTACGATCGTATGTTAATATATGTTAAATATTTAGGTATGTTAAATATTTAGGAGTAGCCATTCGCCGCGATCTTTCGCGGGACATTCAAATTCATGTGGTTGTAGACTCGATCAAAAAGGAATTAGGAATCATAGGCAGAATAGTGGGGAATAGTACAGTGTCATTTGTCACTAGTTAGACCACAGGTGAAATACTCCTCTAGTATAAGGGATCCGTACGCGATGGTCCAACGCAGAGCAAACAAATTCGTAAAACAAATGTATGAACGTAAGCAAAGCGTGGCAGGATTTGAACGGGGTATCACAGAAGAACCGCGGCTCTAACGCTAGGCTAAAGGTTCTGGAGAATATAGGCCGGGAGCTCTAGCCGAGATTTTTAGAATAATCCAAGCACCAGTGTACATAGGTAAACACGATCGTGACGATAAACGAAGGGGGATAAATTGTAGGGCAGAGCGTACGGGTCGGCAACCTTTTCTGCTTGGTAGGCCACATCAGTATTTGTAAATGCTTCGGGGGGCCGCATTGGAAATCGCGAGAACTTCGGCGGACAGAATCAGCGTTTACATCAGAAGTTATCTAGAGATTATGTGGTCTCATATTAGTGAAAATCGAGTCTAAATAATTTATTAGAGAGAAGGCAACCAGAAAAGTTTCTGAAACCATAATTTCACTGAAAATTCAACTGTTAAATTTTACCGACCACTTTTTCAACATAACATGAAGCGCTCTCGAAGACCCGTGGGGCATAAGTTGCCGATCACTGTCCTAAGAGAATAAGAGATCATAACGAGTGACTCAAACCTGCGAGAGAAAATTGCTAGGTAGGCTTTGGCGCATTGCGCCTCTTGTAACCAACGAATTTGGTGAATTGTGGGTTAACATGTAGATTTAGATCAACTACAAATAAAAATAACATTGAATAATTTTTTAGGTTTAAAATACAAAGCAATAGACCGATCCGACAAACATTATCGGTACAATACGATAAAGAAGGGATGCATCAGAAAAGGATTTTTCTCCGATGGAGAGGAACCGTCTCCGAATCATACGAACCAAATCTCTGAAGATACAGTTAACCAAACAAATGCTGATAAGTGAGAGGTTTACTCAAAAAACGAGTTCCAGCTCGCAGCATGACTGGAAAAAACTTACGAACTATGTCTCATAATCATAAAAAGATTGGGAAAACCAGATGTGCATTACGGCTACATAACAACCGAATGGCGAATCTGGTATTCCCAAGTATCTTACGGCTATAAAATAGAACAAGTTTGGGAGATTTAATCAAAGACGTATCCTACAAAAGCAATACTGTCTTTATTGTGATATAAATCATAACGAGATGGTAAATAAAATCCGCAGTTCCAGGCGTTATTTTGTGAAATTTATCCATCAACCATTTTATATTCTTCATTAAATAATAAATGTGTTCCACACATTTAGAATAATCACAAATTACAACGCATCGGTGATTTCTTTCGTAGAAAATACTGTGAAAACCGTATTTTCCTTCCCCTAGCTCTTAAATTATCTGTGAGGTACCGATTAAATAAAGGGAGAAATTTTCTACAGAAAAACTTGCGAGATCACACATATGTAGTTGTAGTTCTGGAGAAAAAATAAGAGATTAAAATTTTTAAAAAGATCGATTGTTGCATTTGGATCACTATAATAAAATAGATTTCCCTTAAGCAGTACTTTACTTGAGCCGGTACTTTCCGGTACGCAGTACCGGCAGTTAAAATTTCGACTTTTAGCGTACCAGTAGTTTTAAAATTAATTTCTAACGTACCGGTACTATTATTCATCCGACTGCTAAATGAATCGCTGTTCCCATAATAAAAAATTATAATAAAAGTTAATTGAAATGTGTGCAGCGTTTTCCCCCTATCGACTGTTACGGAGAGTACCGGCACTTATTTTTATCCAAGTAAAACACTGCCCTTAAGCCACTGCAAAAATCATTATAATTAGCATTAGTTTACAAATAGATGAACCGCGCAGTTTGAGCATATATCGACTTATGGCCACTAATACTTTCTTCCGTTGTTATCTTAAGACACGTTCCGGAATGTTCATCCTAAAAATATCAAACATTATTTGTTCTTGTGGGGTGCCTATCTAACTACTCAAAGGAGTAAAAGAAAAATGCTTCTCTGCCATTGCCGCTTGACTCGAAACATTAATTGTTAAGTCTCTAAGGTCTAGATTTGCATGCCGCGTAGAATATCCATGCGCGAGTAGTCAGCTCGCAGCACCGTTCAAAACCATCGTGGATTAGGAAACAGTCGACTTTTCGTGTCTTTATTCCGCCTTGGGTTTTTTAGAATGGTTGGCGGATGTCCCGGTCGGCGGCCACGTGTAGGGGAACTGCGCTGGAGGGGATCTGTGCTGGAGGGAGCGAATGACTCACTCTCTCTCTCCCTCACTCGCTTGCTCACTCTCCATTCTTTCCGCATGACGTCATATATACCGCGATGCGTTTCGTCGTTGCGAAAGGCGTATCGGTGTTTTCGTTCGTCTCCCTCTCGACCCTGTTGTCAGGGGAACACGATTTCCCTTGTCCTCCCGATCCTACAACGAATTGTTTCTTTTGTTAGGGTGAGCAGTGTCACGGCCGTCGGTATATTCTTGGAGGAACTTTTCAAAATCAATGAAACGAAATAAAAATAATAAGTACAATAAGGGTGTGTGTTATAGGCAGGGGCACGAGAAGTATTAACATAGTAGAAAGCATGGCTGATAAAAATGGTATGACGTGCAATTCGAGCAATCGGAAGGAATATTATTCAGGCGAACTTCTGTAGCGAATGCGTCTTAAGAGTTTTTGTCTTTATTACTTGGCCAGACGAGCGTCCGAGTGTATCCAGCTCTTCGCAAATACTGTGGGCAAATAATAATGAGAAATACAACAGACAGCAGCTATAAAAGTAATGCAGTATGTGCGAACCGAAGTGATGAAGCGACGCTCGCGTAACGCTAATGTGATCTTCCATGACAGTTACGAAAAGGGTATCACTAAGGAGTATGTAAAATATTTAGGAGTAACCATTTGTCGAGATCTTTCGTGGGACATGCACATTCGTCGAGTTATAGGCGCGGCCAACAAGAAACTGGCATTCATAGGTAGAATAGTACGGAACACTAGAGAAAAAGTACGTGAAACATGTTACTTATCACTGGTTAGACCACAAGTGGGATACGCCTCATGCATATGGGATCAGTACGAGAAGGGACATATAATTCAATTAGAAAGAGTACAGCGCAGAGCAGCCAGATTCGTAAAACAGAAGTACGAACATAAGGAAAGCTTCATTTCATTAATGAGTACGAGAGTAAACAAAGCGTAACGTCATTAATAGAAAATCTGAAATGGGCTTCGTTAGAGGAACGTAGACTGCAGGCTAGAATTAAACTACTGGAAAAATATATGTCGGAGAGACGAGCGAATAAGATAGTAAATCTTATCAGAAGACCGACATATTTTGGAAGGCAAAGCAGCGAGGATAACATTCGCGGCGAGATCAAATTGTGGGGCGGAGCGATATAGAGCAGGGGTCTCCAAAATTTTTCACAAGTGGGCCACTTGGTTAATCAATTTTATGCTCGCGGGCCAGAGTATCAACATGAAAAACTTTTTAAAAATATAGGCGCACAATATACAAATGTAGGATATTTTCGTTTTAAACGGTGGTTTTGGGTAAATTGCGATTATTTTGGTAAAATTTTCTACATGTCCAATCTTACTTTTATTTTTTTTCGCCGAATACGAATCGAAATCAGGCATAAATGGAGCACAACTATTATATAAAGTAGAAAATATTGTCTTGTTCGGGAAATGAAAATTACTTATAAGTAAAAACGGGTAATAATAAACAAATTTAGATAATGATGAAATACATTTAATGAGACCTGTGATACAGTCCTTGGTCAGCTACAGTGTTATCAATTTGGGGTTCAAGTTTTGTATTGCTGATCATTAGAAGTGATTGCTAATGTTCATGAGATAAACAAGATCGTTATTTTGACTTAACAAATTTAATTCTGGAAAAAGTCTTTTCACAATTGTAGGTAATAACGAAGATGGAAATCATACTTCGTGTGAAGTTCCGCACATTCGAAAATGTTTCCTCAGGAGAACATTTATAGAAATCTATCATATTCCCGTCTTTAAATTTATTTACTGGATGCCTATCAATTCCATTTGTAAATGTGGCGACAACTTCTCCAACTCACAACTAAATGAATTTTCTAAGAAACGTATTTTTCAGCATGCTCATGAAAGTCCTTGAAACGGTCTTGTTAAAATTCAGATATGATCTCCAAGGCGAATTTTTTTGGAAACGGTGACTTGCTTTCATGTTGAAATTTTTCGCAACAAGGAAAATGAAAGCTGATTCTCAAAAAAAGAGGAGTTTTTGTCATAAAGATTAAACTTCAGGATACATATCACAAATAAGGAGATTTTCCCCCTATAGCAGGGGTGGGCAAACTACGGCCCGCGGGCCATATGTGGCCCGCGAGGGCATTTTATGTGGCCCGCGATGCTATTATGAAAGCGAACCGTAATATAAAATACAGAAAATTTCATATATGTAGCTTAAAATTATGGCCGGAAAACCTTTCCAGTGGTGTTATAACATATTATTTATTATTGATTTTTACTAACGGGATCCCTCGCATTACCTCAAATAACTTCCAATGTGAGCCCTAACGTGGCCCGTCGAAGTATTTTCATCTGTTTATGCGGCCCGCCTAAGTAGCTGCAACTGTTAATGGGGCCCGCAACGTGAAAAGTTTGCCCATCCCTGCCCTATAGTCTCAGATTAAAATCGTTCATGTGCTTAGTTAAATCAGTTAGAAATGCTAGCTTTCATATACATTCACAGTCAGAAAGATGGGCTAGAGGTCGCTTTTTCTCAGTCAACAAAATATCAATATCTATTCGAAGATCAAAAAATCTCGTCAGTATCCTAACCCGACTTAACAATTGAACTGCAGAGTGACACGGAACATAGGGGTACTCCGATTCAAACTCTTATAAGAATATACGAAATTGGCGATGACGCAGCCAATGGGTACGGTATTTATGTATGTGTATATATAGATCTTCAATCTACGTGTATAGCTGTTTGTTTGGATTTTTGAGTAATCAATCGCTTGGATTATTATAGCCGTAGATTCTTAAACGCCAGACACACAAGGGAGGAGAGAAACCACGTTCCGGCATTAGCCTACTCTTTACGGAGATCATTAAGGGGGCCAACTGCTCAAGATCCCTTCCAAAGGACGAAGCGCTGACTGACTTGCGCGGTCTCCTCATACCACAAACGTAGGGGACGGGACGATCCCAGGCTGAAAAATCAGATCTCTATCGGATTCGAACCTGGGGCCGCCGCGTAGAAGGCCAAAGCTCTAACTACTCTACCATCGCTGTGTGTAAATTTCTTTCCTCAAGACACCAGCCGCTGTCCTATTGGGTCCACTGGGTTTCCTTCTCTCAAAACCTAGTATCCGTTGATACACCTATTTACATTTCCTCTTCCCTATGCATATATACGAGTTGTCGGTGGTTTCATACTGCAAGCGCTTAAAAAAAATCACCATACACCAAGATCTAAACACATAAATTCGAAAATATACCAACGCGATCTCAAGGGCAACAGCGCTTGAGCCACGCGGATCCCATATGTATTAGATAATAAATTCCATGAGTTCTCGCGGAACTAAAAGATCGAGAAAAAATAGGATTTATTTTGCGTTGGGATTATGGTATCACCATCCGTGCCTTTAGCACATATTTGGAGTTAAAAATCGCGAAACAGGCATTATTAATAAAATAAAATCCAAGGTGCTGTTTGGTACGTACGTTGGGAAGTTTGTCCGGAACACTCTATATAAATCTCCGCCAGAGAACACTTAAAAATCCCTTTTTACTTTCCCCATACGTAGTATAGGGGAAAGTAGGTATTGTTTTCATGAAAAAAATCGATTTCGATATTTCAACGGAAATACACGTTCTGAGATCCCCTGAACACGTTTTGACCATTTTCTCGATGATGTCTGTGTGTGTGATTGTGTGTATGTGACAGCTTTTTTGTGGGTGCTCTAAGTCAAAAACTATAAATCAGTTCAATGCGATATTTTATATTTAACATTTTTCTGAAAGTCACAAGAAATGATGAGTTTTTGGTAAAAATCGCAAACGAAAGTGGCTGTTTACTCTTGTCACTTATCCGTTATTTTGAGGTATTTGCTTTAATATTTGATACATGTAAAATTGTATTGGAATAAAAGTTGTAGGCAATTTAATTTTCTACGACCTCTGTTTGAAATATTTTCCCAAATAATGCAATGCTTAAGAGATATCTTATATTTTTAGCTGCCTCCACCACGCCACCTACCGACCACTATTGTTAACAATTGACGCTTAGTTACGTCTTAGTAACGCTTTATTTTATTTTATTAATTGTCGGAGCTTTGTGGCTATATTCAATATCAGAAGGCTATGGTTTGAGTTTATTTCTGTTCTTTGTAAAGTCTAAAGTTTTCTCGTAGATTCTTAAAATATTTATTTTTTATGTAACGTATTTGGAATTTTTAGAAATATTACAGGTATGGAAAAAGTCATGTGGTGGCCACATCAGATTTTTTTACTTACAGGCTTTTTTCACTTGCAAAATTAAATTAGAAGTGATAGACCTACCATCTTCGGACAGGGATCATTTTAAAGAAGAATAAACCTAGATTCATAATATCATCGTCGATTTTTGCCTTCGGTTCGAAATCGCCCGAATTTCGCTGAAGAATTCAATATTTCGTCAAAATATTGCGTTTTTAGTAAAAGGATCCCTTGACGATTGAATGGCTTATTGTATTCGAAACCCTTATTGACCAAAAACAAAACAAATTGTTTATCCTAGAAACCGCTACATTAGTGTTAACAAACTTTTGATATTACACTATACTTTGATGCTATAAGCATTACATAACACCCATTTGCAGGCCTGAGGAGAACAAAACTAGGGGATTCGCGGGATCTTGGACCTCGCTCAGCCCACTTAGGTCTGGCAGGGGGCAAACAAATGTTCAATATTATTATCGTCTTCATAGTTCTCCCGAACTTCATACAGTGAGGATGTAAAATTTGAATAGAATTGAAAGCGCTGCCCTCAGCAGTAAAATATGTATGAAAGAAATGTAAATCAAGAAACGCACCAAATACGGAACTAATGGCAAATGAACCTGAGCCTTGTCTCCTCGTTGAGACAGCAGTTATAGTAGAACAGACAAACAAATAAATAGAGCAAGTGCACACTCAACAGAAGAGACCGCGCGAACGCAAATTACGCGCCTCTGGGAGGCTCTCTGTACATTTTAGAGAAATTTTAAATTGACGTTTTCTTCATCGTTTGATGTTTTCTGTAAGTACGCTAAATTTCGTTTTGATTGAACAAGATTTGGAAATTAGCGTAATGCGCTAACGCAGATTGCGCAGGAACTATAACGGTGATGTTATTGAAAAACTATAGGTAGTTATTTTTACATGCACACGAAGTTTGGTGAAAATCAGACAATCGAGACAACAGTTATGCTAGAACAAACAAAGTGCACAGGGGTTCAACGGGAGAAACCTCGCTTCGCTCGGCCAATAAAAAATTAAAGTATTCACTCGATTACTGATAGTTAGAGAGTTTAGTAGATTCCTTTTTAAGTAGTAGTGAGGGACAAAATTAAATGTTATATAAGTTAAAAACAATTTTTAACGTATAAGAAGTGTATAGCGTAATGTATTCCTTTGTCATACAATTTCAATTAGCCCAAAACTATTTTTACTCTCTGGAACACTCAATTATATGAATTACAAATTTATTGCATACTTTTTAGTGCCAATAAAAGTTCCTTTTATTAATTAGTATTTCAATTTGAACTTAATACTTACTTCACGCATATCCGTCATATTTGAAGGGCAATTACGCTAGTAATTAATAACTGAAAAGAGTTAATAATTTCTCGAAAACTACGAAACACAACATTAAATACCTTTCATGTTTTGCTAAATTTCGTGTTAGTATAATGGCGTCATCATAAGTTTACGTCGTAGTTTAAAAAAATCAATGACATTATAATACATTCCAATTACTCTCACGAAAAGGAACAAATCATTGCTATTATATATATATATATATATATATATATATATATATATATATATATATATAACAACTTACGGAAAAGGAAAGGTAAAATGAATATATGGATGTCAACAAGGTGTTGGGATGAGGAAACCCAGTGAGCACTCACCAATCAGACGACTTCAGGTTGGCGAGGCCCCGGGTATGTCGAAGCGACACACGTAAAATAACACAAAAACACAGAAACATCACAAACGTAAAGCTTTCGGAACTACTCCTTCTTCAGCTACAGAGAGAGAACTGATCACGTTTGTGATGTTTCTGTGTTTTTGTGTTATTTTACGTGTGTCGCTTCGACATCCCCGGGGCCTCGCCAACCTGAAGTCGTCTGATTGGTGAGTGCTCACTGGGTTTCCTCATCCCAACACCTTGTTGACATCCATATATATATATATATATATATATATATATATATATATATATATATATATATATAACTGCTTACGGAAAAGGAAAGGTAAAATGGATATATGGATGGCAACAAGGTGTTGGGATGAGGAAACCCAGTGAACACTCACCAATCGGACGAATTCAGGTTGGGGATGTCGAAGTGACACACGTAAAAGAACACTAGAACACAGAAACATCACAAACGTAGAAGTTTTCGGAGTTATTCGTTCATCAGCTACAGAGAGAGAACTATATCTATATAGATATATTAGCAATCCCCATAATTAAAAAGAGTACTGTGTTTTTTATTTAATACGGTACATAGATTCAAAATTAATACTTCACCATATATAAACGTCGTTAGTTGGAATCCATTCCCTATTAAAAAGCATTAAATCGATGCTATTACAACACAGATTACCAATTCCCATTTAAAAGCATTGTACTCGTTGCCATGGTAGTTGAAAACTTTTCATTCCTGAAAATATCATTTTTCAGATTCAGAACAAATTAATAAATTCCTATGCCAATTTTAATTTAGAGGGCGACTTGTTTTGCGCAACTACGCAATAAGGAGGCAACACTATCTAACCTCCATTGCAACTCAACGGCGTAACACAAACCATCCGGAAAATCGTATTTTGCTTTCCCTAGCCCATACATGACCAATAATGTTTCGATTAAAAAATGTATTCAGTAAGAGGACAACATTTGCTACAAAAAAGTCCGCGACAGCACGTACATAGAACTTTTACTTTCCGAGATAAAAACTATTAAACTCTAATGTACAAATAGGGTAAAAACAACCTCTAAAAATGAATAAATTTGACGTTTTCGAATTTTCTGTCCGGTTGCGACCAAAAACCAACAATCGTGCCCAATTTCAAGTCTATAGCTCATCTAAGAGTGCCTAAACATTAGTATCCTCCTATACAATATAGCTGCTTCTTAGCTATGATTAGGCTTGGTAGGATTCGATTTAAATCAAAAACGTCGATTTTTTTTCATTTTCAAAATCGACGAAAATGAATAGTCGTCGACAAGCGCCGCATTCCCGCACTAAACTCAGTTCCTGGACGTTTTCTCATAAAGCCAAAAAAGGTACGCGAAATCTTGTGGCCGGCTCAAATGTGGTGATTTTCCTGGTTAAAAGTCACGATTTAATTAGCAAAAGTTCAAATTAACAATTTAAATATACTTCTTACTTTGTATAGTATACTTTTTTACTGTAAGTAAAAGATAAAATAATATCTCAATAAATTCGTTATTGAGTTTTTTCTTTAATATTAACATTTAAAAATGAAGAAGTGTAAATGCGCATAAATAAAATAAAATTTATGAAGAAAATAATATATTAGTTCAATTCATTTTTACTTAAAGATTTAACTTCTCATAAAATTTAAATAAATAATCAAGTATTGTAAAATAAACGTAAATTTTACATAGAATTTCTAAGTAAAAAGTAAATTTAAATTATCGAATACAAAGGATGAAAACTGCCAGCCATATATCTAAGTAGTAAGTTTAAGCGGCGATATTCGTCGATAATCTCTCGGGGAAATAAACGTCGATTTAAAAAAAATGTTGAATTCTACCAAGCCTACTTATGAAATCATATATTGTAAAGTTCGGGGGTTCAAACCCCTCGAATGGAGGTTTTATAAAAATAAAATAAAATAAAAACTATCATCAGTGCCTGGCAGTAGGCAGCAGTACTGTCAGTATGGTATAGAGCCGAAAACAAATTATGTTGGTTGGGTCTATATCCAATACAGCTGTAGGCGTAATCAGGGCGATTTGAACGGCTACAGTACTGCGATGTGGAAAGCAAGAGGGGAAACTACCACATTACAATCCCTAGTAATGATTATATGGTACGACAATATGAGTTCTCTCGAGGTAAAACAATCCGGAGGTAAAATAGTCCCCAATCAGATCTCCGGGAGGGGACTGCCTTGAGGAAAACATTTGTCGAAAGAAATTTACGAATAGGGACTTGGAACGTAAGAACTATGAGAAAAGCAGGAAAGCTAGAGAACTTCAAAGAAGATATGAGAAGAAATAGAGTTGACATTATAGGACTAAGCGAAACTAGTTGGGAGGGAGAAGGACAGTTCGACTCGGAAGAATTCACGGTAGTTTATTTTGGAGTAGGAGTAGGGGAGCAGCTCTGGTACTTAGGAAAGATATGATGAAAAGCGTGACAAAGATAATAGCAATGAACAATAGACTGATGGCAATAAAGCTAAAAGCAGTCCTATTGGACATACTGATAATCCAGGTATATATGCCAACGTCAGCTCATGAAGATGAAGAAATCGATGAGATTTATGAGCAAATTAATGAAATTTACGAAGAAGACGGAAGAGAAAAGGTAAACTGCATAATAATGGGAGATTTGAACAGCATAGTCGGAGAAGGACAGGAAGAAAATGTTGTCGGGCAATACAGACTTGGGAAGAGAAATCGAGGAAGGGGAGAAACTCGTAGAATTCTGCATCAATAATGACCTTGTAGTGACTAATACAAGGTTCAAAAACCATAAACGAAGGTTATACACATCGAAAAGCCCAGGAGATAGAATGAGATGCCAAATAGATTACATCCTTGTAAAACAAAGATTCAGGAACAGCATAAAGAACGCCAAGGCATTTCAAGGAGCGGACATTGATTCAGATCACAGCCTTCTGATACTTGACGTGAGTACAAAGCTCAAACAAATAAGAAAAATAAGAAGAGAAAAACTGAAAGAAAGGCAGGATGTAGTCAGCATGAAGTTGGAAGATAACCTAAGGAAGTTGGAAATCAAACCGAAGAGCGTTGATATAAAATGGGATGAAATTAAAACCAGTGTCAAGGATACCTTGGATAAAGAGATTGGAAAACAAGAGAAGAAAATCAGAAAACCATGGATCACGAAGGAAATGCTGGAGAAAAAGAATGAGAGACGAAAATGGAAAAACGTTAACACTGAAGAAGGTAGAGCCAACTATAGGCGTATAAAAAATGAGTTGAGAAGGGTAACAGATAAAGCTAGAGAAAATTGGATAAAAGGAAAATGTGATGAAATAGAACAAATGGAAAAGTTAGGACGTTACGATATGATGTACACTAGAGCACTCGAGTTAGAAGATAAGAGATTTAATGGAATTCATGGTATGGGAATTTTGAATACAGATGGGAAGATAGTCTCAGAAACAAAGGATGTAGCACAGGTATGGGAAGAATACATTAAGGAATTATACAGCAAGCAGGCAGGAGCGGCAAAAATTGAATTGGAAGATGAGGAAAACATTGAAGAAGACAACTTAGGACCAAGTATTATGGAGAGCGAAGTAGAAAATGCGATAGTGGAACTAAAGAAGGGGAAAGCCACGGGCAGCGATGGAATACCGGCTGAGATAATTAAAGTCATGGGGTCAGAAGGACAAAAAGCGATGACGAAATTAATTAATAAGATTTACGACACAGGAGAGTGGCCTCGGGATTTCCTAGAAGTAACAATGATCCCTCTAAAGAAGAAGCTAAAGGCAATGCAGTGTAAAGATTACAGAACGATAAGCCCTCTGTCACACACATCGAAGATCATCACGAGGATTCTTTAAAAGGCTGGAGACAAAGGCAGAAGAAATACTAAGGGAAGATCAATTCGATTTCAGAAAAGAACGAGGAACTAGAGATGCTATAGGAGTAATTAGAATCATATCAGAAAGGGCAATAGATTACAGCCAAGATATCTGCGCATGTTTCGTAGACTGGCAGAAGGTCTTTGTTAGAGTAAACTGGGTAAAGTTGATGAAGATATTAAAGTATATAGGTGTAGACTGAAAAGACAGGAGCCTGATCAGGAATCTATATGTGAATCAAGTTGTGAAGGTCAGGTTTGAGAATGTGGACACCTGCGGAATAAATATCGGTACAGGAGTAAGACAAGGCTGTTGCCTATCGCCAACCCTATTCAATATATATGGAGAAAGTCTAATGCAAGAAGCTTTAGAAGGCACAGGAGATTTCAAAATTGGAGGAAGGATTATAAAAACAGTAAAAAACGGGGATGATGAAGTACTTCTAGCGAGAAAGGAAGAGGAGCTACAAAAAATGACAAATAGACTAGTGATAACAGGTAGAAAATACGGTATGGAAGTAAATACAGAAAAATCCAAGGTCATTTGAATACAGGGCAAAGATGAGAATCTGAACATAAGTATTGGAGGAAAGCCTTTAAAACAACTTTCAGACTATAAATACCTTGGAAGCATCATAACAAAAGAAGCAAAATGTACGGATGAGATCAGAACTAGAATAGGAAAAGCAAAAGTGGCTTTCAGGAGAAAGAAACAACTACTTACAGGGAATATAAGGGATGATATCCGCAAGAAGTTCATAAAATGCTACGTATGGCGTATAGCATTGTATGGGGCAGAAACATGGACGCTAAGGAAAAATGACATCAAATACTTAGGAAAGCTTTGAAATGTGGACTTGGAGGAGAATGTTGAAGATAAAATGGACAGATAGGATGAAAAACGATGTAGTGTTACGAAGAATAGGAGAGAAGCGAACGATTATACAGACTATCAGAAAGAGGAAGGCTAACTGGGTTGGACATTACCTGAGGAGAGAGAGTATGATTAAAGATGTGTTAGAAGGAAAACTAGATGGGAAAAGGGAAAGAGGTAGGAAAAGGTTTCAACTGATAGACGATTTGAAAGGGAAAGAGAGTTATCAAGATATGAAGAGGACAGCGGAAAATAGGAGTACATATATGGAGAACCAGGTTTAACCAAGAATAATCACGGACCTGTCTACGGAGAGACTACCTATGATGATATATATATATATATATATATATATATATATATATATATATATATATATATATATATATATATAAACTTAAAGAAAAGAAAAGGTAGTGATGAGGGTGGCAACAAGGTGTTGAGGGAAGCCCAGCGGACACTTACCAAATTGAGGACCAAGCTGGCAGGCTGCTGGGGGCGTCGAAGAGACACGTAAAACACACGAACACAAAAAACAAAAAACACGCAAGCTTATCGGGCCTATGCCCTTCTTCAGCGAAAGAGTATCTGCAAGTGCTATATATATATGTGTGTGTGTGTGTGTGTGTGTATATGTATATATATATATATATATATATATATATATATATATAACAACTTACGGAAAAGGAAAGGTAAAATGAATATATGGATGTCAACAAGGTGTTGGGATGAGGAAACCCAGTGAGCACTCACCAATCAGACGACTTCAGGTTGGCGAGGCCCCGGGGATGTCGAAGCGACACACGTAAAATAACACAAAAACACAGAAACATCACAAACGTAAAGCTTTCGGAACTACTCCTTCTTCAGCTACAGAGAGAGAACTGGTTTCCTCATCCCAACACCTTGTTGACATCCATATATATAACTATACTATAGTTTAGGCGCTTCCAGATGAGCTGGGGACTTAAAATTCAAAAATGTTTAACTTTTAGGGGTTGTTTTTATCTCATTTGTACATCGAAGTTTAATAATTTTTATCTCGAAAACTATACGTGCTGTTGCGGACTTTTTTTGTAGAAAATGCTGTCCTCTACCTGAATAAAGGTTTAAATCGATGGGGAGACTCAGCTAATTAATTTCGCAGTAATATGCCGTAAAAAAAATAAATACTGGGTTAAATAAAATGCTTGTGGCTCAAACTTGGCATTCCATCAAAGAATACATTCCTTTATAATATAAACTTAAAAACAATATATTTTTGTTGTTCATCGCTCAAACGAAGGGGCCATGCAGCGTAACACCTCAATAATCGCAAAGAGCCAGGCTATCCTAGCTAAGGCAATCACAAAGCATAGAATGAAGGTAGTAAAATACACCCATTAACAAAGAGTTCTTAACAACTTCAGATTCCATTTGATACTAAACTTACCCAACTTTTGCAATGAAATGTATCGGTAATTAATGAACGCTCCACAGAAACAAGTTCTAGCACGGTACTAAATTACAGCCACATCGAGTTTGAAAAACTGACGCGAAAGGTCATTACCAATCAGGCTAAGTTTTAATTCAAGGTCAACCATGATTTGGGTAGTACAGAAGACTACCGTTAATACTTCCAATCACTGGCCTAAAGTCGCAATATACCTGGATGTCCGAGTAGTGTGGATTTATCCGTACTGCGGAATTGGCCGAGTCTCCCCTACCTATCATTTAAGGGCTAGACAGTAATCTCCACCAGAATTTTCAGGTTCGCCACAAATGTGGCGAACGCATGAGCCTTTACGCCACATAATACAAAATATAAAAATTATAAGCAGGACTTAATTTAAATAAAAGATTGCAGTGACACGCAATAATGATTTCAATTATTTATTAGTCAAATTAATCATTAAATTCAAACAAAATTTTAATGTGATACTTGACAGTTCATTTGTCCAAGAAGCGCACTGAAATTTGGCATATAATCCACACCAAATTGCAGTGGCAGCCGGGAGTAACACGACGCGAGTCATTATTGGGTACACTTGAACCTTGTTTTTGTGAAAAGTCCTATTTAAAAAATAATATTTTGTATGGTGTTGCGAAATGGCCGTTGAATAAATTTAGACAACCAGATGTAGTAAATTTAGTACTATGTGATTTAATAATAATTAAAAATAGTAGACAGTAGACTGTGTGCATCAATTCGCCACATATCAATGGCCGATTTGCCACAAGTGGCGACGGGATTGGACATCACTGGGCTAGAGAATGCAAAATACGATTTTCCTTATGCTCATTTGGAAGTGGCTAAACATTAGCATTCTCCTATATGTTTTATATATATATATATATATATATATATATATATATATATATGTATGTGTGTGTGTGTTAATAATATATCATAAGTAAGATAAAATACCAGCCGTATTCAGTGCAACCACGCCGAACAAAAGTTCCCAAAAGAATAATCGTCACGTGATTGAATGCATGGCCAGTTCTGAGGTTTTTTCCGGGGTGTGCGGAGAAAGATCTGACCGCCTCTACTTTAAGCTTTACCAAATACATACAGATATCCCTCGATATATGGGCGCTCGGTTCATGCGTTGTCGATTGTAAGTTATCTTAATTCTTAGGACCATTCTTCGTTATACGGGTCGCATATTCGCATTGACGCGAATCGTCCTGCGAGTCGGCTATTTTGTCTATGTATTTCGAAACGCACTGCCACATTTAATTATTCTCTACGTTACTTTAATATTACTTAGCTTTAAAACATAAATTTTAATGCTGGGTATAATATTCCAAGAGGCTTATTAGCCAGGAATACAAACAAACAAACAAACACGTTTGTAAGTGGGACTTATCTAGTAGCGCCCCAAAGGCCGCCCCTCAGAAGTTACCACCCGAGTGCAGTGGCACACGCCTGGGACAGACCCTGATTGATTTGCGTTTTCATAAATAGTCATTGTATGCGCAGCAAGAAGCGCAGTGGGCAATGGGTGGTTGTTTTGCGCAACTACGCAGTAAGTAGGTGATATTATCTTACCTCCGTTATGACTTTCAACGACGTGATGACGTCAGAGCCAACCTGAAAATCGTATTTTGCTTTACCTAGCCCTTATATGATCCGTAAGATATCGATTATAAAATATACTCCGGTAGTATTGTCTGCTGTTAGCGTCTTTTTTGGAACATAACGCCAGTAAAGAGAAGTCAAATCGTAAGTATATACCTGATCATATATAAGTTTTCACAGCAACTAATTTTGCAAATTCCTCAATATAGATCTCGGCCGCTTCATGATGGGAGTCTTCCAACACGAACTTTTAGATCCAGAATGCCGTGTGGTCTCTGGAATTCCACGAGCCAGCTAGTAGAATAATCACACGGTGTTGCAATCTTCATGTCGTTGTGGAAAACTTGTGCTTGGGCCATGATCAGAGCGGTTAGTCACAAAATATGTCTGGTGCCGAATTCATGTAAACTTGCTTGCCGCAACTTGCACGGAATTTTTAATATAAATTAGTAAAATGTACGGATTTCAAATCATTCCGGATTTTGGATTTTGTACTGTATTTTTGTGCACCTCTTCCCCACATTTCAATTCCAACCTGTCACGGGTTCAATTCCTCCAAATGTCTCTTTCGGTATCCCACTGTCGTACCGGATTTAAGGTGTATTTTTTGCGTAAGTATGCTCGCTGAACGCAGAAGTGATCCACTAGCATCAGCCTAAACCTACACGACGGCCAATTCTCTCTCTCCCTCCCCTCATATTCTCTCCGTTTTTCATATCCACTCCATTACCCGCGACGATTCAAAATTGCGTTCGCACATAATATCCAAAGCAGGGATGGTGCACATAAAATCCGGTAAGTGTTACGATCTTCGGAGCTCGAAACCGGTTCTGTAAGGCGGATTAACGATCCGAACGGTTAGATGAGCGTCCCGTCGGTGAAGAAGCGAGCGGAAGAGCAGACGAGAAGGCACGCACGTGAGAGCTCACCTCGCGCTGATTCTCACGGAGAACACTTAAGGAGTCCAAAGAGCAGCGCATATGGGAAAATATGCTACGGGAGGGCGTTGAAGCAGGAGAATAATTGCCGCGACTTCCTGTAAAATGCAGATAAAATCTCGTGGAAATATGGCGAGAGTAGATGGGAATGGAAGAGAATGTCCCTGCGGTGTGACACAAACCCGATGGTGAGACGGGATTTGGATATCTTTAAAGGAATACCACGCTCTCATTTCTATTGATAATACATCCGCTAACGTGGTAAATAACCCCACTGACCCGACAGAATAAATTTACTCGCCAGCTAGAGCAAGAGTTCTCAGTCTTTCTGCATTCACAAACCACATATTAGAACAAAATATCCAAGAGCTACCGTTAATCATATTTTTATGCTTGAAGTATATTCAGCAGTACACAATGTGGAGAATGGGTCCCGAATCAGGTGCTCATGATGTGCTGTGTTCTTTGGCAACCTGAATATACTCTTCCACGACGCTTAAAATCGCGTTTCTTAGCAATGACTCGTTTAATCCGTTCGGTTGTTTTCTCTCTAAACGTATTTAAGCACATTAAGAATAATTTTGCCGTTCCTTTGATTTTATTTATGATCATTACTATTTGTGTCCGAGTATTGTGGTTCTCGTTTGATATTCTAAGATACGACTTGCTGCTCGCCACATAGAACAGCTTGTTAGTCCCTGGAATTGTCTGCAGTATTAGACAGAAATAAAAGTCCTCTTACAATTTAAAAGAATTAAGACTTTAGTTCACTAATATCTAATTCTGTTTTATGCTAAAATTGTCGTAATTAAATGACTTTTACGTATAAGTGATATTCCGTGATATTACCATTCAGTTTTCTCTCCCCTCTGAAGAACTTTAAACGCCACCAAAAGAGTCAAAATAGATATTTCTGCTTCCTTAGAGGTCTTCTTAACCCTCGAGTACTTGACCTAACAATAGTAACATAAACACACAGGGTGGAAGAAACCGAATACGCCTTACACAGCGAAAAGAATCATTAGATGACTATAAAATCTTTTTTTAATTATCAGTTAATCTTTTCAATCATTTTAACGAATTTATTGAAGAGATTACATCCGAACTTCCAACCTCCTGAAATATGCTTCTTCACCATCGGTGAAAAGATACGGCATCTTTCTATAAAATCTCAGGAATCCCTGATCTATCATGTGTAACGGCACTCAAACTTCAGTTTGAAACTGTGCCTCTGCATGAGTTTTGGCTGAATAATAGAAACGAATATATGGAGCTTCCGTACGGGGGTGTCCGTTACGCCACTGGTTACTGCACTTGTCAACGAAAACAATCTTCGTAGTAACAGACGTAAACAAGATAGGTTATAAATACGTAAATAAGATTAATTTCTTTTCACGAGCATGTAGCATTTAGTAAGCGGAAAGACATGGATTGTCTAAGACGGAGGACTGGGCATTAACGTAAATATTTAATTACAACTACTTCACTCGTCAGGTGTGTTTTAAATAATTTTCGATTGTTTGATTGTATATCGTTTTATGGTTTTTAGTCGTTATACTAAAATTACCTAAATATGTTTATTAAAGCACCAACTTAGGAGAAGGAAGAAAATTTCAGTAGACAAACTGACTGTAGTGTTTCGCTGTTTCATGGGGTGCGTTCAATCAAACTATATCGTTTAGTTTCAAATACTCCATCGTACGAAACGCGTATATTTGCGATATACTATACACTTTCCTAACTTGTTTGACATTGGTGGGATCGTGCGTCAAGAATTTCTTTCACAGGCCCAAACTGTGAGCATTTCTACACTGATGCTCTACAGCGTCTACGGGAAGATGTACTGTGAAAATGCACTGAAAATGGCACGCTGTTGATTGGTGGCTGCGTCACGATAATGCTGCCGCTCAAGCCGACGTGCTTGTTCCTGGTCTAGGACAACATGGCTGACGTCTCACACCCTTCCTACTCTCTCTGTGATTTTTTCGTCCCCGAAAATAAAATTTTCACTCCGCAGGTTGAGATTTCATGACGTTTTCAAGGTCCAGGGAGAATTGCAGGACGTACTGAAAGGGATCGCGAAACAAAGGTTCCAGAAGTGCTTCCAACAGTGCCAGAATCGCTGAACCCGCTCTATGAAGCCTCAACAGGACTACTTCGAGGGTGACGGCATGGAATTGCCAGTAATTGACTCAGCTTTTCTTTTTTAAATAAAAATCTTTCTGATGGCAACTCGTACAAAACCCAGAAATGTCTAGGTCCTGATGTTTCCAGATCTAAATCGATTACAAGCAGTTCGCCTCATATCTTGCGTTCCATCAGACGTCAGCATTCGGTTCCGCACCTTTCGCCATTTTTAGGGTGCAAATCGTGAATCGCCAGCTACATTTTTTATTTTTGCAATACGATTGATTTCCTGTTTGCTACAAAAGAGTAACACAATTCGTTATACGAATGATACGCCCACAGTTTAAATAATTATTAAGTCATTCGCCATTGATGGGGTAGTTTGCCAGATTCCTTTACAAAGACCGTCGCCGATGGTCTTTTTTATGTCTCATTAATCGACAACAGAGTTTGAGAGACGTTTGGAAAGCAAGTGGGCGCTTGGACGATGGTGAAGGAAGAAATCGGAGGGCAGGGAGAAAAGAAAGTCGGATAGCACGATAATCAGGGGCAGCGTCTCGATGGGACGGAAGCAAATAAAAACCGCCGGATATTTCAACGAAGACGTGACGATCCGTGACGGGACCGAAAAGGGGCAGAATATTGGCGAGAGAGGGAGGGGAAAGGGGGTGAGGAAGAGGGTTGAACGAACCGTGCGTGCTATGGGGAGGCCTATCCTCCGAGCCGCCTCGATACGCCTTCTCGCTCCACAAACCAAAGGCTCCGGTTGCTACGATCGACTGGAAAATCCGGCCGAAAATTTTCATAATTTGAAAATTATACATAAAGTTAAAAATTCCTGGATGAAATTTGACGTCGTTAAAATTAACAAAAATTAAAACGATCCAGATTTGGAAATTTTTTTATGATGATTTTCCTATGATCGGGAATCGAACGCGGGACTTCAATTTACGTGCAGATATTCTACCACTGAGCTATCGTAGCAGATTAATTCTCTCGTTTCTGAGAGGGAGAAGTTTTCTTCGATGTATCCATTGGAACTGGTTGATACCAGTTTGGCTAGCCTGGCCCCAACAAAGAAAACACCCGCGTTCAGAAACGGAATAATTTGTTCGCTACAATAGTTCAGTAGTAGAATGTCTGCCCGGCAAGTGGAAGACCAGGGTTCGATTCCCGGTCATAGCAGAATTTTTTCTCGTTTCAAAAATATTCCCAACTTTACAGCTTATGCTTGTCTGCTTACGATCATAAGATCGATTTATTCCATTAACACACAGTTTTGATAACACTTCGACCTTTTCCACATAACACTATATAACAATGACCTGTTTCGATGAATAATCGCCATCATCAGGTAATAAGCCGAGTGTTATTAAAACTGCGTGTTGTTTTAATTTTTGTTGTTAATTTTAACAACGCCACATGCCATTCATGTTATGAAATTCCACGAGGCCTCGGCCTCGTCAATTAATTTTTAAAATTCCTCCCATGCGGTGAAATACAAAAATTTAAGAAAGACACTTGTTACCTTTCAGTATTTAAAAAAGTTCCTTAATAAAGATTTCGTGATGTTACTTCTACACATTACTAGTTTCTCAAATGCGAAATATATAGAGAAAATATCGAGAAAAACTCAACTTCGAGATTTTGTATATAATAAGTATATTAAAGGAGCATCCGAGTTCGAAAACGTGCATCTTTCTTTGCGCGGCTCGAGAGCTAAACTAAAGAAATCTCGCATTTATACAGGGATTTTAAGAAATCGTCCGTTATTAAACCATGTTGTGCCGAACCATATAGCGCGAAATGGGAGAGTAGTTCATGCTTGTCCATGTTCACAAAATGTCGATTTTTTCAAAAATGGCTGCATGGAATTTGGTTTAAAATTTTATAGGTTGTAATATCATAAGCAATATCAGTCTCAAAAAAATAATTATAGAATTATAGCTTGTATGTTATTGCTTCTGCTATTGCGCTCTACAAGTGAAAGTATCCTAATCCAAATCTACGCAGCCACGTTTGAGTAAATCGATATTTTGCAAACATCGACAAGAATGTGATTAAATTAAACAAGGCTTCTATTTCGAGTAATATCCTATTAACGACGGGTTTCAACAGATTCTGTTAAAACGTGGATGTTTCTGTTTGTCATATCAGGGTTATATGTAAGAATGGACATGAGTATCCAAATCTCGCCCTCAATAAAGACGGATTATTATTATTACCCTCAACCTGCTTTCTCCCTGCCCCCTCCCTCAACCCTCCCTGTTCCCGACCTTCCCCCTCACTGCCAACCCCTTGCCTCTCCCTACCTCACCCTGGTCCTTCCCTGCCCCTTCACTACCCCCATCAAGCTCTCACCCTGCCGCCTACCTACCAAGCCCCTTTCTCCCCATGTCATATGCTTCATTCGTACAGCGGCGGATTTAGGGAGGGTCGTACTTGGCGCGCGCCAGGGGCCCCGTGAAGTATAGGGCCCCGTGACGTATGGCAGTGCTTCTCAAATCAAAGCGAAAGATTAGGGTTCCGTGTGGATCGGCTAAAAAGGGGTAAAAAGGCAAGATTTCCCAACCGCTCTGTTACCCTTGAATTTCTTCCTCACTCTCAGTGGCGGATTTAAGGCAGGTCGCATTTGGCGCGAGAATGGGGCCCCTTGAAGTAAGGGGCTCCGAAAAAATGTTCTTGTATATAACCTTAGAAATATTAAATGTCTCAATTTAAAAATCAGTGGAAACTGGAACATCTTTATGATTCCATAGAAAAACGATCCTTAAGAGTTGTCACAAAAGAGGGTAGCCGTTAGGAGTGGTTTCATTATACATTTAGATTGCAAGGCCCCCGACTGCTTAGCGCCAGGGGCACCCAAATGTTTAGCGCCAGGGGCACCCAAATGTTTAGCGCCAGGGGCACCCAAATGTTTAGCGCCAGGGGCACCCAAATGTTTAGCGCCAGGGGCACCCAAATGTTTAGCGCCAGGATCTTCGCCAAACTAAAAGAAAGGCTTGTTCGCAACATTTCATTTCTTCCCACGTTATTCAAATAAGGTAGGAAAGATAGCTTCCTGGAATGGAACCCATGAGTTCAATGTAGACCAGTGTTTCTCAACCGGGGTGACATCACACCCTAGGGTGACGCGAGAGTTGTTGAAGGGTGACGCAAATATTTGACAAACTCTGGCTTATAAAAATAAATAAAACTAGAAGAATACCTGCCTCTGCTTCTTTGAATGCATACATTTTGATCTTTATGTTGTAGATAAAGCCTAATTTATCTTTAAAGATGACTTGAAGGAAATAGAACAGTAAACGGGGTGACGCAGAACTGAAATGGGGTGATGCAAACAAAAAAAGGTTGAGAAACGCTGATGTAGACAGTGAGCATTTTAAAAGTTCAAGGTCGAGTTGGCAAGTAATACCCGAAAGTTTGATAGAAAAAATTTATATTTTATGAGTTATAAGCTGTTTTATTATTCTCCCATTAATACCATATAAGGCTTCATACACAATGACAATAATATGCTTAAAATAATTTTTCGGGATAGTTTTTATCAAGACGCATATTTTTTGTTCAAAAAGTATTTTTCTCTGAGGTACCATTACCGAAATACAAATTTTTAAACATTTTAAAGGGCCGCCGTTTTATTTCAGGATGGCAGATAAATATGAAATAGTTTTTCTGAGGTATCCTAGCTTTATCTATTAATCATAGGGAGGTGGAGAGGAGGGGTACACTGCATGCTGAAATCAGGAATATGCTATTTCTCTTGGCGACGAAAGATTAACACGAAAAATAAGAGAAATTTTCGTGTTAAAAAAGAATGTTTGGACAGATTCGAAGGGTATTTAGTAATCGACAGTAGGAAACTCAATTTTCATTCATTTAGTCTTTGTATGGTTCAAATTCCATATTCCTACGACCATTCTAAGTAATCTTAAACTGTTATTGAAAGTTACGCGGTGCAGCGTCATAAACAGCGTTACACATGATTATGACAGTGGTGATGGTCACTATTACGTTTTTAAGAAAAGCAACGAAAACGGTGCAGGGTTATATAATACTGCTTTTTATGCGTTCTTTGCACGAAGTGAACGCATATAGGGGAGGTCGTTTCCGTCCATCCGTCCGCATGTTAAAACTCGGGAACAGCTATACGTATTTTGATTAAATTTGGTGTTGGGGAGTTTTGCTAAAATTAGTCGGCCGATTCCAATTTTGGTTAAAATCGGACAACAATTACGACCCCTTTACATGAAGATCTACATGTAGTTTACAATGTTACTTTGTTTCGACTCGGAAAACGTTGGACGTATTTTGATATGCCTTGGTAAATGTGGAAATAAGTAAGAATGAGAAATGCTACACTTTAATAATTACGTTAATTTATAACAAAAACCATTGAGGGTCCGGCTCCACTGGTATATATTAAGATGAACGCTTCTCAACCCGAAGGGGGAACACAGTGAACGTGAGGAAGAACCAAAAACACTTAGACTAACTTACCCAACCCGGTGGAGTCGAGTAAAATTTTCCTTCATGTTCAAATTTAGTTTAGTTAGTTGTGCACATTTATCAGGAAATTTACACATTTACCGGACAATGCACATTTACCTTACTTCTAAACAGCAACAGATGTTCGCGACGCCGCCATGTTGTGGCCTGTGTTGATATATTTATCCACATTTACCAGTGTCTCTAGGTAAATGTGTACATTTCCCCAATCCAATGTGCTTGCATTCTGCAAGCATTTCAGATCACTTGGCGTATTTTAGAAGAAATGTCATGCCGTAATTGGCTGTTTTATGTAAAAAAATACTCGCCGTATTCAGTGTAGCACACTGAAGAAAAAATCCCAAATATTAAACCACGTGATTTAATGATATATCTTAAAGTAAAAAGTGCTTGCATTGCAAGCATTTTGGTACACGCGGGTAGGGAAGCACTCTTGCTTCCGTTCGAAGCCAATCGGTGAGCACATGGGGATTGGAGGATAAAAGGAGCAGACTGAAAGATGAGGGGAAGAGAGAAAGGTGAGGAGAGGAGCCAGAGAGAAAGAGGGAGGGGAGAGAGGGGGCAGGGAACAGGGGGGGACGATGGGGAGGGTAGAGGGGGAGGGACGCGCGCACCTACGAAGTTTGTGTAAGCCACGATACAAAACTTCCCAACCGATGCATTTAAGCCAAATGTGACCTTGACGGCGTGTTGACAAAGACTAAATCGCTCTTATATGATCTGTAAGGTATCGATTAAAAATTTTGTTCGGGTAGAGGACAAAATTTGCTACAATAAAGTTCGCGACAGCACGTACCTACGATTTATAGTATTCGAGATAAAAATTGTTAAAACGTAATAATCGTAAATAATACTTATAACAATCGCCAATTGCATTCCCTCGCCCTTATATGATCTATAAGGTGTCGATTAAAAAATTTATTCATATGGAGGATAGAATTTGCTACTAAAATTTTGAAAAACCTCGTATCTACGACTTATAGTTTTCGAGATAAAAATTATGAAACTTGACTGTACATTTGGGGTAAAAAGGGCCCCTAACAATTAAAAATTTTGAAATTTTCTCATTTTTTGTTTGGTTGTGACCAACATCCTATAATCGTGCCAAATTTCAAGTCTCCAAGTCATCTGGAAGTGGCTAAACATTACCTTTATCTCTTTACTCTTTATCTCCCTCTCCTCACTGTACATACTCCTTTCTATTTAATGTTGTAGTTTTGTATTACCATATGTACACTATCTAGGGTTTTCGCAGGTTTTTCACACACCCCTTCTTAGTGGGTGTTTTCCTGCGTGGGTTTTTACCTAGGTTTTCCCCACAAACACAAATCTGTATTCAATTTTATCTTTTTAATTTGTATGATTTAGGTACATAATGTTTATATAATGTATTTTGTTATACCTTATTTTATTCTTTTTCTTGTATTTATTATATTGACGAAGGGTTAAATGTAAGAATGGACCTTCTGGTCTAAATTTCGCCCGAATAAAGACGATTATCTATCTATCTCACCTTTCTCTCCTCCCCTCTTCTTTCAATCTGCTAACATCCATGTCATAATATACAGAGTGGACCAAAATGAATGGAACGATTACAATTTTCATTATTTAACTGGAAGAGTTACAACAATGAAATAACTTGAAACAGGTAGAGAAACACTTCAAGTTTTGCCTATAAGTGTTCAATGTGTGCACCACGGGTTACGCGGCAAATGTCTAATGAAATTCCTCCCAAGTGCGCTGTAGCATTGCTGCATCGACTCGGCTAGCGCCATCTGAGAGTCGGCCTCGTAACTCTTCCAAGGACCGTGCCATTGCTGGTGTGTAGACGTAATCCTTGACGAAACCCCAGAAAAATAAGTCGATAGGTGACAGAACTGGAGATCATGGTGGCCAAGGTGTCAGTCCCCCACGCCCTATCCAACTTCCGGGCAGCTGTTCATCCAAAAAATATTTTACAGCCAAGTGATAATGTGGCATTTACCCACAAAGTCACCATACCAGCGTCTGATTGACTTCTTGTAAGGTTGATACACACCAAATGTTGTTCGTAATTGATGCTAAACTGTAGCCACAGATTTTGATTCATGAAACCACAAACACTTCACATTTTGCTGCTGAGACGCCATTTTACAGCAGGGACGTTGACAGCACTGCAGCGGCCAGGAAGCGAACTGCCACATGTCACCAGGAAACTTAAAGTGTTTCTTTACATGTTCCATGTTATTTAATTGTTGTAAGTGTTCCGGTTAATTAAATAATGAAAATTGCAATCGTCCCATTCATTTTGGTACACCCTGTATATCAGGAGGATAATGATGTTAAGGCATTTCCAGATGAGCTGGAGACTAAATAATTTATGTCAGTAGGATTATATGCAACACCGACTAGAAAAATCGAAAATCAAGAAAGTCCAACAATGCGGACGCTAAAAATTAGCAAGTTTTTAAACAAATTTTTAAGGTTTATGTATTTCCGAATGTGCTACAATGCTGAAATTATTTTTAAAGGTAGAATTTGTAAAAAAAAACGAAATAGGATTATAAAAATTTTGGTATTTCTGTTTGGCTGTTAAAAATTCTTAAAGTTTAAACAAATAGACAAATGTTTAGGTACAACAGGGCAAGCTAGGGAGCTGAAATTTTTAAGTAATTTAGAACATATTGCAAATGCAAAAATAAACATTTGAAATTCTCCATGAATTTGTCATTTCGGCCGTAAAATGTTTTTAAATTTTAAACAAATAGATAATATTATTTCACTTCTAGATGTGGTAAAACTAAAATTTGGCAGAAATATGTGGTACATAGGACGATACAAATGTCTATGCCAGGGATGAACACACTTCAAAAGCTTGGAATCTACTTCTCACTTTCCACTTGCCTGGCAATCGACCGTCCATAGATTGGAGAAAGCTCGAGCTGGAGGATGGCAGTTGTTTTATCCAGTTTATTTTACCTCTTTTCTTAACGTGATTTACCTACAACAAATTATCAAATAAATTATTCAATTAACTTCATTACTCAGTATTAAGTAGACCTGGATGATTTGCATCGCATGGCATCAGAAAGCTGCACAAACTTTGGATTATATCTGCGTATTGCTAGCCGCATACAGTTGTGTAAGTGAATGACGTGGACCGATGCTCGGATTTTATTATTTTCATACTGGATAATGCCGACTCGCAAAGATACGTGGAACCAAAAAATGCTGTTACATACATATCCCTACTTTTCGGGGTCATACGCTGCTTATCCCATCACGCCAACCCTGCCTTTGACCTCATAGGTAGTATTTAATTAAAGGTTCTTCGGCCCTGTGGAGTTAAATCTTGGAGCTACGTATCATTTTCCATTTACCTGGCGATCGACCACCTATTTTCACTGCTGAAAATTGGGGCAACTAACTTTAAGAGATCTACCAAAAACGACTTGGCGATCGACAGGTCGATCGCGATCGATGCCTTAAGCACCCCTGGTCTAGGCACTTCCGGATGAGCTGGAGACTTTTAATTTGGCATGATCCTAGGTTTTTAGTCACAACCAAACGGAAAAAACAGACAGGTAGGAAGTAAGTTTATTTTGATATCGACGAAAACACATTGTTTAGGGACATATTGACCCCACGCGACTAATTAACTAATTAACCTTGTTGTGGCTCTAGGAGATATCTGAGGCAAGTATTTTTTTAAATTGCTTGTTCTTGATGGAATCTATACGTTAAGCAAGAGGTGATGGTCAGATTGGAGATTACTGACACCAGCGTAGTAAATATATCGCTAGAGGAGTAATGCAGGGCAATTACCTATCGCCAATTCTATTCAATATGAATGGAGAACGGTTAATGAAGAAGCGCTATAAGGCACAGGAGACTCCAAGATTGGAGGAAGGATTATAAGAACAGTAAAATACGTGGATGATCAAGTACATCTAGCAAGAAAGGAAAAGGAATTTCAGAGTAAGATAAATAGACTGGTAATAAAAGGTAGAAAATACGGAATGGAAATAAATACAGAAAAATCCAAGGTCATGCAAATATCGGGAAAAGAAGAAAACTTGGTCATAAGTATTGGTAGAAAGCCATTAGAACAAGTTTCAGAATATAAATATCTTGGAAGCGTCATAATGAGAGAAGCAAAATGTACAGATGACATAAGGACTAGAATAGCGAAAGCAAATACCGCCTTCAGAACAAAGAAACTCCAACTAATGGGAAATATAAAGGAGGGTATCCGCAAGAAGTTGATATGCACAGCATTGTGCATGGAGTATAGCTTTGTATGGGGGCAGAAACATGGACGCTTAGGTATAATGATGAAACACGAAGTATCAAGAAGAATACGACAGAAGTGAAATATTATACAAGCTATAAGAACGAGGCAGGCGAACTTGGTCGGACATTGCCTTATGAGAGAGAGAGAGCCTGATTCAAGGTGTGTTAGAAGGTTAACTGGAAGGAAAAGGTTCTAGCTGATAGGCGACTTGAAGGGGAAAGAGATCTATCAAGACATGAAGAAGATTGCGGAAAATATGAGTATGTGCAGAACCAGGTTTAACCAACAAAAATTTCGGAACTGCCTACGGACATACTACCTACGATGGTGACGATATCTACGATATTAATACCGCAACGTAAAAGTCTTGGTTAAAGAATTAACGGTACGTCGTTCCGGTCCAAATCGTGCCAAGTTTGCATACCTATATACACCTGTGAAAAATGGTCGTGTCTGGGGAAGTTTTGGACTGAGGAATACTTTATTCCCGTGAATGGAGGATCCCTACGAGCGAATGCTATTCCTCATGGTATTCCTGTTACCGTACACCTTCTGCACCTATTCCTTAATTCGAGGTCACGGAAGGACAAAATTACTCACTCGCCATACACCGAAAGGCATCATTTAGTTATAGAAATATCGTTTTATAGCGAATATTGCAGTCATTTTTGTGGGGTTTGATTTATAAACTGCCGAAAAATCATGGAGCTGCAAATTCTTGATGCATTGTTACATCCATGTTAAAACTAACATAAGAGAGAGAGAGAAAGGGGTATGGAAGACGGGGAGAGTTAGAGGGAGAGTAACAGAGCATATCTTCACTCCATTCCATAGTATTCCCCCTCCGTTCTTCCGTGTGCAGTGACCTGAGCCAAGTTAACAGACCATTACCAAGCGAATCAAAGTCTCTGCTTCGGTCGAAGAGTGGGAGAGAGCGGAAAGGTGAGAGGCAGGGGAAAGATAGGAGATGGAGTAGAGGAGTAGTAAGGAGCAGAGGAAGAAATGCCAGAAGAGGGAGGAAGAATAGGAGGAAGATGAAAGGGAGGATGGCAGAGAACGAGGGGTGAGAGAGGTGAAAGAGGGAGAGGAGGAGGGAGAGGAGGAGGGAGAGGAGGAGGGAGAGGAGGAGGGAGAGGAGGAGGGAGAGGAGGAGGGAGAGAAGGAGGGAGAGGAGGAGGGAGAGAAAGCGGGAGAGGAAGAGGAGGGTGAGAAAGGGGAGGGAGAGTAAGAGGGGGAGAAAGAGAAGGAGAGAAAGAGGAGGGAGAGGAAGAGAAGGAGGGGAGGAAGAGAAGGAGGGGAGGAAGAGAAAGAGGGGAGGAAGAGGAGGGGAGGAAGAGAAGTAGGGGAGGAAGAGAAGGAGGGAGAGGAAGTGGAGGGAGAGAAAGAAGTAGAGAGAAAGATGGAGAGAAAGAGGGAATGAAGGAGGTGAAGGAGGGAGTGGAGGGAGAGAGTTAGAATGAGGGAGTATCAATATGGAAGAGATTTGTAGGAATAGAGAAAGAGAGAAAGAGAAATAAGGAAAGAGGAATAAATTTCAACGTTAAATGTATGTTCCAATATCTAAAATTCAGTATTTCCTCTATTTATGCCGTCCCGATGACGTTGTTTCGAATTAGCCTCCCTTACCTACTAGGAAACTAATACCTAAAATTTTTGCGTCTTTCCGACGTAACGTCGTTTACGGAAAATATACCTCGAATCTTCCTACTCGCCGTTCATGTCGTAGAATGGGAAAAATAATTTACCAAGAAACTTTGCGTACTTAATGAAAAGTGAATTTCCAAGGAAATGAAAGAGGATGTAGATGGAATTGATAATGGTGAAGTAGGGATCTTTTGAGCTCAATAGCCATTACTATAGCCGTTGAACCCTACCTCCGACTGCGAATAATCTTAACTCCATTAGTTTAGTGTATATATATATATATACTAGTAGTTGGTGCTTGCATACTGCAAGCATTTCATATCACCTTGAAAAGACATTCATTTTTCAGACAGACATTTCATCATTACAAATATTTTTTAATTCTAAAGATTTCATCTCCGCAGCGATTTTCGTTTTTCCCACATGTTAAAATAATAGTTTAAAACAATCCCCAAATAATGCAATTTTAAAAATTTTACACTTTCTCCATTATGGGGTACTAATGCTACACATTTTAGCCAAATTTTAAAGTTGTAGCATTTCTAGAAGTAAAATAATATTTTTCTAATTGTTTAAATTAAAATAATTTTTAACGGCCGCCGCAATTCATATATGGTAAAATTGAAATGTTTATTTGTGCAAACTCAGAACCCTGTAAATAATTTGAAAATTTCAGCTTCCTAGCTCATCCCGTAGTACCTAAACAGTTATCTATTTGTTTAAACTTTAAGAATTTTTAACTGCCAAACGAATTCAAATATCAAAATTTGTTTAAACCCTATTTCGTTTTTTTTTTAGAATTCTACTTATAAAAAAAATTTCAACTCCGCAGCACATGCGGAAATGCATAAACCTTGAAAATTTGTTTAAACAATTGCGAATTTTTAGCGGCAGCTTTGTTGCACTTTTTCAAGATTATCGTTTTTTCTAGTCGGTTTTGCACAAAATCCGACCTAAGAAAAAAATTTCGAATATCCAGCTCATCTGGAAGTGGCTAAACATTAGTATCCTCCTCCTCCTCTGTAAGAAACGTCTATATATAATGACTAGTAGTTGGTGCTTGCATACTGCAAGCATTTCATCTCATCTTGAAAAACATTCATTTTTCAGACAAACATTTCATCATTACAAATAGTCTTTTAATTCTAAAAATTTCACTTCCGCAGCGATTTTCGTTTTTCCCACATGTAAAAATAATAGTTTAAAACAATCCCCAAATGTTGCAACTTTAACAATTTTACACTATCTTCATTATGGGGTACTAATGCTACACATTTTAGCCAAATTTTAAAATTGTAGCACTTCTAGAAGTAAAATAATATTTTTCTAATTGTTTAAATTTAAGTAATTTTTAACGGCCGCCGCAATTGATATATGTTAAAATTAAAATGTTTATTTCTGTAAACTCACTACTCTGTAAATAATTTGAAAATTTCAGCTTCCTAACTCATCCCGTAGTACCTAAACAGTTATCTATTTGTTTAAACTTTAAGAATTTTTAACTGACAAACAAATTAAAATATCAAAATTTGTATAATCCCTATTTCATTTTTTTTTAAGAATTCTACTTATAAAAAAAATTTCAACACCGTAGCACATTTGGAAATACATAAACCTTGAAAATTTGTTTAAACAATTGAGAATTTTTAGCGGCCACATTGTTGCACTTCTCCAAGATTTTCGTTTTTTCTAGTCGGTTTTGCACAAAATCCTACCTAACAAAAAAATTTCGAATCTCCAGCTCATCTGGAAGTGCCTAAACATTAGTATCCTCCGGTTATATGTATGTTATATCCTCCTCTGTAAGGAACGTCTATATATAATGATATATACTAGGTAATTAGCCCCGGGTTCACAGTTTCGATCTTTTGATATGCATTTCACTCGCTAATATTTCCATTCAAACTCAAGGTATTCTCAAGATAAGTGACCATTCATCATTCGTGTTCTGTCTTACGACAGGTCCTACCAATTAACTAATTAATTGGTTTTGACTAGGGAATATACATACATTACCATTATTATCCCTTAATTGGTGTGAACAAATTAAATTTAGATTCAAATTTGAAAACTCCCTCCCCCTCCCTCAACAAATCAAAGTTCTGGCACCGTGGTGCACATCAACTTCTCATTAGTATGTGTACCAAGTTTTGTCTCTATATTTCTTGTTTCAACATTGATATTGGCGGAGGTTTTATCAAACTCGGTCAATTGGTTGCTGAGATACATTCAGAAAACCGAAATTTGTACGTACGTGGGGACCAATCGGGCCCCCGTGTACCGATTTAAATTATATTTGGCACTGCAACTCTCATGATTAATCTGAAGCTGCTGCCGTAAATTGAAGCTCCAGTTATTATTTTCTGATGAGCTACGACTGCCACAGACACACATACGCATAGCCATCTTCTTTATATATATATATATATATATATATATATATATATATATATATATATATATATATATATATATATATATATATATATTAACTAAAGGAAAAGAAAAGGTAGTGATGAGGGTGGCAACAAGGTGTTGAGGGAAGCCCAGCGGACACTCACCAAGTTGAGGACCAAGCTAGCAGGCTGCTGGGGGCGTCGAAGAGACACGTAAAACACACGATATATATATATATATACATATAATTTCAGATCACATGCTTTATTTTAGACTGAAATATCATGCACAATTAGGACTGAGAACTTCCTCAATGAAAAGATTACCTTTAGAACAAATAGTCATTCAATGTCGCGGAGGGAGATGCGTGCCTGTTTTCCGCAACTTCGCATTTAACCTCCATTATGACTTTCAACCGCTTGATGACATTGCAAAATCGTATGCTTTACCTAGCCCTTATATGATCTGTAAGGTATCGATTAAAAAATGTATTCAATACTTTCATCCAGAATAAACAAAATGTACAGTAAAAAAAAGATAAACAGATTTCGAGATCCCAGAGTCCGTTTATAACAAGACATCTCCGAAAGCGTATTTGTACTCAACAGGGGGACTTGCAGAAGAAGGCCCATCTTCTTCCAAAGGAAGATGCAAATTTTGACCTAGAACTAAGAACAATAAGGTCATAAAGTTGTACCAATTGTAGAGCTTCGTTCTCTGCCGAAGTATAGATTCCTAATCAGTCTCCTGTCTCCCCAATCTACACCTATATCCTTTAATATCCACATCAGCATTGCCCAATTTACTCTGTCGAAGGCCTTCTGCCACTCAACGAAACATATGCAGCAATCTTGGCTGTACTCTCTTGACCTTTTTTGATATGATTCTCACTACACCCATAGCATCTATGGTTCCTAGTCCTCCTCTAAAGCCGAACTGATCTTCCCCTAGCATTTCTTCCACATTTATTCTCTAGCCATTTATTAAGAGCTAGTGTAATTGCTCGTCGAAAATGATGGGTATGCATGAATTAAATATTAAATAAAAATGAAATCATACTAAAAAAATCAAGTGTCTGTCCGTATGTCCCCATAGCAAAAGGTAATTGACAAATTTCTACGGAACTTATGATATGATTTCGACCGAAATTTCGCTGGGGTGACATGGATTGTGTTCTATAGGGGTCGTTCATTCCAACCACAACAATGAAATAAATTTTTAAAAATATTTTCTCTTAATTAATTTCCTCCATTTGAATAACACGGCAGTGTGCATTATAGTATATTTTTTATTTGCACCTTGAAATTACTTAAACTCAAGAAAAGAAGTCGGACCTTGGAACTAGATTCGGAGAATGGAATGAAGTTTCATTTTCATACCGTCCAATTTCATATACGGGCCCAATCCGTCCAAAATTGTGCTTTGAACAACAAAATTAGAGGATTTTTATCGCCGTAGCAATCCTAATGTTGACGATTAGGTTCTCCACTCCTGGCGAAGAGGGGCGAAACGTTGTTGTTAACAGCGCGGCAAAATGTCTTGAGAGTGAGAGCAACTTTTACATGCAGTAAAAATTAAGCAATAAATATATAGTCACATAACTGAATGTTCCCGAAAGTAAAATTAGTTTTGGGCATGTAAAAGTCCTGTGTAAAATGAATATTAATGAATATTTATTCGTTAATCATTACACTAAACAACCTTTATATGCCCAAAACTATTTTGACTTTCTGGAACATACTATTCTGTAAATTTTATACTATTTTACTTTTTGGTGCATATTAAACGTAGTTTCATTAAAATGAATTTATATTTTTTTTTCTTTTAGTCGTCAAAGATTAAAAACCTATACAGTTTTCGCACAAAATAAACTTATAATCTTTATAAAGATCAGAAATTTTAATCTATCTGATTTATGAACACATATTTTAAAAAATATCAATAAATAGTGAAATATTGATTTCGATGCGTATTTGAAAATCGATGCAATTTCATTCTTTTAGGCGTTCGTTGTTTCTCCTACCATGATTATAAGTAATTTTAATATGCAAATGATTGTGCTACATTTATCTCCGAGTTAATCAAAAGAAGAAAATAAACGTTTCTGGAATCGATCCCATCCCTTCAATGTAGACGGCGAGCAGCTTAATATTTAAAAGCGGCTTTGCCAAAAAAATCCTTAAAGTTGACCTAAAAGAATGAAAATTGTATGAGTGCAGTGTTTTTCTTTTACTCCTACTTAACTCCGTATAACGTTACGGTGTCTCATAACTAGGTTTGGTATTTTTCGACGTTTATTTTTCCTAAAAACTGCCGACGAATATCGACGTTTATTTTAATACATTTTAAAAGACTTGATATTTTTCCACGTTAATATTTCTTAAAAAGCTGCAGCTAATATCGTTTATTTTCCCTAAAAATCGACGAACATCGACGTTTCTTTTTATACATTTTATTAGGCTTTTTGTTTTCGACGTTTATATTTCTTAAAAAGCGGTCACTCGATGAGGACTATCGACGTTTATATTAATACATTTTACTGATTTTCATCTAGAGAAGTTGTAGAAATTAAATTCCTTCTAATTAAATGTAACTAACAGTGTATATCTTATCTTATCATTATAAATAGCTGCTTCTTACATATATAGGATATCTATTATAAATAGCTGCTTCTGACGGAGGATATATCTATAAAAATATAGCTACTTGTGCCTCACTCGCTGACACAAAACTCGAAGGTACTTCTAGAATGGCTAGAAATGTGAAATTTGGCGTATTGGTAGGTCGAGTGGCACAACCGACGAGAAAAATCGAAAATCATAAAAAAGTTTATATTTAAGGGGTCTTATTAACCACAATGTTTTATTTCAATACCCCATAAGAAAATCATGGGATTCAGCGAAAGGCTTTCTAAAAATGCATTTTTCAATTACTTTAAATAAAGATACGAATTTGGGAAAATAACAGTTGTCTATCTGAAAGAACAGAGTTCTTAATTTTTGAAAACAGAATTCAAATACCTACAGAATTAGCATAAATATCTGCTTTTAATCGGAAAAAAGTATGAATTTTTTCCTCTTTTCAACAATGAAAATCTTTAAATACTATGACAACGACCTCAATGCTTTTAAAGGGATCTGATATTATACGTTACGACTGCAGTGATTTAATGCTTTTAATGGAAATTAATGAAGTCATAATGAATTACAGTTGAACTTCCATAACTCGAATCTCAAGGAAAAGTAATAATTATTCGGGTAATAAAAATGAAAGTTACGGAAATATATTATTAAATATTTGTATATATACAGTGAAACTTCTATAACTAGAATCTCAAAGGAAAGCAAAAATTATTCGAGTTATAGATAATTCGAGTTACAGAAATATATTATTTATCTTTAATTGAATTAACATCAAGTTAATTTTACATAAGTTTATAACTCTAATTTTCAATATCATGCATATTATGAAAACATCATCACCAATATTTTCTTCCGATAATATGTAAGATTTTACTCTATCCAAAACACTAATTGCATCACACACTGTGATTGAGGATATCATAGATAATTGAAATTCTCACGTACTATTGAAAGCACAAACATGACGATTAAATTTGAATTATCGACTGTAGGAAGGAGCGAATAGGTTTGTTTTTCTCCAGGACTATAAGGGATCATAATAGGAGAAGCAACCCTAATAGAGGTGACAGTAAAACATGAAAAGTATTTTAATGTTGTGTTTCTTAGTTTTTCGAGAAATTTTAATTATTTTCTATTGTTAAATATAATGACGTCATACCTATTTCTTATTCAAATACGCGCTAAAGGCATGGGTGATGATGTCATAATCTTAACACAAAATATCCTAATTTTTCCATAAATTTAATGTATTGAGTATTGTCTTAATTATTCTTATTGCTCATGCATGGCGATCTGAGTCACGAAACTTGAAATACGAAAACTTGGACACGAGCCGATTGCCAGAGAATTTGGCAATTACGGACAGTTGCCTTAATTTCACGGAAAATTATAAATATACTGCTATTACTCATGGAATTTATTATTTAATACATATAGGCTCCACGTGACTGAAGTGCTGTTGCCCTGGAGATCGTGTTGGGTTATTTACGAGTTTATATCTTGGTGTATGGTGATTTTTGAAGCGCTTGCAGTATGCAAGTACCAACTACTTGTATATATATATATATATATATATATATATATATATGTATATATATATATATATATATATATATATATATATGTATATATATATATATATATATATATATATATATATATACTAGTAGTTGGTGCTTGCATACTGCAAGCATTTCATCTCACCTTGAAAAATCATTCATTTTTCAGACAGACATTTCATCATTACAAATATTCTTTTGATTCTAAATATTTCACCTCCGCAGCGATTTTCGTTTTTCCCACATGTAAAAATAATAGTTTAAAACAATCCCCAAATAATGAAATTTTAAAAATTTTACACTTTCTTCATTATGGGGTACTAATGCTACACATTTTAGCCAAATTTAAAGTTGTAGAATTTCTAGAAGTAAAATAATATTTTTCTAATTGTTTAAATTTAAATAATTTTTAACGGCCGCCACAATTCATATATGGTAAAATTGAAATGTTTATTTGTGCAAACTCAGAACCCTGTAAATAATTTGAAAATTTCAGCTTCCTAGCTCATCCCGTAGTACCTAAACAGTTATCAATTTGTTTAAACTTTAAGAATTTTTAACTGCCAAACGAATTCAAATATCAAAATTTGTATAATCCCTATTTCGTTTTTTTAAGAATTCTACTTCTAAAAAAATGTCAACTCCGCAGCACATATGGAAATACATAAACCTTGAAAATTTGTTTAAACAATTGCGAATTGCGAATAGTCGGTTTTGCACAGAATCCTACCTAAGAAAAAAATTTCGAATACCCAGCTCATCTGGAAGTGCCTAAACATTAGTATCCTCCTATCATTATATATGGACGTTCCTTACAGAGGAGGAGGAGGATATAACATACATATAGGAGGATACTAATGTTTAGGCACTTCCAGATGAACTGGAGATTCGAAATTTTTTTCTTAGGTAGGATTTTGTGTAAAACCGAATAGAAAAAACGAGAAATCTTGAAAAAGTGCAAAGTTTAAACAAATAGGTAAATTTTTAGACACTACTCTGCAAGTTAGGGAGCTGAAATTTTTATATCATTTAGAGTTTAATATATAAAAACGAATAAATATTTCATTGCATCCATGAAATCGTTATTGCGCCCGTTATAAATTATTTAAATTTAAACAATTAGATAAATGTTATTTAACTTCTAATTGTGCTATAAAATTAAAATTTGGCAGAAATGTGTGGCATTATTAACTCAATGTGGGAAAAGTATAATATTCCTAAAATTGCAAAATTAGAGATTGTTTTACTCCATTATGGTTCCATAATGAAAAAACGAAAACCGGTCCAGAGGAGAAATCTTTAGAATTAAAGTAATATTTCTCATGATGAAATATCTCACTGAAAAATAATGCTTTTTCAAGATGATATGAAATGCTTGCAGTAGGCAAGCACCTTCTACTAGTATGTTATATGTATGTTATATCCTCCTCCTCCTCTGTAAGAAACGTCGATATATAATGATATATATAATATAAAACCTAAGGTACTTCTAGATATGCCACGGACCTGAAATATGGCAGGATGATAGGTGCATAGGTGCAACCAACCATAAAAATCGAAAATTCTATATTTTTTTTGTTTTAGTCGAGTATTTTGGACACCAATCTTCCATTTCGATACTCCATAAGAAAAACATGGAAACCTGTGCAGAGTTTCATAAATTTGTATTTTTACACTAGTTATAATTCAGATAGAAACTCGGGACGAAAACAATTCTATAGCTAAAAGAATGGAGTTTCTTATTTTTTAAGACAAAATTCAAATCGGTGCCGAATTGTAGAAGAAATATGTTTTTAATCGGAAAAAACAGATGCTCAACAATAAAGAACTTCAGCTACCATAGCAACCAGAACAATGCTTTTCAATGGGATTTGGCAATCCGTATTATAATAGTACACTACTCCACTACACAGTACACTACACAGGAGATTTCAAAATTGGAGGAATGATTACAAGAACAGTAAAATACGCAGATGATCAAGTACTTCTAGCAAGAAAGGAAGAGGAGCTACAAAAAATGATAAATAGACTAGTGATAACAGGAAGAAAATACGGTATGGAAATAAATACAGAAAAATCCAAGGTCATTCGAATATCGTATAAAGAAGAGAATCTGAACATAACTATTGGGGGAAAGCCATTAGAACAAGTTTCAGAATATAAATACCTTGGAAGTACCATAACACGAGAGGCAAAATGTACGGATGAGATCAAAACTAGAATAGGAAAAGCAAAACCGGCTTTCGGAAGAAAGAAACACCGACTTACGGGGAATATAAGGGAAGACATCCGCAAGAAGTTGATAAAATGCTACGTATGGAGTATAGCATTGTATGGGGCAGAAACATGGACGCTAAGGAAAAATGACATCAAATACTTGGAAAGCTTTGAAATGTGGACTTGGAGGAGAATGCTGAAGATAAAATGGACAGATAGGATGAAAAACGATGAAGTGCTACGAAGAATAGGAGAGAAGCGAATGATTATACAGACTATCAGAAAGAGGAAGGCTAACTGGGTTGGACATTACCTGAGGAGAGAGAGTATGATTAAAGACGTGTTAGAAGGAAAACTAGATGGGAAAAGGGAAAGAGGTAGCAAAAGGTCTCAGCTGATAGACGATTTGAAAGGGAAAGAGAGTTATCAAGATATGAAGAGGACAGCGGAAAATAGGAGTATATGGAGAACCAGGTTTAACCAAGAATAATAACGGACCTGTCTACGGACTACCTATGATGATGATGTTTTATCTCCCATTAACCAGTATTCGCGAGCAAGGTTATTTTACGTAACCTCTTTAAGGACTGGGCTTTTTTAAACATTTTGTTTAGTAGCGATTAATAAGTAAAACCTGATCGTTTAAGATTATTTATTGTACACATAAGAAATTAAAAAAATTAAAATTGTAAAAATAATTTTGACTTTCAATTAAAATCATTATTATTAAGTTTAGTTTTCCATTTTATTTTGATTGGCTGTTCGCTTTCACTATCGTTATTTCAGACATTAGGAGTAGAATCGCTTTTACTATTTAGTAAGAAAATTACTACACAATTCTTCTAAATCTTCGAAATCGTATTCACTTCGACTGTAAGAGCTTAATTTTTATAAATTCAAGAATTTCATAATCTTGCCATGTCCGACTTTTATTCAAATCTCCCATGCTATTTACTGCATATGCCGTGACTTGGCAATAAATATGTATTAAGAAAACGTTTTAATTTTGATAGCAGTATCTCTCAGATAAGCGGTAATGGTATATACTTAAAGTATCTGCGTCATATTCTTTTACAGTATATAATATAGTATTTAATATTTTAGTTTTCCTTTTAGAACTACGAACGTAGGTAACAGTTCGTATGATGACGTCATAATTTTAAAACGCGATATACTTATATTTGTTCGGTAACCAAGATGTTGTTTATTGTTTACGTTTTGACTAATAGTATTGACATAATCCACAAAATTTTATTGCTGCTTTAAAGGTTTCGGTGTATCTATCCATGTGAATATTAAGTAAAACGTTAATGCGTAATTATAATAATGGTAAAACTTTCAATACAAAATATAAAATAGTAAATGTTAATGTAAACATCGCATGCGTAATTAAGGAATGGGGAACGTTTGGTAAACTTTGAGTACCCAACAGCAAAAGTAAGTAAATTTCAAAATTTATTGTATTATTTTCATTGTAGTATGGCATCTAAAGTGATATATCAATAAAAGTAATAAATAATAAACATCGTTTGCTACTTTAAAGAAAACTCTTTCCCGAGCAAAGCCGGGCGTTGCAGCTCTATATATCTATAAAAGTAAGTATTTGTACGTGTGTGAGTCTATAACTCGAGAACTACAGAACGTAGAAGTGCAGAGAAATATGGTGCAGTAGGGTTTTTAAACCTATTTGATTGACCCTTTTAATTTTTTTTAATCTTTTCTCTTCTAATTTTTCCCATTTGAATAACACGGGAATGAATGTAGTCAAATTTTAATTTAGACTTTAAAATTACTAATAACCCAAGTACGAGTTCCAGGAACGCAGAATAGAATGAAGTTTTGTTTCCCTACCGTCGAATTTCAAATACGGACCAAAGATTTCCTAAATTACACTTTTAACAGCAAAATTTCGACATTTTTTAATCGAAAACTTATGGTTGTTATGTATATCCAATTACTGCCGACCTCTTGAACTAGGAAAACCGGGCATGCGTGTTTATTTTTATCATGGTAACGTAAATAAACAAACATCTGTCAATAGCATTGTTGGTATTGTGAGATAAAGATTAGCGCAAGCTATATGTGAAAGCGACTTCGTAAATGCAAGAGGCATATTTTTAAGGTGTATAGTGCGAAAATTGCGGAAAAAGTAGAGAAAAATGTAAAAAATTTAAATAAAAAAAACTTCATCAGAAATGTCAAAACTATACAGTTCAAAACTTGAAACAAATGCCTGCATCAAAATAATTAATATTTTATTAAGTTGGATGTAACATTATTAACAAAGTATAAAAAAATTCTGAAAGTTACTCAGTAATTAAAAAAAGTGTTGTTTCGAAAATTAGCGTTTATTAACGGAAGTCATCTTTGACAGTGAGCCCAACTCACTCCTGGTGTACATATCTTTTGCTGGAAATGCAAAGTCTTATGTCTGCGATGGGTCTTCGCTGACGTTGAAATTCTTCAACGGGAAATTCCACCGGCCCAAACGTATACCCTTAATTATTTAATTGCATTGTGCCAGTGAAGACAACTTTACTTAAATTTGCAAGAAAATGTGATGCGTGATACAAATAAAGTCCACCCGGGACTTCATGGAGAAATTCCTGTTTTTCATAGCTTCCCTCTTCACTGTCATAATTTGAAGTTTTTTTGTTAAAAGAATCTTTGCTAAATTTCATATATTGTATTAATACAGGACTGTCACGTAATAGAAGGTTGAACGATTAGCACTCAAATATAATTTTCTTATCAATATTGAATCAGAAACCCGAACAACGTTGAATTGAGTCAAATAACTTGCAACATTTCGTACTTAAAGTGTTTCTGTATACTCCGGATTGATTATTTGTTCTTATCCTTAAACCAGAGCGAGGCCGAGTACTTCTGCTATATGAAAATAAAACTTCTTGTATATTAGTTTGTTTGTTGTTATCTAAATTTCGATGAATGTGTTGTTGTTGAATTCGACCACCAACCTGGAACAGTTAATTTTTCGGAACAAATCAGAGAGTATGTTATATTCATTAATTCGCGTCTCTTATTCACGAAATCTTGATCATTCGTGAAAAAATAACACGTGAATATGAGGTACAACCAAATGCATGAATGAATATTTTGATGAAAAAAATGTTACCTTGTTGAGTAACAAACGACTATGAATGCAGGAAAAAGTCCCGATTGCGTATACGGAACAATGCTCCTTCGACATTAATACATAAGAAGCTAAGCACGGGGGACACTCTCTCGGAGGAAGGATTATATAAATTTTATGACAGGTTGCTTTTGAAAATACCATAAGGACATCTGGCAATCGGCACTCATTTTTCAGTTCGGGAAAACCTTCCTTTTCGCTTCTTAAAGGAAGTCGGTAGATGTTGTCGCACAAAAGAAAATAGACGTCCCCCCCATTGTACAGTAATGAAAGTGCGTAGAGATTATCGCACTATTATCTTCGTGATGTCCGTCCGTACGCATATATAAAAGGAAAATTGGCTGAACCGATTTCAACCAAATTTGGTAAATAGAATCTTCACATAAATACATGACCAAAATAACATATTTGGATTGGATATACCCAGAAGGGGTGCCAACATTGCAAAATAAAACCTTTTGATCATTATGAATTTGGAAGGAATTGGCCAAACCGATTTCAACGAATTTTCGTAAGAAGGTGTGCAACATAAAAAACAAAATCAAGATGTTTAGTATAGATATAGAAAGCAGGGCTGTCGCAATACAAGGAATAATACAATTTCTTTTTACACGTATTCGTATTGAATTGTCCGCATCAATTTTAACCAAAAATAAAATTTATAATATGCACATATACACAAAACCATATTAGCATATTTGGATCGGACCAGCCAAACAGGGGTGCCACAATTACAAATTATGCTGTTTCCTGATTTCAAAGCAAATACGTTAATATACTGCGGCGAATCTGACGAAAAGCACTTCTGTACCACGGGAAACCCGTGTATATCCCTACTTGTAAAGGGGTTTACCAAAGAATTAATAGAAAAATATACCAACTCTTTTTTTAGGACTCTAAGTGTCTGTTTATCTAAGCGCATGAACTGAGTTCGACAATGTGAGTTTATTCAGTGAATTCTAATGTTTCATTTTGGTTTCGACGCACAACTCAAGCAAACAAGCTCGCGTCCTTCTGAGGGCAGTCGGCAATAAATTGTCATTGCGTACAAATCCGTGTATTTTTAGGCGCGTTTCGCTTCCAGCATAAGCGCCTATTGGCGTCGGTTTGTCCGTCCGTCCGCATGTTCGTTCTCGGCTTCTGCCGAACGGATTTTTTATGAAATTTGATATTAAGGACTTACAGTCAAAGAAAATAAAAAAATAAATCACGTAAGCCAATCAGGGAGACCACTTTACTGGTGACAAAAAATGAACTTTCCGTTATATCTCGTATATGTTTGATCAAATTAAAATAATTTTCATATAGTCTTGTAGATCTAGTAACGTAGAGTACTTCTTTCCCGGTACATTTTTATTGTAGGAGTAGCCGTTATCAAGAAAATTGCACAAGAAAGAAAGTAATTCGCTTTGAACTTAGAAAATTTCTTCCATAGCTACCTAATTGTTGCCAACGTAAATAATCTTATTGGTTGCTGAAGTAAATAAGATCTGCTATAATTACAAAATAAATTTAATTCCTTACACATGCATGACAGATTTTGTAAGCGAAAGGAAATGGAATATCTACGGCGAAGAAAAAAACATAAACGTAAATATTACAACTACTAAACTCAAGTGAGGTATGTTTTAAATAATTTTCGATTGTTTGTGGACCCCGGCAACTTTTAGCGATTGACCATATGCCTTATTAATAGCCATTGGAAAGCAAACTTGGACCGTATATTGAAAACGTTATAATTAAAAAGGGTAGTCGTTAAGAATCATAGGGATAGGTAGGTGGGATAAAAACACACCGTCCTTTTCATCCTCCTGTAAAAAAAACAGTATCAATTACATGGGGATATAAAGTTTGAGTCTACAAACGGGACCAATTATAAAGTTTTGGAGCATCTAAATTCCGCAGTAATATAATTGGTGCACCAACCTTTAAAATCAATTTATGAGGAAGAATCTCTAGAGGGTTCTGTGAATTAAAAAACTCAACCGTACAATTTACTGCTTCGTCCACGTATGTTATGTGATCCACAGAATTATAAACTGTTTCTTCGACAACAAATTGATTTAAAAGAATCTCATTGAGTTAAGTCCTTTCATTTTCAAGGACAAGAATAACGCTTTCACACAACCATGAGACTGAATTTTCCGCTAAAACGTGAAATTTCAGGATAAACTTTTGATTTCAGTTCATCGACAAGATTGGAAAGGTGTACTCCCTGTCGGAGTACACGGATTTCTAAAGCTGTCGAGTTGGGGTCTTGCTCTAAGTACGTTATGACGAGCGTTTTTGTTCATTTTTTTCAAAAATAGCTACTCCTATGCAGGCCCGGACATAGAGACCCAGGGTCCCTAGGCAGTTAACCTTTTTGGTAATTTTGCAAAAAACAAACTTTACTTTTATTTTTTATTTAGAAAATAGACAAGCAGACTTAGAAATGAAATAGACAAGTACCAACTATACTTTTTTACACATTATAATTTTTACATTTACATATAATTACAAGATTACATTGCCACGCGACGAACTTTCTTCTCTGCAAAGGAACGGATGACCTCACTATAGTCCACAGACTGCGTTATTTCTGACTCTATGTACAGCACAGAGAGTGAATTAAGCCTGTTCTCTTCTGTGGTAGATCTTAAACAATTCTTTACTCTCTTTAGCGCTGAAAACGACCGTTCTGCCGAACAGTTTGACCCTGGTGTACACAACAGCATCTGGAGCGCTATTCCCACGTTTGGATAAATGTCCAAAAAGCCTTTTTCCAGGATGTACTTGTATAGCTCCAGTGACGATAACCCTTTTCCCCCTGTAGCCTCAGGAGACAACAAATGAGCTCGTAGGTGCAGGCACTCGTTTTCCAAAGTACCGTCCAAATCCCCCGGATAGAAGGCTTCCAGGTTCTGTGCTCCGTCACGGACGTCTTGAGATTCCAAACTATGTAGCTTCGTGAGAAAGTCAAACTTTTTACTTAACTTCTCGTAAGCAGAGCCACGTCTCTGTAGTTCTGCAATCAACCTGTCGATAATGACGTTGAAGACGGTAACTCTGAATCTGTGCCTGCCGGAGAGTTCGACCTCGTTTTCCTTTACTTCGTCAAACTGGACCTTTCGCTTACGTTTCCTCTTCATATCGTATGCGTAGTTCTGTTCACCGTACCATTTCGGCCCCTGGTCGGGGCCCTAGGCAGCTGCCTAGTTTGCCTAGGCAGAAGTTCGCCGCTGCTCCTATGACAAAATATGTTATTGCAAGAAGTACTCATTTTAAGATTTCCTATAAGTTGTGTATTTAAACCTTATTAATAGGAGTAATGTTTTTCGAGATAAGATGAAAACGAACTTTTGGCCTCTGAAAAGCGCCATCCCTGAATCAGGTAGGTGATGTTTTTATATCCAATTGTTATTTATTTTGTACAAAGAACATATATACCAAATTTCATCAAAATCGACTAGATAGTTTCAAAGATATAACACCCAGATGGACAGAAGGACGAACACGACCTGTCCAATACGCGTTCACTTCATGTGCTAAGCGCAAAGAACGCATAAAAAGAAGTCTTATGATTTTGGGCATTATGTCGAGAATTGCAAGTAGACTATGTAGTTAATTAAAGTTTCATTTGCATGTGTGGAGTGACATCTGGATAATATTTCTCTTTACTAATTCTGTGATAGACCGCATTCATTTGGTATCTTTGTAACCTCCAGTTAACATTTTTCACTTGGTAGATAAAAAATAGCAACCTGTATAAGAAGAGCCCTTGTATGAAGGGGTAGTTATTGGCGGGCGCGTCAGCATTCAATTGTGACTGCATTTGTAATAAAAAATATACCCTCCAATAGGTATTATGCGAGTATAAATTATGAAATGGAGCCAGATTACATAGCCAAAAATACACATATGTATAATAATAGTGAAGCTCAACCATCAAATACAGTAAAATAAACTCACTGACTTTCCAAGCAATCTATACATGTCTTTAAGATGATTTTTGCAAGTCCATTACTGACCTTTTGTACATCTCTTCTAGTTGATTTGTTAGGGCTTATTACATACTCGTAACATGCTTGCAAAAAAGGAAATAAAAAAATCTGAAAAAGTTATGCAGGCGCGCGGTGTATACTTGTAATCGACTACAGCTCGACAGCAAACAGCAGACAAATGAATCCCCCAAACAATGGCGTATGTAATGACAGGCATAGTTGTCACCTAGTCATAAAAAACGTGTCAGTAAATAAAAAAAGAAATGAAAATATGAAAAAGCCACACAATAATAATAATAATCCAATAGAGTCCAAATAGCAGGCACATGAGCTACCCAAACACAGACGTATAAACTGACAGAATCAAAGAAAGCCTGATAAACAGCTACTGCATATCGTACCTGAAAAAACATGCTTGCTACAGAAGGACGCGAAAAATAAATAGGCCGGATTACACCTGTAATCCATGCGCCTACTGGAGAGATAACACTGATAAAGAAATGAGACAAGGAGACAGCATGTCCCCTAAATTATTCACAGCAGCACTAGAGGAAATGTTCCAAACTCTAAACTGCGAATAAAAAGTTATAAAGGTAAATGGATAATATCTGATTCACCTGCGCTTTGCCGATAACTTAATACAGTTTGCAGGAAGTGAGAAGGAGAGAACGAGGTAGAGAGGGAAAAGAATGGGGAGGAATAAATTGAGAGGTGGGAGAATGGAGTACGAATAGAGAGAGGGGGAGGAGACTATAAGAGGAATAGAGAGAGGGAGGAGAATGGAGGAAAAATAGGGAGAGAAGGATGAGAATGGGGAACAGAGAGAGAGAATGGAGGAAGAATAGGGGAAGAATAGAGAGAGGGAGAATGGAGGAAGAATAGGGGAAGAATAGAGAGAGGGAGAATGGAGGAAGAATAGAGTAAGAATAGAGAGAGAGGGAGGAGAATGGAGGAGGGAAAGGAGAGGATGAGAGAATGCGAAGCGTTTGAATTTTAACTTAATAGTTTAGTCATGTATACCCGTCATATTTAACGGGCTATTACTCTAGTAATTTAATAATAAATATTGCGTAATAAATTTGTCTTAAGTAAAACAAATTTTATACTTCCAATATTTATGCTTTTGTAATTTATAATCAAAAAAGGAAGATAATCATTGAAAACCTTTGTTTATAAGACGGTTTTCGCGAGATTTGGATTTTTACGAAAGGGTTTAGCGGGTTAAAAAAGTTTGGGAACCAGTGCATTAGGGCAAAGGAGTCCGCCAGGGAAATTGTACATAAAAAGAAAAACGGCACTTAATATTTGAGAATCGAAAGTATCGCGAAGTAACACATTTACTCGGATTGCAGTGAGCACGTGCGTGGTTATTGTGCATGTGGAAAGCAAAATACATACTACTACAATCTTATCAAAACCTAGAAAATCAAATTCCAATAAAAAACGAGAAAAGCAGAGCTATCCACGAGTTAGTGTTAAGAAAATAATTTACGGGTTCAATATAAAGGAAATGTTCGTTTAGGATAAGAGACGTAGCCTTCTAGAGCAGATGTGACGAACTCAAATGAAGCACTGCACTAAATCCGCGGACCGCAACTAGGCACCGTACCAAATCCGTGGGCCGAATTCCAGTTTAAGGAAACTCTTCTGTACCAAAACTTCGTCCAATATTACAGATGGCATTGCAAGGTAACCAGCGGATATTCTTGAAGTGTTGATTTAATAAATTTCTTATTGAGCTTAAAAATAATTAATAAGAAATACAATGGAGTTTGGTCTGCCTCATAGTATAAGGTATCTTACTTCGCGGGCCGCGTGTTTAGGAACCCAGTTCTAAAATGTGGCGAAACAATTTGATTGGGTATGAGGCGACGTGGAAGAAAACGAGCCGCGTCGCGCCCTTCACGTTAAAGTCCTTTTTGCTTCTACCCTCCCTTTTTACCAATGGTATTGTTATTACTCTCCCCTTCACTTTCCCACCCTCTTTATTGGAACTTCTCCCTCCTTAACTTCCTTCATTGGACCATTTCCCCCTTATACTTCCTCGATTCGTTCCTCTCCCCTTCACTTGAGAAACGAAGAAGTGAATGGGAGGAGAAATCGATGAAGGAGGTAGAAGAGGGAGAAAGTCCAACGAAAAAAGTGAAGAAGGGGGAAGATCCAATAAAGAAGATGGGAGAGGGAGTGCTATGGGAAAAGTAATGGGAAAATAACAATATCAATGGTAAAAAGAGGGAAAGAAAAACGACCTAAAAGTAAAAGGGAAGATTCGCCATAAAAAAGGTGGATGAAGATAACCACTGCATTTCAATTCCCTGAAGAAGCACGCCTTGATTGGGTGCGAAACGTTGGATGATCGTTCCAGTCTACGCAGCTGACAGCGGAAGCCTTTCCTGTTCCCCAGAAATACTGTTTCCGCATCGTCCAAAATTTAAATGCCTCCGCTTTTAACGGTGAATACGGTTTATGCTACTGCAGAAATTTTATCAACGATTTTCATCAACCTCTATCTTACAATATAAGGCAAGTGCAAATGACAGAAGAATCGAGGTTTCGAACAGGAGTGGGAGACTAAGTACTTGCTCGTAGAACGTAATGGTAAGACCACGTGTCTTCTTTGCCAGACATATCTCTCAACTCGAAGCTTCAAACTTGCATTTACTTCGTGCCATGCACATAGGAGTGAAGAATTTTCACAAGGATCCGAACTCCGCAATTTAAAAGTAAAAGCATTGAAAAAACAAACCGATGTCCAATCCCAACACAACACTTGAGTCTTCTATTATGTCGCTTGGCACCTAGTCCGTGCAAAACAACCTTACTCTGAAGGAGAGTAACAAAAACTCGCCTCACCGATGTCATTTCAATTCTTTCAATGGAGAAAGAGAATCTACGGAAGAAAGTTTCTGCAACTCGAACGCCACGCAATTGAAGGCAGAATCTCGGAACTGAAGAGTGACGTTGAATCGGAACTTCAGCAGTAAGCCTATCTGAGCAAAGGTGTATACTAGAACACACGCACACATATACCTACACATACATTACAATGGATCTTTGGAATTGTACATAGGTAAATTCTGACCCTTTCTTCTAAATTCCATGAAAAGCTTGTTTGAGAGCGACGGTTTCCGAGGTCTCGAGGAAATAACTCCTTTTACGCTCCTTCGAAAAGTAATACGTAATTATTAGATAACTTATTGTTAGAGAGGTGCAGCAGTCACGAAGATGGTTGGGACAACTAGGTTTAGACTACAAATCAGCCGTCCTTCGAATATCTTAAAATCAATCATAGATGAATAACCACCGAGGATGGCTGCTTTACATTCGAAATGCTCATTTTCCAAACTTTTTTAATGGCTAATTGAGCTATCAACTGGAAATGCAAAACAATTAAACTAACAACCAAGCCAAAAGTCGTAAGTTTATTTGGCATTGCACGCAGTCTTTCAATGGACCACGACGATATTACAACGACAGACATAATCGTGAACTTTTCAAATCCATCGTGTCCCTGAGGAACCGTTTCGCATCACTTTATATGATCAGATGAAAATTTTATAAAGATCACGCGAAGAATTTAGTTTCGGAAGTAAGGTCCTTTAACTACCAAGATGAGGTATGTGAGACACCACCTTGGATTAACGACAAATTACCTCGTCACTTTCTGATGGTTTACATTTCACAAAGAAAGTTAATATTGAGTATTATTCTTTTAATTACCTCTTAACCCTCATGATATTATTAAACACGGAAATTCCAATTGTAAATATACCGAATGAATAAATAATTATAAAGACTAGCGGTCTGGCAGACCGCACCTCGGACAAGTTGTGATCGTAATTTTACCTCACTTGTTAAAGGGAAAATATCGTCGCAAATAATATGGCGCCGACACCAACAGCTTCCGAACTCGAAGCAGAAGGTGCAAAGGCATCAAAATGAGTAATATAATGAGCAAAGGGTTAGCATAAGGGGTCTCTAATGCAGGTCGGTAAGGAAGGAGCCGAGATGAGGGGACTCGATCACCGTAGGAAGAAAGACTCACCAAAGGGAGCGGTTCCTACGACAGCGGGTAACGACTCACTCCTACTATGATGCACGTCTTCCGCGAGGACTGTGCCGCGGTGGACGCAGAGGCTCTCTCTGCGACGATAAAGGGAAAAGGAGGAAACTGCTAGGACAAAGGAACGTCCATCCGCCGACCAAAAGTATACTGGTTTGTTCTCTCGATTGCAACGCCAACGAGGGCAGGAGAGAGAGGGGGAGTGGAGGGAGGGAGAGGCGGAACGAAAGAGGTGAAGGGACGAGGGGGGGGGTAGGAAGAAGGCAGTCGAAAGGTAGAGCGCTGGAAATACCCCCTCTCATCACGGGGATCTGAGAAAATCACGCTTCAAAGCACCCAGACACGAAAATCCACGGAAACTACATTTAAAGGCTGGAGGTTGAATCCGTGAGCTAGAATACATGAGTCGGATCGGATCAACGACACTAACGACCCAAACGATCGCTGAAAGGTGGCGAAAAGCTCTTAGAGATAGTAGACTTCCTCAGTGGTTATTCTGCATTCACTGATCTAAATACTGAAGCGATTCTTGAAACCATCTCCCGCGCCATTGTGTATGACATAGAGCAGTGATGAACAACCCACGGCCCGTGGGCCGCATGCGGCCCCCGGGAGCGTTTCATGCGACCCGCGTACCTATGATTAAAACGTAATCCGTTAAATTTAACACATCAATTCATATTACATGCATTCAAATTACGACAGTAAAATACTTGAGATTGAAATGTTAACCCTAAAACTTAATTTAGACTCGATTTTCACTGATATGATACTCAGAATATCTAGTTAACGTCCGATTCAAAGTTAAACCCGGCCCGCCGAAGCATTGACAACTTTCAGTGCGGCCCGCCAAGGTATTACCAACCACCAATGCGGCCCGCCATATAGAAAAGGTTGCTCATCACTGACATAGAGGGTGTTTTAAAGCCGCGTTACACTGTATATTTCACTGTAATATCTACACAGAAGTCCTAGTGTAAAGTGGACACATCCATAACTCATTATGACATGGGTAAGAAGGTAATGCACAGCAAACATAAAAGTATAATGCAAAACTGATATTTAGGTATTAAAGACAAATATAAATGGTTGCCCGACATTTGAAACATCCTGCATATAGTAGTGCACACGAAAGCTGTGCCCGCCATAGGACTATGGAGTAAAGGGAGGAGGGTGGAGAGTAGAAGAAAGAATGAGGTAGGGGGAGAGGCGGGAGAGAGGAGAGTCAGAGAAGGAGAGGGGTAGAGAAAGGAGAGGTGAGGAGAAAGGAATAGAGGAGGTGAGGGGAGGAAGCGGGAAGGAAGAGTGGAGGCGGGAAGGAAGAGAGCAGGCGGGAGGGAAGAGAGCAGGCGGGAGGAAAGAGAGGAGGTGGGAGGGAAGAGAGAGGAGGAGGGAGAGAAGAGAGAGGAGGTGGGAGGGAAGAGAGGGGAGGAGGCGGGAGGGAAGAGAGGGGAGGAGGCGGGAGGGAAGAGAGGGGAGGAGGCGGGAGGGAAGAGAGGGGAGGAGGCGGGAGGGAAGAGAGGGGAGGAGGCGGGAGGGAAGAGAGGGGAGGAGGCGGGAGGGAAGAGAGGGGAGGAGGCGGAAGGGAAGTGGGGTGGGGGTGGGAGGAAAGTGATCAGCAGGGATTAGGAAATCCACCAATATGAAAATTTATTTTACGAAACTCCTTCATAACCAAGTCTGTCATCCCCTTATTTTTGTGTTGCCTAATTAGTATTCCTTCCATTGCAGGTATTCGTGTGTACTATTTTTTATCACAGTTTTGAAGATCTGACACTTGTTGTGCCACTGTTTGTGATAGAGCACTTATAATGTTTGGTATAGCGTCGGCAAAATAATTCCCAACCAGGCCTACGTCTCTGGATGTGTGGGTAGTTGTCCAGAAATATTTCATTCGCTGTAAATATTCTCAAGACATTTTCTGTCTCACTATTTCCGTATAAATAAATGCTTATTTATATTATTATATGCATAAGCAATATACATATTGTAAAGTATCCATAAAGAAATTCTGGAACATATTTCAATTCACTCTATTTTATATCTACCTCTGTCAGAGAAGTTTCCGACAAGGAAGTAGATGTTCTATATTTTGTGCATTTGTAAAATTAGGATCGCTTTTTAATTACGTTTTTTGTCTAATCAGCCATTATTCCTTTTACACCGGACACACACACAGAAGGGAGGAGGGAAATCCAGTGCCGGCATTAGTCTACTCTTTACGAAAAACACCAAGGAGACCAACTGCTTAACATCCCTTCCAAAGGACGGAGCGTTGACTTGCACGCTCTCCTCAAACCGCAAACGTAGGGAACGGGAAGATTTCAGGTTGAAAAGTCTGCCTTTGCCGAATTTGGACCTGGGAAATGCAATTTACATTATGAAACGAAACTGCTGTTTTAATCAGTCGGGATGATTCCTTCGTAACTGACCAGGGCGGCAAGTTAAGCTTGCGTAAAAACTTTCCGTAATTTTTGTAAGCTATAGGGAAAAAACTACAGAAACATTACTCTTTACGTTTCAAAATCATAATATCACAATTTATTACTCAAAAACTGTGGAGAACACATTACCAGAAACCGATATGAATTCGAGGCAGTTGGACTATGCGCCCATGTTTTCTATATAGGATATATATAAGAGAAGGTTTGTCATCAGTTAGGAATATTAAACATCGAGAAAAAATGCAAGTTTATATAATATGTAACGAAATATCTCCTCTCGCACTAAAGTCAACCGATCATATACATGAAACTCAATCAAAATCACTGATATTCCATTTAAGAATTAACTCTATTACAACAAAAAAGTGATATTCTTCCCTTTCTTTATATTAAATTGATTCCAGGGCACACCGGTTGCAGGGCACTGGTATAGACAGCGTTACACATTACGTATTTATGATATGTCGAGAAAAGCGCTGAAAAGTATCTGAAATCCAATGTTAATTCTCGTAACTTCGCGGTTCGCGATAGTTTGCTTAATTCAGTTTCGAACTAGCGAATATTTTCTGCAATTTTACTATTAATTGTGGCACTATGTAACAATCACATAGTTTGCGGAAGTAGTAAATTCTCAGCGGATGTCCAAAATTAGTTATATAGCTTCATTTTGCTACCACGTCTGTAGTCACTAGAACCTTTATGTATTCACGGACAGCATAGAAGAAAGAAATACCATCTAGGATCGCCATCACTCATATTTCATTAGTTTGGGTCTTTAATTGTTTTCCAGGTACTAATCCTGTCTGACAGATTCTCATCTTCATCACTATCATTTTCATCATCGTCTTTTAACCAATAACGAAGAGCGGCATCAAATCGCAAAACTCAACTCCCGACCAATGTAGAAATACGACAACTTTGCGTCTTTTTTCATATTCGTGGGCAATAATAAGAAGTGACCTTCACGGTGGAAAGATTCTCTTCGTTCCGCTCTCTCGGACTCCTCTTCCTTCCCCAAACCGTCGTCACCAGTGAAACGAACACACTTGCAGTCGCATCGAATGTGGAACATTAACGGAACATGGATATTTGGCGTAGAGCCTTTTTTCGAGAGTAAGAACGGGAACATGACCATTGAGAAACCAACTTTGGGGGGAGGAGGAAGGTTTGGGAGAGGTTGGGGGAAAATGAGAGGTTGGGGGAAAAGAGAGGTTGGGGGAGGAGGAAGGTTTGGGAGAGGTTGGGGGAAAATGAGAGGTTGGGGGAAAAGAGAGGTTGGGGGAGGAGAGTGGTTGGGCAGAAGAGAGGCTAGGGAGAGGGAGTTTGGGGGAAGGAGAAGAGAGGTTGGGGGGAGAAGAGAGGATGTGGAGAGGAGGGAGTATGGGGGAGGAGGAAGGTGGGGGGAAAGGAAGGTTGTGGGGAGGAGGAAGGTTGGGGAGGAGGAGGAAGGTTGAGTGGGAGGAGGAAGGTTGGGGGGGAGGAGGAAGGTTGGGGGGGAGGAGGAAGGTTGGAAGGGAGGAGGAAGGTTGGGGGGGAGGAGGAAGGTTGGGGGGGAGGAGGAAGGTTGGGGGGGGAGGAGGAAGGTTGAGGGGGAAGGAGGAAGGTTGGGGGGAGAAGGGAGGTTGGGGGGGAAGGAGGGAGGTTGGGGGGAGGAGGAAGGATGGGGAAGAAGAGGAAGGTTGGGAAAGAGGAGGAAGGTTGGGGGGGAGGAGGGAGGTTGGGGGGGAAGGAGGAAGGTTGGGGGAAGGAGGAAGGCTGGGGGAGGAGGAAGGATGGAGGGAGGAGGAAGGTAGGGAGGGAAAAGGGAGGTTGGGGGAGGGAGGTTGAGGGAGGAGAGAAATTAAGGATAAGAGGGAGGTTGTGGGGAAGAGAGAGGTTGAGGGAGGAGAGAAATTAAGGGTAAGAGAAAGGTTGGGGGAGGAGATGGGTTGTGGGGAAGAAAGAAGTTGGGAGGAGGAGAGGTTGGGGGAGGAGAGAGGTTGGGGGATGATAGAGGTTGGGGGAGGAGAGAGGTTGGGGGAGGAGAGAGGTTGGGGGATGATAGAGGTTGGGGGAGGAGAGAGGTTAAGGGAGGAGAGAGGTTGGGGAGGAGAGAGGTTGGGTGAGGAGAGAGGTTGGGGAAGGAGAGAGGTTGTGGGGAGGACAGGCTGAGGGAAAGAGAGAAATTAATGGTAAGAGGGAAGTTGGGGGAGGAGGGAAGTTGTGGGGAGGAGAGGATGGGGGAAGAAGAGAAATTAAGGGTAAGAGGGAGGTTATGCGGAAGAAGGTTGTGGGGAGGAGGGTGGTTGTGGGGAAGAGGGAGGTTGTGGGGAGGAAGGAGGTTGTGGGGTGGAGAGATTGGGGGAAGAGAAAAATTAAGGGTAAGAGGGAGGTTGGGGAGAGGATAGTGGTTGGGGGAGGAGAGAGGTTGGGGAGAAGAGGTTGGGGAGAAGAGAGGTTGGGAAGAAGAGAGGTTGGGAGAGAAGAGAGAAATTAATGGTAAGATGGAAGTTGGGGAGGAGGGAAGTTGTGGGGAGGAGGGAAGTTGTGGGGAGGAGAGGTTGGAGAAGGAGAGAAATTAATGGTAAGAGGGAGGTTATGAGGAGGGTTGTGGGGAGGAGAGTTTGAAGGAGAAAAAATAAGGGTAAGAGGGAGGTTGGGGGAGGAGAGAGGTTGGGGAGAAGAGAGGTTGGGGAGAAGAGAGGTTGGGGGATAAGAGAGAAATTAATGTTAAGAGGGAAGTTGGGGAGGAGGGAAGTTCTGGGGAGGAGGTAAGTTGTGGGGAGGAGAGGTTGGAGAAGGAGAGAAATTAAGGGTAAGAGGGAGGTTATGAGGAGGGTTGTGGGGAGGAGAGTTTGAAGGAGAAAAAATAAGAGTAAGAGGGAGGTTGGGGGAGGAGAGTGGTTGGGGAGAAGAGAGGTTGGGGAGAAGAGAGGTTAAGGGAGAAGAGAGGTTAAGGGAGAAGAGAGGTTGGGTGAGAAGAGAGAAATTAATGGTAAGTGGGAAGTTGGGAAGGAGAGGATGGGGGAAGGAGAGGATGGGGAAGGAGAGAAATTAAGGGTAAGAGGGAGGTTATGAGGAGGGCTGTGGGGAGGTGGGAGGTTGTAGAGAGGAGTGAGGTTGTGGGGAGGAGTGAGGTTGTGGGGAGGAGGGAGGTTGTGGGGAGGAGTGAGGTTGTGGGGAGGAGGGAGGTTGTGGGGAGGAGGGAGGTTGTGGGTAGGAGAGGATGGTGGAAGGAGAGAAATTAAGGGTAAGAGGGAGGTTATGAGGAGGGAGGTTGTGGGGAGGAGAAAGGTTTTGGGGAGGAGAGGGGTTGGGGGAGAAGAGAGGTTGGGGGAGATGAGAGGTTGGGGGAGAAGAGAGAAATTAATGTAAAGAGGGAAGTTGGGGAGGAGGGAAGTTCTGGGGAGGAGAGGTTGGAGAAGGAGAGAAATTAAGGGTAATAGTGAGGTTATGAGGAGGGTTGTGGGGAGGAGGGAGGTTGTGGGGAGGAGGGAGGTTGTGGGGAGGAGGGAGGTTGTGGGGAGGAGAGGTTGAAGGAGAAAAAATAAGAGTAAGAGGGAGGTTGGGGAGAGGATGGGAGTTGGGGGAGGACAGAAGTTGGGGGAGGAGAGAGGTTGGGGAGGAGAGAGGTTGGGGAGAAGAGAGGTTGGGAGAGAAGAGAGAAATTAATGATAAGAGGGAAGTTGGGGAGAAGGGAAGTTGTGGGTAGGAGAGGATGGGGGAAGGTGAGAAATTAAGGGTAAGAGGGAGGTTATGAGGTAGGAGGTTGTGGGGAGGAGAGGTTGAAGGAGGAGAAAAAAAAGGGTAAGAGGGAGGTTGGGGGAGGATGGAGGTTGGGAGAATAGAGAGGTTAGGGAGAAGAGAGGTTGGAGAGAAGAGAGGTTGGGGGAGATGAGAGGTTGGGGGAGAAGAGAGGTTGGGGGAGAAGAGATGTTGGGGAAGAAGAGAGAAATTACCGGTAATAGGGAAGTTGGGGAGGAGGGAAGTAGTGGGGAGGAGAGGATGGGGAAAGGAGAGAAATTAAGGGTAAGAGGGAGGTTATGAGGAGGGTTGTGGGGAGGAGGGAGGTTTTGGGGAGGAGAGGATGGGGAAGGAGAGAAATTAAGGGTAAGAGGGAGGTTATGAGGAGGGTTGTGGGGAGGAGGGAGGTTGTGGAGAGGAGTGAGGTTATGGGGAGGAGGGAGGTTGTGGGGAGGACGGAGGTTGTGGGTAGGAGTGAGGTTGTGGGGAGGAGGGAGGTTGTGGAGAGGAGGGAGGTTGTGGAGAGGAGTGAGGTTATGGGGAGGAGGGAGGTTGTGGGGAGGACGGAGGTTGTGGGGAGGAGTGAGGTTGTGGGGAGGAGTGAGGTTATGGGGAGGAGGGAGGTTGTGGGGAGGACGGAGGTTGTGGGTAGGAGTGAGGTTGTGGGGAGGAGGGAGGTTTTGGGGAGGAGTGAGGTTGTGGGGAGGAGAGAGGTTGGGGAAAGGAGAGGTTGGGGAGAAGAGAGGTTGGGGGAGAAGAGAGGTTGGGGAGAAGAGAGGTTGAGGGAGAAGAGAGAAATTAATGGTAAGAGGGAATCTGGGGAAGAGGGAAGTTGTGGGGAGGAGAGGATGGGGAAAGGAGAGAAATTAAAGGTAAGAGGGAGGTTGTAGGGAGGAGAGGTTGGAGAATGAGAGAAATTAAGGGTAAGAGGGAGGTAATGAGGTGGATTGTGGGGAGGAGGGAGGTTGTAGGGAGGAGGGAGGTTGTGGGGAGGAGAAAGGTTGTGGGGAGGAGAGAGGTTGTGGGGAGGACAGGCTGGAGAAGGAGATAAATTAAATGTAAGAGGGAGGTTGGGGGAAGAGGGAGGTTGTGGGGAGGAGAGACTGGGGAAAGGAGAGAAATTAAGGGTAAGAGGGAGGTTGGGGGAGGAGGGAGGTTGGGTGAGGAGGGAGGTTGGGGGAGGAGGGAGGTTGGGGGAGGAGGGAGGTTGGGAGAGGAGGGAGGTTGCGAGGATGTAGGATGGCAGAGGAGAGAGGTTGGCGGAAGAGAGAAATGAAGGGTAAGAGGGAGGTTGGGGGAGAAGAGAGGTTGGGGGAGGAGAGAGGTTGGGGGAGGATAGAAATTAATGGTGTGAGAAAGGTTGGGGAAGGATGGAGGTTGGGGGAGGAGAGAGGTTGGGGGAGAAGAGAGGTTGGGGAGAAGAGAGGTTGAGGGAGAAGAGAGAAATTAATGGTAAGAGGGAATCTGGGGAAGAGGGAAGTTGTGGGGAGGAGAGGATGGGGAAAGGAGAGAAATTAAAGGTAAGAGGGAGGTTGTAGGGAGGAGAGGTTGGAGAATGAGAGAAATTAAGGGTAAGAGGGAGGTAATGAGGTGGATTGTGGGGAGGAGGGAGGTTGTAGGGAGGAGGGAGGTTGTGGGGAGGAGAAAGGTTGTGGGGAGGAGAGAGGTTGTGGGGAGGACAGGCTGGGGAAGGAGATAAATTAAATGTAAGAGGGAGGTTGGGGGAAGAGGGAGGTTGTGGGGAGGAGAGACTGGGGAAAGGAGAGAAATTAAGGGTAAGAGGGAGGTTGGGGGAGGAGGGAGGTTGGGTGAGGAGGGAGGTTGGGGGAGGAGGGAGGTTGGGGGAGGAGGGAGGTTGGGAGAGGAGGGAGGTTGCGAGGATGTAGGATGGCAGAGGAGAGAGGTTGGCGGAAGAGAGAAATGAAGGGTAAGAGGGAGGTTGGGGGAGAAGAGAGGTTGGGGGAGGAGAGAGGTTGGGGGAGGATAGAAATTAATGGTGTGAGAAAGGTTGGGGAAGGATGGAGGTTGGGGGAGGAGAGAGGTTTGGTGGAGGAAGGAAGTCCGGGTCGTATTACCCGAAATATGCTAAATGTTGGTATATCTTATTATTGGCCGGTCTTTACCAGCGAAGCGGCAGTAGCGGAAAGCCTATGTGCATGTCTCGTCCCTCCGTTCGTGTGTCGTAACTTTCATCTCCTAAACCACAGGAGTGATATTAATTAATTTTATTAGAAGTGTTCCTTATTAAAATTTATCGCACAATCGCGATTTTGAACTGCATCCGTCAAGAAGAATTTCCAATTGACATAATTACTTTAATATATTTATAGTCGTGCCTCGTAAAATGGCTTACGTCAAGCAACAATTAAATATCATATTTTTCTCTCCCTAGCTCTTTTATGATCTGTGAGGTATACATTAAAAATATGATTTGGATAGAAGACAACATTTTCTACTGAAAAGTCCGCGAGACCACATAATTACTAGTGATAGTTTCTGGTTATGTATTACTTAATTACATCTAATTGGAAACCAAGAGACAACACAATGCGTTATCTTGAGAGTAGATCGCTCTTAGTCAGCTGTCAACATGGCTTCAGAAAAGGTAGATCCTGTGACACCCAACTCGGTCTGTTTGTGAATGATGTTTTATCATGCGGCGAAAATAATAAGCAGGTCGATGCAGTGTTCCTTGATTTTAGAAAAGCTTTTGACAAGGTTCCCCACCGTAAGTTGTTATTAAAATTGGGAAATCTTGGCGTTAATGTTAAAGTCATTAACTGGGTTCGCGCTTTCCTTTGGAATAGAAAACAAAAAGTAGTCATCGATGGTAAGTCCTCGAGTGTGGCAGATGTAGTCTCTGGAGTGCCGCAGGGTAGTGTGATCGGACCTATGCTTTTCTTGCTTTATATAAACGACATCAGCTCAGTTGTAAAAAGTAATATCAGGCTTTTTGCGGATGACACCGTAGTCTATAGAGAAATTAGTGGTCCTAGCGACCATCGTCAGCTTCAGGATGATCTGGATGCGTTATCTGTTTGGTGCAAGGAATGGCAGCTAGAAATCAATCAGAAAAAGAGTAACGTTCTAAACTTTTGGAAATCTAGAAGCCCATCGTCCGTGTTTACCTACTCGATAGATGGTGAGATAATTCCTGTTTCGGAATCCGTGAAATACCTCGGGGTAACCTTGAATCGTGACCTGTCTTGGGACACCCACATAAGACGAGTGATAGGTGCGGCAAATAAGAAGTTGGCTTTTGTGCGTAGGATAGTCAGGAAAAGCACGGAAAAGGTGAGAGAATCCTGTTATTTATCGTTGGTTAGACCTCAAATGGAATACGCAGCAGCGGTTTGGGATCCATATCAGAGGGGACTCATAAAGGATTTAGAAAAAATACAGCGGCGAGCAGCTAGATTCGTGAAAAAGAATTACGATAAAAAACAGAGCGTTACGTTACTCATTGATGAGTTGAGTTGGCCATCGCTGAAAGATCGTAGATTACAGGCGAGACTTAAACTTCTAGATAAATATAGGTCGGAGATATTCGTAAATGAAATGAAGGATATTATTCGACAACCAACGTATATCGGACGGAGGGATAATGACGACAAGATTCGCGAAATAGATAGTAGGACGGAGAGGTATAAGGAGTCCTTTTTCCCTAGGACAATACGTGACCACAATAGATAACAGTGAATAATAATTAGTTAGGAACTTGGTGCGCGGCACCCCCTGCCATCCACCGTCAAGGTGACTTGCAGGGTAATATGTAGATGTAGATGTAGATGTACCCCTCATTACCTTCCTAGTAAAACGAACCATACTGACCATATCTCTCAAATTCCTATTATTCGTTGTCTGATACAGATGCTTTCGGGTAATGGTCACCCAGTGCGACCATTCACGTAGTCGATTTTTTCTATTAGAATTTTCTAATATTAGTTTTAAACTTTTTCCTTAACCAAATTAATATTTACTCTAATATCTCTTAAAATTAAATCAAGTGATTTAAATGCAGTTCCTGGCGCCATTGGCACTTCATCCCAAGTATGAACGTCGAAAGATTGATGCTGCCCCTTTTTGCTTTTGTTCATTGCGGATAATGAATTGAAGAAAATGAAAAGCTGTTTGTCATGCCATCTCATCATTCAATAAATTTCATTCCCATACAACGTAATTCATGGATTGTTATTTATAAGTACCTATTTCTCCTACGATCTGGCCCATCAATGTAAAATCATTTTTGAATAGAATTATAAACAACGTATCCAGATTCTCATTTGAGTTAATAACTGGTTAATAAATGGTTCCACCATTTCCCAGCAACATTTATCTTAAGATTAGAATTTGTTGAATTTGGAATTATGTTTACGTATATATTACATATAACGTCTAATGCACGAGCGGTTAAGGAGGGATCGGCGAAAGGGTGGAATAAAAGTTAAGGTGAAATATTAATTGAACACTCCGGGTCTCTCGATCCCGGAATAGTAGGTATTACTGCAGCGCACTGACTGAGGGACCTTCGATCATCGGACCTGTACTGTTTTAAAGGAAAATAAATAAATTTTCTTATTCTTAATGTGGATTTTCGCCTAAAATTCGAAATCGCCAAAATTCAGCGTTTAAATGACATATATTGGAAAAACCATAGCTTTTTAACGGTATGATGCCTTAACGACCATGTCACTGTTAAATCTCAAAATTAAATGTTAACATTTTGTTTATGGAAACTGGAGGTTCAAAGTAGTACCTACGTATTTAATTCATTTTGATGAAGTTCCTTTTTTAAGATTAAATATTGATTAAGAATTACAGCAATCCCAGGAAATTGTTTCACTAATTAACACTGAAATAAGTGTAACGCATTTTTATTTGCATTTGCATTATTTTATAAAGTATACATTTCGTTTTTTTGTTTAACAAAGAAAATTGCTTGGCTTCCATAGCTCAATTGTTAGTGTATTGTTCTGATAAGAAGGAAATTGATCTATATATATATATATATAAAACAACTTACGGAAAAGGAAAGGTAAAATGAATATATGGATGTCAACAAGGTGTTGGGATGAGGAAACCCAGTGAGCACTCACCAATCAGACGACTTCAGGTTGGCGAGGCCCCGGGGATGTCGAAGCGACACACGTAAAATAACAAAAACACAGAAACATCACAAACGTAAAGCTTTCGGAACTACTCCTTCTTCAGCTACAGAGAGAGAACTCATCACGTTTGTTTTGTTTCTGTGTTTTTGTGTTATTTTACGCGTGTCGCTTCGACATCCCCGGGGCCTCGCCAACCTGAAGTCGTCTGATTGGTGAGTGCTCACTGGGTTTCCTCATCCCAACACCTTGTTGACATCCATATATATATATATATATAGTGATGAGGGTGGCAACAAGGTGTTGAAGGAAGCCCAGCGGACACATACCAAGTTGGCAGTCTGCTGGGGGCGTCGAAGAGATAGAAAACACGCACACAAAAAAAAACACACGTAAGCTTTTCGGGCATATGCACTTCTTCAGCGATGGAGATAGAGTATATATAGTATATATATATAGTACAGTGTGGGACCATTTATCCGGCGACCCAGTATCCGGAAGTTCCAAAAACCGGAAACCAATAAAGTGAAATATTTAAAAAGCTAATATCCTCGGTATTTTTGCTCACAATCTTAGTGTTTTAATAACTTTTATATTAACTTATTCATGTATATATATATATATATATATATATATATATATATATATATATATATATATATATATATATATATGGATGTCAACAAGGTGTTGGGATGAGATGAGTTCTCTCTCTGTAGCTGAAGAAGGAGTAGTTCCGAAAGCTTCTACGTTTGTGATGTTTCTGTGTTTTAGTGTTATTTTACGTGTGTCGCTTCGACATCCCCGGGGCCTCGCCAACATGAAGTCGTCTGATTGGTGAGTGTCCACTGGGTTTCCTCATCCCAACACCTTGTTGACATCCATATATATATATATATATATATATATATATATATATATATATATATATATATATATACACACACAGAGCCGTAGTGAGGGCAGGGCAACCGGAGCACGTACCCAGGGCACAACTTTGTAAGGGGGCACCAAATGGAAATGTTATTATATATACTATTTTATAGATAACTGAAAGAACATTTGTTGTCTGTGAAGTTGCGATTCTGAGAATTTGCAATCGCTTCCCATTTAATACGAACTGTCTCTCTCCCTTTCTCATACACACAAACACTTAAGGAGGTTCTGGGTTCCCCTGAAGGTGAGGATATACTTGTGTTTGCATAAACATATTTTTTAATAGGGATTAATATGCCATAAGCGGACGCAACGTATTCTGGAAGTAGGGATTATCCCTTTGTGACAGATTTGGCCAACCTTTACGCCTCCATGTCTTACGGACCCAAAATCCGAAACAGCAGGTTGGCTATCCTCGCTTTGGGATAGTGAGGGAACCCCCTTGACTGCATAGCTAATCAGCGAATAGTGATGTATTCAGTCACTACGTTTACCAAGCGGTCTCAGATTGGTCTAGCGACTGCGAACTGATTTAGATCGGTTTGGTAAACTAATCGACCTGGCTAGACCGGTCTGAGAAGTGAACTGGCTCACCCGCTCGGGAAGCCAATCTGAAAGTTGATAATTCATCTGCTATTCGGAAACAACCGACTGATGACGTCAGCACCGGCAATATCGAACACGACTGAAAGATCGACATTGAAAATCCGTATTGGTAAACGCACTGGGCCGAGTCAGCTTGCTGTTCAGTTTCAGATCGGTCTGAGTTCAGATAAGTAAGTTATGTTTATATATTTTGCTATTCCCGGCGTTAAAAGGATGATCGGCAGATTCAGACTTTACCCTTGTGGGGGATAATCCATTGGCTAGGGGGTGTAACAGAGAAATAATTGAGAAACATAACATTATGGGTGTAAAGTACTAAAACAGTTCATTTTTCCATAGTTAAAATCTACTTTAAAAAAATATTTTTGGAGTGTTTTTTATCTTGGCGGAATTATCCCCTTTATCCCCCTTGAATACGTCTATGGGCAGGAGTTCGTTTTAGATAATTCAGTAGCAATAACTTTTTTGTGCATTTTAGACCTGGCTACCCGAATTCCGGAAAAAACCCCTATCCGGCAACCCTCAGGTTTTTCTTCATAATCAAAATTTAGTCTACTGCTTCCAAGTTTTGATGTTGTGTAAAAACGGGTAATTCGCTAGTACGTATGTTAAAACAAGTGAGGGAAGAATTGCAGAGCAAATTACATAAGGCGCTTTCTTTTGTAGCTATTAAAGCCAATATAAGTATTAAATAAATGATTAAATGGAAAGTAGGCATCATAAGTTCCGTTTGCATCATCTTCATTTGGTTTAAAAATTCACAAATTATTCAGAAGCATCATTGTTAAATTATATGCTGTTCCCCGCCTGCATTGATTTTATGGATTGGATTCCAGGAGCGTACCTTTTTCTGAAAGAAAGAAATTTTGATTTCCTGCCGTCGATTATAGAATACGCGTCGAATCGATACACAAATGACTTTTTAACGCTAAAATTGGGCGTTTATTTACGTGAAAACGTTTCGCCGTCTAGTTTATTTGCATTACGTCGAGAGATAGCTACATTATTCACGAGGGGTGAGAAAGTGAGTGAGAGAGAGAGAATGGGAGGCAGAGATGGAGGAAGAATGGGTGGCGGAGAATGAGGGAGAATGGGAGGCGGAGAGGGAGAGAGGATGGGAGGCACAGAGGGAGAGAGGATGGGAGCAGAGAGGGACGAAAATGGGAGACAAAGAGGGAGGGAGAATGGGAGACAGAGAGGGAGGAAGAATGGGAGACAGAGGGCGGGAGGATTGGAAGAAAAGAGAGGGCGAATGGGAGGGAGGAAGAAAGAAAAGGAAGAAGAATGGGAGGTATTTTAATCTTAATACTTTATTCAAGAATACCTCTCATTTTTACGGGCAATTACACTAGTTATATATAGTTTTGGTTTGATATCAAGCTTTCCGAAAATAGAAATAATTTTAAGAATATTCTTGACCATACCACTAAATTAGTTCTCTCCAGCCGGTGTGCCGCGGCACACTGGTGTGACGTGACGAAGTGCTTACTGTGCCGCGGTACGTTTGGAGATTATGAAAAATCCGAATTTGTAATTCTCGAGCTACAGACGAGCGTAAGAAGTTCCTTCATCTGCGGACTTATCAATTAATGATTTCTCTCTAAAAACCGGAGAGGAGTTCATTGAACACAGGAGCGATTGAGAGGATATGCCTCTGGTTGAGTTTTGGCTGCGAGGAATGAATACCCAACCATTGCTAACTGTGCAATTGATGTGTTGTTACCGTTTCCTACAACATATTTATGTGAATTGAGTTTTTCAACATTGTCGCTGTTTAAGAATAATAAGATATCGTGTCTGAAGCACCTCGATCAGGAGCTTCGAGTGGCTATTTCCACCATAGATCCGAACATCAAAAGACTGTTAAAGACATGGACAGGTTTCTCACTAATAAAAAATATTTAATCAAGTTCCATGCATTTTGAGATATTAAGACATTCATTATAGGGAAAATATTTTCACGGTCACTTACATGCCGTTATAATCGTGTTCTACTGCATCTGGACATTGTGATAATGGTAAAACATTTGAAAAATTGATTTTGGTTTTCTTTCACAAATCCACCGAATTATAAAAATGATTTTCAATGAATTTTAGCCACAATTTATTCCCTTCTTAAGAAAACATTTACTTTTCATTTATGTCGATTATTTTAATTTAATTATTTTCTGATGTTGTTGCTAAATAGTTGTAATAAAAATCTTCAACAAAGTTTCGTGTGAAGTTAATTTCGGTGTGCCGCGATGAATAAAAAAATCTATAGGTGTGCCATGAAATGAAAAAGGTTGGAGAGCACTGCACTAAGAAACGCTTCAGCTGAACGATCGTTTTAGCAATGAAACGGGTAAAGAATTGTATTATCACAAGATCGTTAATTATCACTTGCTATTGTAAAAATAGGGGCGAGGAAATGAATTATGATTCAATTAGTGATAGGGATTGCAATCCCGGAGGAATTATTCAATCCCGGGATTTAGCGATTCGGATTTTCCAATCTTGGGATCCCGAGATCCAAGGATTGGCTTTTATTAAGATTATACATACAAATTAGAAACATAATTCCCGATGCTGAAACAGCTAATAGTTATTTATGCATTTAATACGTACATTGCATTTTACTGTAGTAAACTAAATTTAAAAAATGGTGAATGTGTAAATGTAATGCATGTGTGCGTAAAAACAAAACGCTTACGTTACATTTTAGAAAACTTAATTTACAAACCTCGGTACAATGAACTTCACTGGCAAAACGAAAAACATATGCACACACATGCCAAAGTATATTTTTAAAATTACGGTTTAATTTTTACTAAACTTGAATCATTGGATTTTTATTATGTAATTGTAAAATTTGTAGCAGAAGCGTTGATATTAAGGCAAAACAATGATTCTTTATGAAACATAAACATTATTAATTGAATCCCAACTCATATTTCAAAGAGATTTAAACGTATTTTAAGTATGCTCTTAAAAAGCAGAATACGTATAATGTTTTATCGCTCATTTTTTATCTGTACTTAATGCAAAATGTGCCAGCGGATTCAGATTCTACGCTTGTTGAAGGAATACGTAGAAAGCAACTGTTCATAAAAGAACAATAATTTTTCACCACTGCCTCCACTTTCACAGAAGAGATTCAGCTCATTTGTGTTTGCTGCTGTCAGTTCAGTGCAGCTGAAGCAGGACTTGTATAATACTACAACAGTGGCAGACGTCTAAGTCGGCGTCGTCCATTAACAAAAGCGAAAACCAGGAAGTTTTTTCAAAGGTGTAAAAACTTTTTCGAGTACTCTTTTGGAGTAATTGGATTTTTTCCTTACTTAATCATCGATATACCTATATACAGAACTTGAACTTTTTATGACTGCCGGAAATACATCAGAAGGCTTAAAGTAAACGGGAAAACTTGCCTGCATGTAAAATTTCTGATAAATTAAAATAGAAATTCGAAATTGTAATATTGGGAGGGACCATGGGATTCCAATCCTTAATTAGTGATAAATTTGCTATCAAAAAATCGAGGGAAATAGTCATATTTCTCCTAATTAATCTTTATAACTTCTTGTGTAAATAGTTATTTCTTTAATTTATCTTAGATCCGTGCACCTATTTTTATATATTGTTTGTATATGGCAAAATTGTTTTCAAGTATTTTTTCTGTAAAACTAATTATAAAATAAATAACAATTGCTAGAAAATTCATGCGCTTTGTTGTTCTTGGGGACCCGCATTTTGAAATGTTAAGATATCCATGCCTGCTAAATCCGCCACTGGACACACTTTCAGGTGCTTCCATCCACTTTTGGAAGAGGATTCTGTGGCATAGCCGCCGTTTAACGCAGGTTGCAAGCTTATAGTGCAATGATGACGAATCCTACATGTTCTCAGAGCCACATACGATAATCTTCACAAGTTCGAGAGTCGCAAGTCATACATTCTGTGCACATGAATTTGTGAGCATTAAACATAACCTGTACTCGAAGAAATAGAGAGAGAATGAGAGTCCCTTAGGCATTCCCAACACGTCTGAATTCGCACTTCGTGCTCTTTAGTCAAATACAATTGTAAAAGAGCCGCACATTATGTTAAAAGGGGCGCATGTGTCTCGCTAGTCGCCCCTTACTCATAATAAGTCAATTAATTGTGCGTGACACCGTACCCAGCCCCACGATAGTGAGATGTAGTATCTGTCTCCCATTACGATTGAAACCCTGACAGAAGCATGGTCCCACTCGCTCCTTTAAGAGGAGCATTTTGCGAGATAAATAATAAAGTTTTTAATTTCTTTCACGTAGCTCTTGAGGGCATCTGGGACGGAGTACAAAGTACACATCCTTCAAATATTCCTCTGCTATACTTGACGCTATCTACTTTTTCAAAAGTTCCCCCAACAAAACGTTCCTATCTATCAAAGAAACATGCGCCTCAATAATCCGTTGGTACATATTATTCTATAAAGCTATAAAGATAAATTTACCTCTTTAAACATCCGCCAGGCGAAAAAAAACTTCATAAATATCCGATTGTACACATATGAGTCGTAAATCAAGAAATTCGCGATTCGGTAACAAACGCAGCAGAAGGATGCCAAAAGATGACAAAATAATTCTATGATAAAAAGTGGGAGGAGACGAAGAGGCATCGTGGAGGGGGTGCCTATGGCAGATGGGGTGGCAAGGGCGGGAGGGAAGCGAAAGAGCTATTCAGAAGTCTGTGGTGGAAGGAGACTAAGTAGTTGGTACAGGTACAGTGCGCGCTCAGAGACGTACTCTTCCTTCGCATATAGAAATGAGTCCCCATCGCGTTTTTTCTACGATAATTAATCTTTCGATAAACGTGCATCATGCTATAAATCTTATATCGTTGGACCCACGACAATCAAGGCTTAAAGGGATCCCGGGAATTAGCCGCAAAGACGCCGAAATCAAAGAGTTTCTTCCTTCGCACACCTGTGCCACGAAATTTCGAAATTTCCATTCTTAGGAATTGCGAAAGCTTTCGTAACCGCCGTCAAATTATGGCCATAGGGACTCCATCTGGAGAGGGCATAGAGGAGTTGTATTTGCGGTCGCTTACCGGGGTCTTGATGCAGCTGCTCATAGACGAAGACAGAAGCCTGTTCTTCTGTGACGCAGTCCCAGAGCCCGTCGCAGGCGAGGATGAGGAAGTGCTCGGATCCATCGAGAGGATAAGAGACAACGTCGGCAGCGGCAGAGACGTGGGGCTTGAAGTCTGGGTCTCCTAAAGGGGCAGATAACACAGTGTATCAGTATATAAGGTTCGAAAACGAGAAAATGGCGATAATTATCTGATAAATTATGTAAAATGCTATCGACTGTAACATTAATTTTTTAAGACATTATTACATTATTTATAATGCATGCGCTTAAAAAATCACCATACACCAAGATCTAAACTCGTAAATAAACCAACGTGATCTCCAAGGTATCAGCACTTCAGCCATGTATTAGATAATAAATTCCATGAAATCTCGCAGAATATTTATTATTTTCTGCGAAATTAAGGCAATTATCCGTAATTTCCAAATTCTCTGGCAATCGGCTTGTGTCCAAGTTTTCGTATTTCGTGTCTCAAATAGGCCTGCATGAGCAATAAGCATAATCATCAATAAGACAATACCATACACACTAAAATTATAGAAAAATAAGGATATTTTGTGTTAATATGATGGCATCACCATCCGTGCCTTTAGCACGTATTTGGATAAAAATCGCGAAATAGGTAGGACGCCATTACATTTAACAATTTAAAGGTTAAAATTTCTCGAAAAACTACGAAACATAACATTAAAATATTTTTCATGTATTACTAAATTTCGTGCGTTAGTAGATACGACTAGTGCTTGTCATCCCGGTATCCCGCTTTCCCAGGATCCAGTGGGTAATATGGTTTTCCCGTTTCCCGGGAAATCCATTGAATATCCCGGGAATTCCCGGTATATCATTAAGAGAATTGTACTCTCTAGCCTTTGTGGCCCGTGCGATTCCTAAAGGGACCAATAAGACACTCTTTGTTTCCGAGTTGCTTAGTTTCACTTTTAATGCAATAATAAGAAATTTATATAGATCAGGTAAAATAGTCCCTCAATCGGATCTCCGGGCAAGGACAGCCTTGAGGAAAACATTTGTCGAAAGTAATTTAAACTTGAAAGAAGAAATGAGAAGAAATAGAGTTGACATTATAGGACTAAGCGAAACTGTATGGGAGGGAGAAGGACAGTTCGACTCGGAAGAATTCACGGGAGTAGCTCTGGTACTTAGGAAAGATATGATGAAAAACGTGACAAAGATAATAGCAACGAACGATAGACTGATGGCAATAAAGCTAAAAGCAGTCCCAGTGGACATGCTGATAATCCAGGTATATATGCCAACGTCATCTAATGAAGATGAAGAAATAGATGAGATCTATGAGCAAATTAATGAAATTTACGAAGAAGACGGAAGAGGAAAGGTAAACTGCATAATAATGGGAGATTGGAACAGCATAGACGGAGAAGGACAGGAAGAAAATGTTGTCGGGAAATACGGACTTGGGAAGAGAAATCGAGAGAAACTCGTAGAATTCTGCATCAATAATGACCTTGTAGTGACTAATACATGGTTCAAAAACCATAAACGAAGGTTATACACATGGAAAAGCACAGGAGATAGAATGAGATGCCAAATAGATTACATCCATGTAAAACAAAGATTCAGGAACAGCATAAAGAACGCCAAGGCACTTCAAGGAGCGGACATTGGTTCAGATCACAGCCTTCTAATACTTGACGTGAGTACAAAGCTCAAACAAATAAGAAAAACGAGAAGAGAAAGACAGGCCTGGGTCCTAAAAAAACTGAAAGAAAGGCAGGATGTAGTCAGCATGAAGTTGGAAGATAACTTAAGAAAGCTGGAAAACAAACCGAAGGCCGTTGATATAGAATGGAATGAAATTAAAACCAGTATCAAGGATACCTTGAATAAAGAGATTGGAAAACAAGAGAAAAAAATCAGAAAACCATGGATCACGAAGGAAATGCTGGAGAAAATGAACGAGAGACGAAAATGGAAAAACGTTAACACTGAAGAAGGTAGAGCCAACTATAGGCGTATAAAAAATGAGTTGAGAAGGGTAACAGATAAAGCTAGAGAAAATTGGATAAAAGGAAAATGTGATGAAATAGAACAAATGGAAAAGTTAGGACGTTACGATATGATGTACACTAGAGCACTCGAGTCAGAAGATAAGAGATTTAATGGAATTCAAGGTATGGGAATTTTGAATACGGATGGGAAGATAGTCTCAGAAACAAAGGATGTAGCACAGGTATGGGAAGAATACATTAAGGAATTATACAGCAAACAGGCAGGAGCGGCAAAAATAGAACTGGAAAATGAGGAAAACATTGAAGAAGACAACATAGGACCAAGTATTATGGAGAGCGAAGTAGAAAATGCGATAGTGGAACTAAAGAAGGGGAAAGCCACGGGCAGCGATGGAATACCAGCTGAGATACTAAAAGTCATAAGATCAGAAGGACTAAAAGCGATCACGAAATTAATTAATAAGATTTACGACACGGGAGAGTGGCCTCGGGATTTCCTAGAAGTAACAATAATCCCTCTAAAGAAGAAGCCAAAGGCAATGCAGTGTAAAGATTACAGAACGATAAGTCTTCTGTCACATACATCGAAGATCATCACGAGGATTCTTATTAAAAGGCTGGAGAAAAAGGCAGAAGAAATACTAGGGGAAGATCAACTCGGTTTCAGAAAAGGACGAGGAACTAGAGATGCTATAGGAGTTGTTAGAATCACATCAGAAAGGGCAATAGAGTACAGTCGAGATATCTGCGCATGTTTCGTAGACTGGCAGAAGGCCTTTGATAGAGTAAATTGGGTAAAGTTTATTTATTTATTTATTTATTATTTATTTATTTATTTCTTACTACGGCGAGGTTGAGGCCATATGGCCCCTTCTTCCACCTAACCATTATGATACACAATATGATAAATATAAATGTACAGAATTCAATACAAATCAATATAGAGAAATGAAAATCATTTCAAGGTATTCATAAATAATAAAAAAATAAGAATAGTACAGCACAAATGTACACAAAGTAAAATAATAAAAATCATCATCACTGCCCTGTTTGCTGATGGATATAGTGATGTGCTGATATTTAAATGAAAGTTAGAAGGAAAAATACAGAGGAAAGTATTACATTTTTATGAGGACCTAATGCTGGCTAAGTATTTAGCACAATGATTCTTAAATTGGTTAATACCATTGACAGAGTAAAAGTGAAAGGGGAGAGAGTTCCAAAGATTGCAGGCGGTAACGGTGAAGGATTTATTATAGTAACTGCTACGATGAGTGGGAATGAGTAATTTGGATGATCCTCGGGTGTTCAGGGAGAGGCCAGAATTAAGGGGTTTGAAGTTGCAGCTTAGGTATTTAGGCGAGGAAGAGGTGAGGATACTTCTTAGTTGCGTTAGGATATGCATCTTCCTACGTTCTTCCAAGAACAGCCAGCCCAATTCTTTGAATGCGTTTGTTATATGGCAACTTTTGCTCATATTAAAAATGTATCTAACACAAGAGTTATGAGTCCTCTGGAGCTTTAGTAACAAATCTTGTTTTAGATCTAGAAAAACGGAATCACAATAATCGAAATGAGGAATTACAAGCGAATTTACAAGTAAAATTTTTAGTTTTACTGGAAGAATGTTTTTAAGTAGCCTAAGTGAATAAAGTGAGTAGTTGATTTTTCGGCAAATTTCGTTTACATGTTTAGACCAGCAGAGTGTATCATTCATAATAACACCAAGGTTTTTTACTGACTTGGAAAACGGTACAGGAGTGGAGTTAATTAATACTGGGTCAATATTTGACTTTTGTAATTTGCCGAGTAATTTAGGATAGCAGAAAATTATTGATTGAGATTTTAAGGGGTTTAACATTAAGCCATTACAAGCACTCCAGGTCATGAGCGATCTTATATCCCTATTCATGCAATCAATTCTGTTATTGATATGAGATATTTGAGTTCCTATGTATATTTGCAGATCGTCAGCATAAAGGTGGTACTGGCAGTGATGAATTGAGTTAGAGATATCGTTTATATATAAGGCGAAGAATAAGGGTCCTAATGTAGATCCTTGGGGACAACCACGGGAGACATTTTTCCACGATGAACTTTTATCAGAGATTGATACCATTTGGTAGCGATTCTGAAAATAAGATTTTATCCATTTAAAAGAGCTAAGGGAAAAGTTCATTTTAGCAAGTTTGGCAAGTAATACTCCGCTGTCAATGGAGTCAAACGCTTTAGAGAAGTCCAATAGTGTGAGAATTGTAGCTTTTTTGTTATCGAAATTCTCCCGAATATCATCTGTGACTTTGATCAATGCGGTAGCAGTGCTGTGGCCAGTACGAAATCCAGATTGATAGGGGTTAAGGAGCTCATATTCATTTAGATATTGATGTATTTGTTTATGCGCTAGTTTTTCAATAATTTTGGATAGCGTTGGCAGGATGCTTATAGGGCGAAAGTCCTGTGGAGTTGTTGGATTAGCCTTTTTAGGGATAGGTCGCAGTAGAGCACGTTTCCAGGAACTGGGAAAGTAACAGCTAGAGAAGGAGCAATTAATTATATGTGTAATGATCGGTGCCAAGATATGAATCAAATTATGGAGCATAGATCCAGTGATGAGATCATAGCCTTTTGTTTTCGAATTAAGTTTAGAAATTATCTTCTTTACATCGGATATGGAGACAGAAGCAAAACTGAAGGATTGTGAATAGTTTATGATTGAGGAAAAAATGTCAGAGATAGTTAAATTTCTTTGATTTACTGAAAATATATTAGGTGGTGATGAGAAGGCATCATTTAATGCATCAAGAGAGACAGAAGGTAGTTCAGAGTCACTTTTCTTATTCCCAATTCCGAATACTTTCAGTTTTCTCCATAGTGATGCATTGTCGGACTGAGGAGAAATTATTGAGTACGAGAATTTGATTTTGGCATTTCTAACTGCCTGCTTTACTGAGTTCCTCAGTTTTCTATACTGTTCGAGTTGGAGCGTAGAATTTGTGCGTTTGAATTTACGAAAAGCGGAATCACGATTCGACATTAATCTTTTTATATCATCCGTAATCCAAGGAGAATTTTTTCTAGTAATACGAATTGTTTTTTGTGGGGCATGGCGATCAAATAGATTGAGGAGGAAAGCATTAAAATTATTCACCTTGTCATCTATGTCATTTATATTAATAATACTTTCCCAAGGGACTAAGAGAGCATCATCTGTCAATTTGTTTATGTTGATGAAGATATTAAAGGATATAGGTGTAGACTGGAAAGACAGGAGATTGATTAGGAATCTATATGTGAATCAAGTTGTGAAGGTCAGGTTTGAGAATGTGGACACCTGCGGAATAAATATCGGTAGAGGAGTAAGACAAGGCTGCTGCCTATCGCCAACCCTATTCAATATATATGGAGAAAGTCTAACGCAAGAAGCTTTAGAAGGCACAGGAGATTTCAAAATTGGAGGAAGGATTATAAAAACAGTAAAATACGGAGATAATCAAGTACTTCTAGCAAGAAAAGAAGAAGAACTCAGAAAATGATAAATAGAATAGTAATAACAGGTAGAAAACATGGTATTGAAATAAATAAAGAAAAATCCAAGGTCATTTGAATAAAGGGCAAAGATGAGAATCTGAACATAAGTATTGGAGGAAAGCCTTTAAAACAAGTTTCAGACTACAAATACCTTGGAAGCATCATAACAAGAGAAGCAAAATGTACGGATGAGATCAGGACTAGAATAGGAAAAGCAAAACCGGCTTTCGGAAGAAAGAAACGCCGACTTACGGGGAATATAGGGGAAGATATCCGCAAGAATTTTATAAAATACTATGTATGGAATACAGCTTTGTATGGTGCAGAAACATGGACACTAAGGAAAAATGACATCAAATACTTGGAAAGCTTTAAAATGTGAACTTGGAGGAGAATTCTGAAGATAAAATGGGCAGATAGGATGAAAAACGATGAAGTGCTACGAAGAGTAGGAGAAGCGAATGTTTATACAGACTATTAGAAAGAGGAAGGCAAACTGGGTTGGACATTACCTGAGGAGAGAGAGTGATTAAAGTGTTAGAAGAAAAACTAGATGAAAAAAGGGAAAGAGGTAGGAAAAGTTTTCAGCTGATAGACAATTTGAAAGGGAAAGAGAGTTATCAAGATATGAAGAGGACAGCGGAAAATAGGAGTATATGGAGAACCAGGTTTAGCCATGAATAAACCATCCTGTCTATGGACAGACTACCTATGATGATGATAGAGCACTCACAAATGCTTGCATTCTGGTGGGAATATATACAGTGAAGCTTCGATTTTTCGTCCTCCGATTTTACGTTTTCCTCGAATTTACGCATTTGTTTTTGGTACCGGTGTTTGGTCCATAAGAACAATGATAAATTTTAACGCATTTTACGTTTCCGCGATTTACCGCTTTGCTCAAATTTACGACAGGAATTTCACGTCCGGATAATATGTAAATGCACCCGATTTTACGTTTATAGTATTCCCAATTACAATTCAACTGAATCGTTTTCCATATTCTCAAACTAAAAAACTATATTGGTGTATTCCATATTCAAAAATAATTTAGATGAAAACAAAAACGGCTGAAGACCACTGCGCTATAGGATGTGAGTTGACATTGTATACGGATTGTCTCCCAATTTGAGCATATTTTGATAAACTGTTTGGGGTATCAATGTTCAGGATTTTCTCACAACTGCAGCTGGTCTTTTCATAACCAAAATGCACATCACTGAGTGATCGTATTGTGAACACATTATGTTTTCTTAAAAGTTACTATAAATCAATTACTAATAGGAAATATAAATTAAAACACTGTTGTCGATATGATTTTGTATCTAGGTGAGAAATGTATGCTAATGGTATAGACATTTCAATTCATATTTTATTTTACATACCGTGTGTATTGGGAACTATATTTTTACAATCATAATGATAAGCAAATTTCAGGTCAATAAATAAATGCTAATTTCAATTATTTTTTATCTTATTCGTGTAACCCATATTGGTAAACGATTTTAAAAATTTTTCTACGAACTTCTCAGGGTCCCGGGAGCGATTAAAAACCGGAAAACACAAGCACATCAATATGTAAGCGATTTGTCTGATACGAGGTTCAAATAAATAAAATGGAATAATTTTCTACTAAAACATTAAATAACCCGAATGAATTAATAAAAAATCCTATAGCTAGAGTAAAATAAGATTCGCCTGTTCATAAAAAATTTGTAACAATCTTTTTATTTTATTCTTTCTTTTTATAATTTAAAAAAGTTTTATATCAACCCTAGTTCATAAACACGCAAATTATAACCTTATTTTTATTTTATTTTTAAATGATTTTTAAATTGTTTATTGGAATCACGGGACATTCCCGGGATCCCAGGATTTATAATTTTGAATCCCGGAATGCCGGGATTATGAAAGATCCGGGAAATGACAAGCACTAGATATGACGTCATCATAAGTTTACGTCGTAGTTTAAAAGCAATTGCATGATCTCTACCATAAATATTTTGAAGAATTTGTTTGTTTGTGCATTTATAACGCAACAACTACAGAACGTAGAAGCAAGATGAAGGTGCCATTTTAACCGCAATAAAAACGTAAGCAAAATGTGAGGTTTTTTAAAGCGATTTGAACTACATTTTTCATTTTTTAAATGTTTTTCTCTTTTAATTTTTCCCATTTAAATAACACGGGGACGAGCGTATTGTTGGATTAACAATCTACTTGACAACCGTTATGAACAATACCTAATATTAACTATAAGAAATAATATATACTTAATATAAACTAAAGTAGGGAACAAAGAAACACTAAAGTTATTCAAACAAGGGCAATCACCAAATAAAACTATAAATCTGGCTAATTATTTCAAAAGGTAAGTGGAAGACAGTTTTAATGTGCAATTTTTAGTGCTTTCCTTCTCTAAAAACTTTTTATGTATTCTGCATATTCTTTATACTTAGTAGACAGAAATATGTTTTTCATTGACATTGAAAATTAATAAGTGAAAGATATCTCAGAAGATAAAATAAGAAAACTTCTAGAACAATTCTTTAATTTAGACCAGCAATTATAATCGTTAACTCTTCCTCCCTTGAACATCTATATGCACATTTTGTTTTCCTTTCAAATGAACATTTAAATGCATCAATTAAGCCAATTATACTTATTAGATTATAATAACACTTTCCATGTCATGCCAACACATTTTATCGCCAAATTCGGTTTCAAAGTCCGGAAACTTAATCTGTTTCCTAGGTTTGACTTAAAATATTCACGTGACAAATTAGACCCACAAATGCAGCCTTTGCATGGGATAACGTATGGGTAAGCTAAATTTGAATATATCTTCAAGCATCTTTCCTCCAGTTGCATTCCTCGAGCTTACAATTCCTGCCCAAGTTTTTAATGTTTTTGAGATTCATGACCACATAATATCATGCAGTTTCTTCCACTGGAATTTAATTCGAGTGAAATAACTATATTTTAAAAGTGGTTCTATCGATTGTTTATTATGATTATTTGATAAAAAATAGAGTCGCCAACTTTATCGATAAAGGATGCAGAAAAAATTTATTTATTTGGGCAAAAGATGGGAAGACAAGAAATAATGCATATCATTAAGCACTACAAAAATTAACCTGGTTTAATTATTTGGTTTTATTCTCGAATCTTCCTTAATATTTTTTGTATTGACTTAACACTCGAGCAACGCCGGGTAATTTCAGCTAGTAATATTTAAAGACAATAATTTTCATATTCCGCAAAATTATAGCATCTATCCGGAATTTCTAAATTCTCTGGTAATCGGCTCGAGTCCAAGTTTTCCAATTTCAAGTTTCAAGGCTCAGATCGCCCTTTGTAAGCAATAACTACAATCATCATTAAGACAATAGCTTATATGTTACACTAACATCTATGTAAAAATTAGGATATTTTGTGTGTTAGGATTATGGTCTCATCGTCCGTGCCTTTTAGTACGTATCTGGATAAAAAATTATTTAAAATTATCACGTCACCGTATGTATACGTCGTTGGCTGAAATCAAATGGATTATAATACAGTCTAAGCATAAAATCAATCCTCTTGAAATATGGAAAATCAATTTCCATTGAAAGGAATTGGAGTCGTTTCTATGGCAGTTAATACTTTTCATTGTTAAAACCCGAAAAACTTTTCCTAATTTTATGATTAAAATTGAATTTTTACGCAAATTCAGCACGCATTTCAATTTTGTCTCCATGGAAAATAAACTACAGTCTTTCGTCCATGGTATGGTGCATGTCCCGATTTTGTATCTTAATTGTAACTAATTTTAAAAAGCAATTTTATAAAGCCCTGCACATTTTTAATGATTATCTTATGGGTGTTTAAAATTGGAGACAAAAATATCCCTTAAATATAAAGTTTTCTGAAATTTCGGATTTTTTCCAGAGGTTGTACCCAACGGCCTATCTTCTTTCCAAATTTCAGCTCTGTATCACTTCTAGTAGTAACTCTACCCAATATGGCCTACCTAAGCTTTATTAATTTTTTAAGCACCTTTCCCAAATGCTGCAAGTAAAACTAACATAATGTACTCTTAGAGAGTTTATTTAAGTAAACAGAAAAATGTTACAACTATAATGCTTCAACATGAAATTACTGGTTAGCATTTTTGCTGCTGTTAGGCCTTATTAGAAACATGATCTCAATATGGCCTATTGGGTTATTGTTAAAAAATAAGAGAACAAGAATCTGAAATATTTATCAAATACTTGTATCAAAATTCTAATACTTGATTGCTTAAAAATGGTTACAATAAATTGTCGGTAGGCAAAAATAACTAAAAAATGAGAGAATAAAAGTCAAGATTCTAATTTTACGCAGGACAAAATCGTAAAATTGCACAACTAAATATTTAGGCACATGAGGTCAAAATTTAATTTAAATAAAGAAATGAACAACAAAATGAGATCTAAAATCATTCAAAATTTTCATTGTCATTATTTAAGGCTCACAAAATGGGCAATATGGCCTACATAAGCCACAATGAGGAGACTTCGACTAGTAATATTCCATTGGAACCACATGACATCTCAATGAATTGCCAAACCAATCACACTATTAATAGTAGAGACAATTATCTTGTAGAAAGTCTAAGGTCAAATTAATTAATTAACTTTTACCTGTACAAATAATGACTTAACCAACGTCTTGAAATTAGATGCACGTAACCACAAACGCTGGTCTCAAACAAAACACTTCAGCAAATTCAGCCAACTGAGCGCGTCCAGTTCCAAATAAACTCAGCTGTTAGCAGTCTACCAATATACTGCAACCACCATCAATGTTGTCACGTAGTACATTCGATACGGCAATTAGCCCATATTGGGGAACAGGTCATATTGGATACAGTTACCTTACCTTAGGTTTTACATGATATATCCTATATTATATACCCTGCATATATCCTATATATGTAAGAAGCAGCTATTTATAATGATATGAAATAACTTTTTCTACCTACATTTATCATAATAATTTTGCCAAATTAAAAAATAAGGTGAAAACCCAAACCAAACCCATTCCTGTTAAAAATTTTGAATGGAAAACTAATTTCATATACAAACAATAACTAATACAACAAAACATACCGAGTTTAGGGTTTTTTATATATCTATCACCTATCATTATTGTTATCAGTTGAAATTTGGGAACAGATTTTATATCAAACCTTAATCCAAATTTGTTTGCTTTGGATTTTCTCATCTCTTTTAATTTTGGCTCGCATATTTCAATAAATTTTGATTGGAAAACAAATTTCTTGTAAACAACAAAAATATAACAGAAAATACAGTGATTGAAGGCATTAATCACTGTCAAAATCTATTCACCTTTCGCAGAAAATGTACTAAAAATTTGAAAAAATTCAGCAAATTAAATCTGTAAAACAAACTAAAAAACACATGCGTATAAGAACAATATCAATGAATTATCAGATTTATATTTATTTTTGTTACCGTCGTATTTTTTGACGTTACCAAGACATTGTTTAAACTTCCAAGTAGCGTCTATATATCGTGAATACGTGGATAAATGCGACGCGAATTAATAACCCCAATCAATCCTTCGCAATTATACGAAATCGTCAACAGTATAATCGCCTTGACAACGAAATATTTTCGTTTAAAAATAGGTCAAATTTTAGTGTTAAAAACTGATTTGTGAAACGATTCGTCTCGTATCGAAAACTCCAATATAATTATATATATATATATATATATATATATATATATATATATATATATATATATATATATATATATATATAATTAATGAGAAATAGAAATTATCTCCTGGAGTCGAATCTGCATCTTTTTTCGGAGTGTTTTTCGTCATTGCGTTGTAATATCCAAATCAAGCACTCCTACCAAATTTTGATCGTCTACCTAGTCTGGAAATGTGTCAAAACACGTAAAAAGATCGTGACAGTCGAGCGTTAAAAACGATAAAAATATCGCGATCGAGCTTCATATTTCACTCAATACGAATCAAAGCAGCGTTCAATGAGACGGACGGACAAATCAAAAGAATTAGGATATTATATATATACAACTATTGGTACCCGCAAAAACCTTTTGCGAAGTCTGTCAGAAATCTGCATGTTTAAAAGTAATAATAGCCCGTTTCTCCTTATAAAATTAGACTACTGACATTTTGAATTTCATGTTTGCTCCTATAATTTATATGTGCAATTTTAATTTCTTCTCCCTTACGGAAAAGGTAACATTACAGTATTGAAATAAAGAAATATTTTTTCTTTTGGCCAATCGTTAAAAATATCCAGTCCACACGCAATATCTATCATATATAGACGACTCTTACAGAGGAGGATATCATTCTATATAGACGTTCCTTACAGAGGAGGAGATAACATATAACAGGAGGATACTAATGTTTAGGCACTTCCAGATGTGCTGGAAATTTGAAATTTTTTTCTTAGGTAGGATTTTGTGCAAAACTGACTAGAAAAAACGGAAATCTTCAAAAAGTGCAACAATGCGGCCGCTAAAAATTTGCAATTGTTAAAACAAATTTTCATGGTTTATGTATTTCCGCATGTGCTACAGAGTTGAATTTTTTTTTGTAAGTAGAATTCTTAAAAAAACGAAATAGGGATTATACAAATTTTGATATTGTAATTTGTTTGGCAGTTAAAAATTCTTAAAGTTTAAACAAATAGATAGCTGTTTAGGTACTATGGGATGAGCTAGGAAGCTGAAATTTTCAAATTATTTACAGTATAGTAAATTTACACAAATAAACATTCCAATTTTACCATATATGTTATGCGGCGGCCGTTAAAAATTATTTAATTTTAAACAATTATAAAAATATTATTTTATTTCTAGAAGTGCTACAACTTTAAAATTTGGCTAGATTGTGTAGCATTAGAACCTTATAATGAAGAAAGTGTAATAATTTTAAAATTGCGACATTTGGAGATTGTTTTAAACTAATATTCTTACATGTGGGAAAAACGAAAATCGCTGCAGAAATGAAATCTTTAGAATTAATAGACTATTTGTAATGTTGAAATTTTTGTCTGAAAAATGAATGTTCTTTTAATGTGAGATGAAATGCTTGCAGTATGCAAGCACCAACTACTAGTATGTTATATCCTCCTCTGTAAGAGTCGTCGATATATAATGATATATATATATATATATATATATATATATATATATATATATATATATATATAACATATAGGAGGATACTAATGTCCAGCCCAAACTACAAAAGCTACATAGCTGAAAGTTTTAGTTTTTGTAGATATGATGTAGAAACCTATAGATAAAATGAGACTTCTTACCTAAGTGACATGAGTTCGACTACAGAAATTCCGAAAGTTGCGTTTTTTCCCATAAGAAAAGCATTGCGCCATTTTTGTAAATTAATTATGGGCACTTGCCCGTAAGCTAGAAAGATGAAATTTTCAGTTTTGCTAGATGACCGCAATATCTATTAAGAATTATTGCCACTTTTGCTTACAGTGTCTTGGGTTCGACTCCAGAGACCCCGGAATATCTCCCATAAGTTAGCATGGGAAAACGCAATCCAGTGTGTAGACCAATCTAATAAGTTTAGGAAGCTGAAATTTTGCAAGTTTATAGCTCATTTCTCATAACCAACTATAAAAATCGTAAATTTTAAAATTGTAAATTTTAGGGGTAGTTTTAACCCCATTTGAACATTAAAGATTAATAATTTTTTAGGCACTACGGGATGAGCTAGGAAGCTGAAAATTTCAAGTTATTTACAGAGTAGTTCATATGCACAAATTTAGTTTTTAATCTCTCCATTAATATGTTGCGACGGCCGTTAAAAATGTTTAAATATTAAACAATTAGAAAAATATTTTTTCCCTTCTAGAAGTGCTACTACTTTAAATTTGGTGTAAATGTGTAGCATTAGTACTCCATAATAGAGAAAGTATAAAATTATTAAAATTGCAAAGTTTGGAGATTGTTTTAATCTACTATTTTTACATAAGGGAAAAACGAAAATCGCAGGGGAGGTGAAATATTTAAAATTAAAAAAATATTTGTAATGATGAAATATCTGTCTGAGAAATGAATGCTTTTTCAAGGTGAGATGATATGCTTGCAGAATGCAAGCACCAACTACTAGTCATTATATATCGACGACTCTTACAGAGGAGGAGGATATAACATACTAGTAAATAATTATCTGCAATTATTAACGTCGCAATCTATAAGTTTGACGATGCTATAACTATAATTTCGATGCTTAACAAAAAGCGCGAAGCGAATAACGTAATTCTATGATTTTTGTTAGTAGACACTAATTCAAACGGAGGCAACAATACAAGTCGCCTTGGTAATGCCCGGAAAGAGTGCCAAAAAAACATAAAAACTTGAAAAGAAATGCGTATTTCTGAAAAATTCTTGTGTGTGGCATCAAAATATCGCAAGAATAAAATATTTTATAGCTTTAGCAGTCGAATCATTATAAATAGCTGCTTTTTACATATATAGGACTAGCTGAAACGCCCGGCTTCGCTCGGGAAAGTTTTCTTTTAAGTAGCAAACGATTTTTATTATTTATTATTTTTATTGATATATCACTTTTGATGTCATATTACAATAAAAATAATACAATAAATTCTGAAATTTACTTACTTTCGCTGTTGGGTACCCCAAGTTTACCAAACGTTCCCCATTTTTTAATTAGGCAAGCGATGTTTACATTATTATTTACTATTTTGTGTATTGTATTGTGAAGTTTTACCATTAATATAATTGCGCATTATCGTCTTACTTAATATTCACATGGATAGATGCACCGAAGGCTTTAAAGGATAATTTCGAGCGATTTAACAAGTAATACGACAAAAGATGAACAGAATTAAAATAATCAGTCTTTCGTGCGTAAAATATGCGATTTCCCGTGATATCATATAAAACCTAAGGTGCTTCTAGAAGTGCTACAGAACTGAAATTTGGCATGGTTATGGGTCATTGGGTACAACCTTGGAAAAAATCCGAAATTCCAGAAAACTTTATATTTAAGGGGTGTTTTTGACTCCAATTTTAAACACCCATAAGAAAAGCATTGAAAACTGTGCAGGGAGGCGGTATGACGAGACTACATTACATAGGGGGATGTTAAATTGGGGTTTGATTGTACATCGATTTTTATGTCCATCTTTCCCCAGTTATCTCGACAATATTTGTCCAGCAATAATGCTCCAGTGGCTGTGTGACTTCGCCAATCCAATAATACTTGATATTTATGTATGCTATAACCATTTCCGCGGTTTTGTTGTTTTTGTAGTAGTATGAGTTACTTCCGATCAGGAAATAGTATAGTGAGACGTATATTAAAAAGTTTGTGCATTTTATAATATTGTACAGATTTTTTAAATATAGGTGGGAGCCCCAAAATCGTAGTAATGCCCCTGCTGCGTACTAAGTGAAATGAACGAATTAAAATTTATTTTCAAAGTAACAGAGATTTCCACAACTAAAACAACAATTTTGTTAACCGTTCGAAAGATAAATATTTAAAAAATAATTCTCTTTAATGATCTTTTGTGGATAGTTGAGGATTTGCCAATCAAAATTCCGTGAGAGTCACACAGTCACATTGCAATGGTAAACACGAGAATGATTCATATCACTATTAATCGCATCGCGACTTCATCGGACGCTATAAATAGAAGTAAACATATTCTGGCGATCCCATTGACGTTCGCGCAAGGCGGGCCATCTTCACGGGGCGTCTCCATGCCTCGGCACAAGCACCCCCTTCATTTCTGCCCTTTAGGACACCCAGAAGCCACTCATCCTTTTATGGCGTCCAGGCAATTTCACTTCTCCTCGTCGCTTCCGTTCATTCGTTAGCTTACGCACGTTCCCTAAGAGAGCCCTCACCCCCTCGGCAAGTCCCTTAGAAGGCGTATCCGGCTATGACGCCCTCCGATTCGTGGTGCTGAATATCAATTGTTGCGAGAGCCGTCTTCGCGAAAGCGATTCGGAGCTCCATTCCTGACAACGGTTATGGGAAATAAACCGCTCGGGCGAAACCCCTCGACGCCCCGTATCGCGAGATATCGCTATCGAATAGATCGAGCGCCAACGAAGCATCTCGCTCGCGTACTTCCTCACTCGACTACATCGGCCTCCCCGACAACCGAGGCACGCAACAACGCACGCGCCCATTAGCTCACACGTGGTCTCATATAAACAAATTCGTGCCATTTCCGACGCGTATTTCCTTGAAATACCAGCACCTGTCCATGACCAATACCACTCTTAAAGATTAACCGCACTGAATTACACATTACCGTGCTTATATTTTTTATATGATTCTGAACTCATTAAGAATCTCTACCTTTTTTGCTGACCTTAAGAAAATATACATCAAATTTCATAATTTACCAATAAGGAGTCAACGAATGAACTTACCAATCATTTTACATTACGGTTTCTGTACTGCCGATTCTATGTACTACATTACTATTTGCGTAATTTAAAATGATTCCTCCTTTTACCCTTTAATTCCCATAGTTATTATCATAACCTTCTGGCACATTCCTCCTGCTACTCCGAATCCCTCCTAACCTCTTTCATACCCATAAACACCTGTCCTCCCCATTATCCCCCTCCCTCCACTTCTCCTCCACCCCCCTCTCCCCTCACCTTCCCCCCCTCCCCTTCTCCCCCACCCCCTTCTACCCTCCCACTCCATTCTCCCCTCCTTATGGTTTAAATGTAAGAATGGATCTTATGGTCCAAATTTCACCCGAATAAAGACGCCTATCTATCTATGTATGTATCTCTCACTCCCTTCTCCCCCTCTTACATCCTTCTCCCCTTCCCTCCCCTTTCTGCCCTTTACTCTCCCTTCACATTCCTCGCTTCTTTCTTCTCATTCGGCAGGCGAATCCTAAGTGGCGTACGGTGCATTAAAGATTATGAATAAACGTTACATTTTCCCATAGTTATAAGATTAAAGTTATCGAAAGCAGCGAAAATAAAATTTCATTATACTTTATATCAATGCGCCTGATTTGTGTGTCAGTAAAAGGTTTTATTATTATGACATGCGTTGCACACCAAGGATTAATTGACGCAACGACACTCTCATCGGGAAAAACGTTGTGTGATATGCAAAGTGTTTAGGACTCCTGCCTCCCCTAGACCCCTTTTCTCGCCCACTGCTCCTTTCAATCTCTTTCCCCCACACCTCGCCATTTCCGTCTCCTCCCTCTTTTTACCCATTTCTCTTTCCTCTTATTCCAATTTCTCTTTCCCCTTTCTTTCAATCTTACTTCGACCGATTTCCACGCATTTCGCTTCTTTCACCCTTTTATGCTCTGTACACATTTCGTTCCGCTTGCGCACTTGCTCTACCCCCACCGTTCTCTTTTTATTCTCGATGCTTTCTCTCCCTCTCGTTCTCTTACGGGTTCGCTCTCATTACAATTTTTGTGCCCATTCGCCTCGTCTCGCGCTGCGCACTAATTACCCATCCGTCGCCATTTAATAAACTCGAAGTTTTTCATTATATTCTCCGATATGCTGTAATTGGGGAGTAAGAGAACGTTCTTTTTCTAGTGAATTCGAACCGCAATCGCTCGAATCGGTGCCTGAGGAGCGTAAACAATTACCGTTAACTGAGAGCTCGCAGAACGCCCCAGTTACGTTCGTTTAGACATTTCCATATCGGTCTTTGGACCCGAATGCCAAAGGGAGCCTCTTTATGCACCTCGGGGCTCGTTTATTATCCTACTCTTGATACATAAATTGAGAATTATTACATACGTTTGAAATTATTCATTAATTTTTGCCGTGGGTAATTGAAAAACATTATTCAATCATTTAACTTAAATTCAGAATGTAATAGCAGTGGCGAATCAAATCTAGAACAATAATGAATTAGTGCTTTTTTTAAAGAGAAGACATTGACTCTCGACAGACTTCAACACAATTAATGGATAAATAACAAAACTCTCCAGAAGGAATCAATCTTAAGTTAAAATGGAATTTAGATTTAGATCGGTGCTAAAACCTCCACTTCCTCCCAATCGTCATTCGGAAAGGGTTATTATCATCTCAAAATTGTTTCTATATCCATTATAATGATTCTAAATTACATATCTAGCTGGTTTAATGGCTAGAATCCAACCGATTACGGCATTTCTCGTATCTTAAACCTTCTTTCCTAAAATCAACGACCGATCCACCGAGGACAATTACTTCGTACCCGAAATGGGAATCGATTTTTCAACAATTCTGTAACTATGTGGGTCATCCTCATTATGAATGACCAACTATGAGAGCATTAAATTTCACCCCGCCTTCTATCCCCACCCGCCATCTCCCTCGCCACTGCGAACTCTCCCCATACATTCGCGCTATTAGCCTAGAATCTTCGGTCTGCTGAGTATGTGCCTCGTGCCCTTGACTGCTCGGTCTGCGTTGCTTCTCCGAATATTTGCTTCCATGCTTCCATCGAAGTGATGAGTATTCCTTTGGCCCCAGGATCCAACGAATGCTTCCTAATTCCACAAAGCCAAAAGCACTGTTGGAAAAACGTCGCCGATTATATCAACGAAACGCAAATCAGCAGAAAACGAATCAATTGTCAACTGCTTACAAAATCGGATATTTTCTTAAGTTGCCCGTGCATGCTGTCGGTCACCATGCGTTCAAATGTATAGTGTCAACGGTATTTCGCCGATTTTTTATCGATTTTATGCTATAAAATTAATTACGAACGTATACTATTTGTAACCTTACTAAGACCTCCTATGATATCCTTTTATTATCGTTTTCTATTGGCAATGCAGTAGTTGACGACGCCACTGATTTTACTTGCCTAGTTTTAGGCTTGGCAGTATCCGATTTAAATCAAGAAATGGCAACAAATACTGAAATTGTAAAAATTCAAAATTCGATAAAAAATCGTTGCAATATACGTCGCACAAACTTTCTCATATACGTATGCGTCTGGTCTCATTATAGTCTTTGCTAATTGGAAGGGAGTCCGAAGAAGCACTGTTGCTTCAAAGACAACAAACCGCGGAAAATTTGCTTCGCACGTAATAGCATTAATATATTATTACCTCATATATGTGAAAATCAAACCTGATAAATAGTTATACCAAACATAAATATCAATCATGAGGAATGACAAAGTCACATAGGAAATAAAACATTAGTACTTGAAAAAGACTTTCATGACGTCAGAGGACCCACATTCGCCGAGTGATAGGTCCCGCAAAATCGTTCTCAAGGGTATATAGGTGTTGTCCAATTGTGCGAATGGTCAGTTTAGACCCTTTTCTATAGGGTCGTATTGCGCAGACGGTTTTACGCGATCAGATTTTAGGGTGAAGTCCAATTGCGCGAATGGTCTGTTTTAACCCTTTTCTATAGGGTCGTACTGCGTATTACTCAAATGACATATATTTGAAGGCGATTCAGTCCTGCGTTGTAAATCAGTTCGAGCACCCCGCAGTTACATTTGTTCCTGAAAAATATTGGCGTCAGCATGTATTCCATGTACAGCAAGAAAGGTGCTAAACTGATAGTGAACGCGGGATACAATTTTCGCAAAGATTACGAGCCGCAGTCGGGGATTAGGTGGCGGTTTACTGTGAAGACTTGCAAAGCATTCATATTTACAAGGGAATCTGGTGGTGTAATGCTTAGAAGTGGAGGCTCTCACGAGCATGAAGTGGGTGCCAATCTTCACAGACAATACGTCTCAAATAATGCGAAACGGAAGGTGTCCGGCGATAATAGTGAAAGAGCATGCAAGATCATTCGCAAATAATATACAACCGTCCGCGCAATACGACATTGTTGGATTAACAATCTATTTGACAACCGTTATAAACAATACCTAATATTAACTAAAAGAAATAATGTATACTTAATATAAACTAAAGTAGGGAACAAAGAAACACTAAGGTTATTCAAACAAGGGCAATCACCAAATAAAACTATAAATCTGGCTAATTATTTCAAAAGGTAAGTGGAAGACAGTTTTAATGTGCAATTTTTAGTGCTTTCCTTCTCTAAAAACTTTTTATGTATTCTGCATATTCTCTATACTTAGTAGACAGAAATATGTTTTTCATTGACATTGAAAATTAATAAGTGAAAGATATCTCAGAAGATAAAATAAGAAAACTTCTAGAAGAATTCTTTAATTTAGACCAACAATTATAATCGTTAACTCTTCCTCCCTTGAACATCTATATGCACATTTTGTTTTCCTTTCAAATGAACATTTTAATACATCAATTAAGCCAATTATACTTATTAGATTATAATAACACTTTCCATGTCATGCCAACACATTTTATCGCTAAATTCGGTTTCAAAGTCCGGAAACTTAATCTGTTTCCTAGGTTTGACTTAAAAATATTCACGTGACAAATTAGACCCACAAATTCAGCCTTTGCATGGGATAACGTATGGGTAAGCTAAATTTGAATATAACTTCAAGCGTGTTTCCTCCAGTTGCATCCCTCGAGCTTACAATTCCTGCCCAAGTTTTTAATGTTTTTGAGATTCATGACCACAGGGCCAGCTTCATGGGTGTGCGATCGGTGCGGTCGCACAGGGCCCCATGCTTCGAAAGGTCCTGCATCTCAAAATGATGTCAAAAATCGTAATTCTCATGTAACAGCTAAAAATGGGCGAAAGGGTGGCCTTGTCCAAAGGAGAGCCTTAATGAAGATTGTGCTGGAGAATTTTCAAGAAATTATAGTTCTTTCAAATTCTTGTAATGCAACCAGTACAGTAAAAGGCGCACTCTAGGAATGCTCGCCTTGTGAGTCCCCATGGGGTCCGACCCCAACCAGGGAGTGTTCTTTTTCTGTTAATCTTTCATTTATGGTTCTCATCTGGGAACAAAAACATGAGTTGGGTACGGAAGCACTATTCTGCAAACCGACCAACCCTAATAATTATTGTGGGCCAAGGGTCATTTTCAGTGTTAATTTATGTTTCTCTTTTGTAAGTAGAGGCTGCACCGAGGGCAGGCCCTCAGATAGCCAGAGAGAGGCCCGGACCACTTCCATATTTGTAGGCTCCTCACCCCTTTACTTCCCTCCTCCCATATGATTCACCTATGACCTATGCTAGGAGACGGACGATGAACTGTTGAAGAGTTGACTGACGATGGCCAATTTTTGAACTCCCCGAACTTTGGGCCCAGGCCAAATGGCACACAAAGGTTTTTAGCGGGAAAAAGCAGGTAGAAGGGCATTGATTATCATAGGGAAATAATAAGTGCAGTTACAATTAGGTACGCCAAATAAAAAGTCGGCTCGTTACAATAAAGCAATCTTTTTAATGTTGTATGCATAGATTATACATGAATACAAGATTATGTAAAGAAAAAACATTTCAAATGATGAAAACTACAAATAGTTTTATAATTTGTACTTGTTAAAAGACTTTAACACAGAATATGGTGTGAGGAAAATGAATTATGCATATTGCCTTATTATTAAGTGAAAGTAGCATTCGAAAGCTGCCTTTTTTAAAAAGATCCAGTTGGTATGCGGAAAACGAATTATACATGCTACATTATTTAGTGAAATACTAAAGCTGTAAGTTAAATAAAGCAGGTAAATGCAATCTATTAATCCTTGAAATCCTCCTTTAAACATAAGACTTGTTATTTTTTATTTATGGAAATTAAATCAGGTGGTTCAAGTTTTCTTTTTGGTCGTAGTCTGTTACTCATTTATCCTCTGATTCTCGCCAATTAAATGTCTTGATCCCAATTTCCCCCCGCAAACCGAATTTCTAAACCCTATTCTCACCATCTACAGAGGGTACATAAAACTTAATCCTTTTTAGTTAGAAATTTTGTCAAAATCCTATTCTTTGGCAAACGCTGGCTGGCCACCGTGTTTGCCAGCATATTTTCTGCAGAAATGATCCGACAATGTTGATTTTTCTCCATTATATGTCTTTGATACATTTCGGCGACCATTATCACCTGCGAATGATTTGATTCCTCCTGGAAGGACATTGTTCATGCGTCTGATGTGCTCCGATGACAGGTGAGACAGTGAAAAATCAGCTTTCATTTAATACTAATTGTGCATTAGTTCATTTTTCAATTAGTTGTTGATTTAAATGTATTTTAAGTTATCATTAAGAATTAATCCTTGTTATAGATGTCATTGTTAACTGATCATGAAATTGTGGATCAACGAGCCATAATCAAACCGTCAGAGCGAAAAAGTGAGTATCAAGTATATTCATATATGTATTAATTTCTTAATTATTTGTTCAATTTTTAATAATCCTGTGAATTCCATAAGAAAATTTAATATTTGAATTTATAAATGCTGTTTTAAAACTAGTTAAAATGGGACGATGTAAACGAAACTGACTAAATTTTAATATAAAACAAAAATTAAAAATTTTTACCCCTAAAATGAAAGCTGTCATTTTTTAAGATACTGCATTAATTAAAGTTTATAATCAGCTAATTGAAAGAAAATACGGGAATCAGATGTTTTGTGGCAACAAAACTAAACCATATCGAAAGCAAAAGCATATACTTGTTTGTTCAAAATATGGGATAAAAAGGAATTTCAGTGGAGATTTGTTTACTAATATATTAAATTTTATCTTATAAAATATTTTTTTTTTTAATTTTTTGTATTTACTTATATTATTGATTTTTAAAATAAGGGTAATTTTTTTCTTTTATATTAAAATTATGTCAGTTTTGGCCTATTCTAATTATTATCTTTTTTTAATTATGTGGGATGGCAAGCAAAAAAATAATTAGAATGATAGGCCGCGCATTCTTTTCTTGCACTCTGCCCAGCAAAATATGAAGCCGGCCCAGCAAAATATGAAGCCGGCCATGCATGACCACATAATATCATGCCATTTCTTCCACTGGAATTTAATTTGAGTGAAATAACTATTTTAGAAGTAGTTCTATGGATTGTTTATTATGATTATTTGATAAAAAATACAGTCGCCAAATTTATAGATCAAGGATGCAGGAAAAATTTATTTACTTGGGCAAAAGATGGAAAGACAAGAAATATTGCACACCATTAAGCACTACAATAAAAATTAAGCTGGTTACATTTCTTGATTTTATTCTCAAATCTTTCTCAATATTTTTTGTTATGACTTAACAACCCATGCAATGCAGGGTAATTTCAGCTAATACATAGTTATATAAAATGAATAAATTTGTATTAAATCTTACTGCCAAATATATTAATTTCTAAAGTAGTAATTATATAATCATAACTAGTATATTGCCCATTAAAATGACTGGTTTAAATTAATAAAAAACAAAATTAAAATTTTTAACTTTATATAAATTACTTGAACTATCACTATTTATATTGAGGAGCCTCTATTCTAATAAATACTAAATTGCAAATATGAAATGTCTTATTATCCCCTTTAGTTGGTATTCACTCTAAAAAGATACTATTTATATGTTTTCTGATTTGATGAATTCTTAGTTCTATCAAGAAATGCTAGAAGAGATAAATTAGAAATGGACGGATATTAGGAAAATTAAACATTACAAAAGAGAAAAAGAAAAATTAAAAGAAAATACATACCTTATAGAAGTTCTCATAAATACAAATGTAGATAATCATTCATACTAATGCTAACTAAATAAATTGTACTTTGTTTATACTAGTTGCTACAAATGACAATAATAGCTTGTTTATAGTTGTTGCTACAGTAAAAGCTCTTGCAGTTATGAATGCATTATTTTATTACCAACTTTTATATTAAAATCAATGGATGCAGCCTTGACGTGGTGGAACTCCATATTCAGGAAAATTAATAAAATGTTTAGTAAAGAATCCACCTTAATAACTCGCACAAAACAGACGACCAGTTTCAACTAACACTTAGTCATCATCAGGTCAAGAATAAGGACACTACAACGTATATATAGGAAATGGGCGAGGTCGGGGAGGGAGGTGTGGAGAAAATAGGGGAGGGGGAAGGAAGAGATGCTCTTAAACAGTACTTTTTAGGGTGTGGGGGGAGAGGGAAGAACACGGTTGGGGTAATTGTTTAGCAAGGGAAAGACCGAGGGAAGGAGCGGGGAGTGGGTTGGGAAGAAATCTTCGTTAATAATGTCGTTGGCGTGGGTCTTCACATGGTGGAGGATTTCTAATTGTTCGAGAAGGTTGAGTCTCCAGCTTTTTCTTTCGAGATGCAATATGGTTGGACAAAAATTGGCAGAATGTTTGTGATCAATGAGATTTTTTGCAAAATGGGATTTTTGGGAGTTGGAAGTAAAGCAATTTAAGTGTTCTTTGCAACGGGTCTTATGTCATATGTATTGTGTATAGCTGCTCAAATAAAGATGTCGCAGTCTTGAGGGTGCCATCATCGAATATCATATTGCTTCTTGATAATAACTGCAAGTAATTTTCAGTGCAGAACAGAACTACCTGGTCCTCATCACCATGACCAATGCTGAATAGTATTAATCACTGGTTTCTAGTTGTCAAAGCAGATGATCCTCTAACTTCTATATCCTCCAGACTTTCAGGGGTTGCAGATTGATTTATTTTCTGGCTCCTATTTGACGTGTCGCAATGTAGCTCTTTCTGGGATGAATGGCTATGTTTTCTTCAACATAAATTTCTGTCTGAAGAATGGCCTATGGTGGTATGTTGGGATTCTCATCTGCTTTATTCTGACAACTACATCTCTTGCAAGAACTGATTCAAATGTGGGGTTATACTAATGTTAACCTGTTCCATCTTTCAGTATTTGTAGGTAGCCTGGTGTGGTGGTTTTAATCCCTTTCACAAAATCAGAAACATTTTTCAGTTTTATCTCTATTATTTGAGTGAAAGTGTATCCATATATCCAAAAGTGGATATCCTCTTCAGCTCTTGAGTAATTTTCACTGACCAGCTCTCCATGATTTTACAATGTTAGGTAACGTTGTTGTAAATTTGAATAAAGTTATAGACATAATACTATATTAATTTTTTAACATAATTAAAAAATATTGAACAAATTGCTATTTTGGAAAAAGAACTGTATTGGATCAAATGCTTTTGAACGAAATATTTAATTGGACAAATCGTCCCTGGAATAAAATTAATGAACAAATTGCCCTGTAATCTACTGACCCCAAGCAATTAATTAAGGGTTAAAAGCACCTCCATATCTACATGCACTTCATTAAAAGGAATAAAAGTCACTTTGGAACAAATATAAATAAACACTCACCAATTGCTCTGGAAATTGCAAGTGTTCCATTTATGCGCCATGTGTTGAAATGCATGATGACAATGCCACCCTCTGCCTCTATACGGATCCTCTCATCCTATAACATTTACAAAGAAAAGTCAATACAGAAATCATAAATAACTCAAACACCAAAATCCAATTGCATTAAATCAGTTTTCAACTACATTATTTACAAATATTGAATAAAGTATTTAGAAATATGTAGTTATGAAGGCAAAAGGTTATCTGACTAAAAAGGTTGCTAACAAATTGAAACAATATTAAAATTTGACACCACAAAACCTTAGTTTATTCCAACATCATCAAAATTCTCCCCAGGAATAGATGCATGATTATATTATATTAAAAGGAGTTATCCACATTCTCCTATACTCTGCACTCTTCTTCCATTCTTGGTAACTATCTTTCCTTTTCAAACCATATGCCTTTTTAGGTATTCTTTAACAGCAAAGCAGTAGTAGTGGAATGCCTTACAGGCATGTTGCCTCCGCCAATTCATGTTTAATGCATGTTTAATCTCCGAAACTACTAAGCGGATTTTAATTAAATTAAGCATTAGTCATCATTAAAATTTGTCGCCAAAATATCATTTTGAACTGTATCCATTAATTAGAACTTCCAATTTGTATAAGCAATTTGCAGCATTTTTCCCTCTTGACAATTTATCGAGTTCCCCATCAGTTTTTCACGCTCGTACTTCGGCAAACGCTCGTACTTCAGCAAACGCTCGTACTTCAGCAAACGCTCGTACTTCGGCAAACGCTCGTACTTCGGCAAACGCAAGTACTTTGGCAAACGCGAGTACTTCAGCTTTGCGCGTACCTACAGAGTTTCGCCTTTTATAGCAACAGACATTAGCCCAGAAGAGAATGCCACAATCGAGGGTCAGAACCAATAGACTTTCGCGAGTGCAGTGCTCTCTATTCGCAAGACAGTGCGAACTAGGGGACTTCCGATCGGAAAACGTAGCGGACGAGCGGCCGAGAGAGAGAGAGAAAGAGAGAGATGGAGGGGGAGAGAGAACGAGGAAGCACTTGGAGAGAGGCGTGCACCTGTGAGCCGTGGCCTGCGGAAAATTTCCCTGCGAGTCGAATACTTTTCGTATCATTTGTTATCCCTCCAAGTGGACATTTCTATTAAGTATCTTACTATATTTCTGCTTTGTATTATGTCACTCCAATATAGTTGTAAGCATATTTCTTGTCATTTTGCCAGTGCATTATATTTGATTTTCTGTTGGCAGCAGCAGTGTCACCGAAGGGGTATCATATCGTTTTTCCATTTCAAGTACTTTGAGGATTACGAGAGATTAATGTAAAATGAGACAGTTGCATCTCAAATTAAATAAACGTATACTCATATCTCGTTAAATGGTTTCCATCAAGCAACAATTAAATATCATATTTTTCTCTCCCTAGCTCATATATGACCAGTAAGGTATAGATTAAAAATTTTATTCAGATAGTGAACAACATTTATCCCAAAAAAGTCTGCGGGACCACATACTTATGACTTAATAGTTTCAAGAAAATCCCAACCATAATATGATATATTTTGTTTACATCGATCACTATGACAATTCAATCAGTGAACAACAATTAAAAATTCATATTTTTCTCTCCAATGCTCTTATATGATCTGTGAGTTACACATTCAAAAATGTATCCAGAGAGAGGCAACATATACCACGAAACAGTCTGTGGGACCATATAATTACGTCTTCTAGTTTTGGAGATAAAAATTCAAGAACAGCCAAATCTTTCCATACCATTTTACATGCATTTCCCATAAAGAATGCCTTTGAAATCTCTGTGTACTCCATTTATGGAGTATACTTTTCCTACTTGTTTCCTATTGTCTATTTTTTTTCAATAATATATTTAACCTTTAAACGACGAATGGCACACTGGTGTGCCGGAAAATTTCTGGGTAAGCCTGCTGAAAGGCATAGTTATGGCCCGCTGGTTTCAAAGGCCACTCACAAATTTTGTTTTAGTCACAGAATCAAAATAGTAAGAGGTGACAAAAGACCAGACATCTTTCTTTTCCTCCTCCTCTCCCAAGGCTGAAGGTCTTACGGATTGGAGGAGGGGAGGATAAACAAACACTCGAGGGAGCCTGTCTCAAAATATAGGCCTCCACCATGACACCCTCTTTTGCAACTCAAAGAAATGCAATTAACTGAACCCCAGGACTAAGACCTATCCAAAGGTCCCTTTGTTATTTTCTTCTTACTTTTGCGTATCTGTGTTTTACCGCATTTATGTTCATTCATTTGCAGACCACGAACTAGAGCGGGCGTAGACTCGTGCATGCAAAATTTCAGTAGCTGTTCATCTTTTTATTTTATTCTTACATAATTATTTCATAGTTATCATATATATTTTTATAATAATTTTTGGAAATGGATTCTAACGCATATGAAGAAGAAAGTATGGAAAGCAGTAGCGACGGTGAGGAACCTGAGGAAGATGTCTCGGCAATGAGTGGTGATTCATCTCCACATGAAGGCCAAAGACAAAACATCGATATGCACCCTTTTACTGCCAGGCTGAGTGGAGTGAACGCTAGTGCTATTAGTGTATTAGCATTTTATTGCATTGATCCAAATTTGAATACCGATACTATATATTGACATGTTTCTTTCCTCTAATGAGCAGTATCATGTAATTCCACAATATGTTATCTATAGAATACATTTTATTTGAACATTTTATCATTAATAGTTAAATAGATATGCGATTCGTTCAGAATGAAAACAAATATATTTTAAATACCCCAAAATAAATCTGGCAGATAGAACCTACGAGTGGGCATTTAAATCCAGCAGATAAAGGTTAATAATATAATCTCTCTGCAGGAAATGTCCGATCTAGTTTGCCTTCCTTTCCCCAATCATTTGCATTATCAATCTCTTCTGTCCTATACTTCTTACTACCCCATTTTTAATTGTCACACCCATTTGATTTACAAAATTCTTCACTATGCCCACACTTTGTAGCTTTCCAAGTAAGGCAAATCATTTTTATTAAGGATCCATATTCCACTTCATAAAAAGCAACATTACACAATAAATTTCACCAACTTTTTTAGCTGTTCATTTATTTTACTTCTTATCCATGATATCCAAAATAACTTATCAGCTTTTAATTTATATTATCCACACTGCCTAGATTAATATTCACATCTCTTCTTCCAATTTTACAAATATAACAAAACATATTGCTGAGAATAAAGGGTATAATAGTAACCAGATCCTTGACATTTAACCTTTAGGAGCCATGCAGTTCCAAAAGGGACTGCAAAATGTATTTGCCATTGACCATGCAGTCCCTTTAGGGACCACTAAGACTTTCTTTGTTCTTAATTTTGCTTTGAATGTAGTAATGAGCTAGAAATTTTTAGGAGGCACTTCAAAAGGCTTGCGCTTTATGATTATTGTGACAGACCACACTTTGAGTTAGAGTTATATTCGCCAACTCATTCTAAATCAGCCCCACGTCGCTCTATTCTCCCTTTTATCTCAGCACATCTTTAAAGTAAACAGTCTCAGCACTTTCGAAGTCAGTCCAACGTGGATCATATTTTCTTTAGGGTAAACAGTCTCAAGTACCTCGTGAGTATCAGAAAGTATCTCTTGCATTCGGTTTGGTGGTTAGAGCCCCTGTGAGAGCATCCTATGCTCTCCTCTGCCATTGATTCTTCCATTCGTTATCAGGCTATTCAAGTCTCTGCTCAGCTGAAATACAGTGATGGTGAGTTCCGGGGCCGCTCACCATCTAGCTGACATCTGGCCCACGAGGCCGGCTTTTACTCATTTCCCTTCACTCTCTTCACTTGCGACTCTTTGTCCAATTTCCTACAATTGCTGAGGATATGACCCTTCGTACCGCAGCCACAACAGCAAAGTTCCCTTGTGCCGCGTTGTTGATTGGCGTTCTTCATTGTGTTGGAGAGAGCTGCTTTTAATTATTCAATCGCCTTTTGAAATGAACTGGTTTGTTCATTGTCACTTTCCAACTGCATAGCATGAACTTCAACTGTGTTCCAGGCTGTCTGCTTGGCCACTTTGAACTCTAGCGCAAGAACAAGAGCTTGCAAGCTGTTCCTATGATGCACTAAATGTAATGTTAGCTGAGTCTCGCTGTCTCGAACACCATTGATGAAGGTTTGTACTGTGATATCAGGCAGGAAATTTTCAGAAGCCGTCAGATAAGTAAGCCATGCCATTATAGCAATATCAGCCTTGAATTCCTGGAGAGTTTCATTTGGCTTCTGTGCTCTTACCTTGAGTTGTGCTCGATATACATCCTGCAGGTGTTGGTGGCCATGTCTGAGCTCAAGCGCTCGAACAATAGCATTGTAATCACATTGCTGGGTATCTAACATTGTCTGCAGTAATTCCAGAGCTTGCCCATGCAAGGCAACAATTAGCACTGTCGCTTTCCCTTCATCAGACCACCGATTCATTTGTGCGACAGCTTCCAATTGTTTGCGGTACATAAACCATGAGCTTGTCCCGTCAAATACTGGCGGCTTCACAGTAGACGCTTTTAATCCAACTGTCTCAGGGACAGGTACAGATCTCCTGATCTTCCTTTCCATGTCCAACAATTTTTCTTAATTCACCTTCAACGTTTTTTTACTTTATCTTCAATGCCTTTCAATTTGTTTTCCATATCTTTCACTTCACTCAAATTTTCTACTTGAATCTTCATGTCGTCAAATTCCCTGGACATTTCAGATTTTAAACCATCTTGTCTGGCTTTTATTTCAGATTTTAAATTGTCTTGACTGGCTTTCATTTCATCTTGGAACAATCTTAAAGCCACCAGAAGGGCTGATAAATCTTGGCCATCTGAGATCGCAAACTTAAATGTTTCTGGGTTTTCCCACAATCAATTAAGGCTTGCCTCAGACTGTCTTGCAGAGCTGCCTTGTTACCTGTTGTTGACAATGACCGTTCCTCCAGTTCCTTCTTGAGGTCAGACAATTTTAAGTCATATAATTTGATGGCCGTCAACATTCTGACTTATTAACTCCATCTGATAACACTTCTGACACCACTTTGTTGCGTATTGCTCGAAGAACACAGACTTCCCTCAGATGTAAAATCACTGGCACGTCATTCAACACCCAACTTTCAATCACTAAGCTCACCAATGCATAAGTCCACTATTACACTGCTCAACCACTGACTTATCACTCTTCCACTGCGACTTCAAGTGTCCCAAACGAACCATTCAGCTGCTTATATAGGCCTTGACCCGGATTCCAGAGCATTCTTGCCGACTCTGGAGAATTCCATTTCAAAGAAAAGGGAACCTTCTCAAGTCCGTCTCTGATGTAATCCATGCCCCAAGCCAGTCTCCAGGCAATGCACTTGACAATATTTTCCACAATTTTAATAATAACAAATATTTACATAAATTAAGTTCTAAGGAGATATTTGTAAAAAAATGGAATAATGATTTCTGGTTCACCAATTTTAGCCAAAACCTTCTCAGACCTTGAAATACTAATAAAACTCTTAAATATTAAGTTTTGTGCTGATCTGATTACAGGTATCCCCGATTTACACATGCCCAAATTATGCGTTTTCCCATATACGCGATTTTGTTTAGCTACCATTTTTCGATTTACGTGTTGTGTATTCGATTTAATATGATTTTATTCTTAGGACCATACCCGTATTTTATTTGATTATCACACAAGATGCACCGTGCTCGTTCGTCTTTTACCATTTCCGTCCATACCTGTATAGCCTGTGTGTTTTATGGTGGTAGTTGGAGATGCAGGAGAGTTAAGGAAAAGGAAGAATAAGCGATGGAGAATACAATGTCACAGCCCATACACAGAGCACAGTTTTGCTTTCAGAAGAGTGTATTAGCCACACGGAGCTCCTGGAGGGGAAGAATATGTCTCCTACAGGGCAACACAACTATGTATCAGTTGTCAACTGTTGTGACCTGTAATTCCACCTTATCTGTTCCCCCCTTCCTAACTTCCCCTCCAGGGTTTAGGATCATGTATCTTATGCCTATCGCATATCTTGTGAACAATTTGTACATTCATGTAAGTTCTCGTTTGATTATTCGATTATGGAAAAGAATTACTTACAATGTAAGTAATTAATTCGAAATGTCAATGTTAGCCATTACATGGATTTCTTGTCTGAACTCCTAGTCATCCACTAATCATTCACTTGTGCAGCAGCTGGCGATATTTTATATGCCTATGTCCGTTATTCATTAGTACAGATTGATAAGATTGATGGATAATGTCCCACATGCCTTAAAGCATAAAACGCTCACTGAATCGATTTTGAAGACGTTTGTAAGTAGTCAACATCTAGTCAGGAACGTAAATAATGCCAATCACCTCATTTTCAATGCATAAAACGCTCAATGAATAGAATTTAAAGACGTTTGTAAGTACCAGGCATCTAGTCAGGAATGTAAATATGTAACATCTATCACATTATTTTAAATAGGAAAATTATTTTCAATTTATGCATTTTCAATTTATGCGATGATTTCTTGGAATGCATCTGTCACATAAATCGGGGATACCTGTATTAGTTTTTGATTTAGAGCACCCATAAAATTCCTATCAAACCCATACAACAGACACACAGACATCAATGAGAAAATAATGAAAATGTACTCAAGAGGATCTCAAAACGTGTATTTCCATTGAAATCTCGAATGCGATTTTTTCACAAATACAATACTTTCTCCTATACTACATATGGAGAAAATAAACATGAAATGAACATTACACATTAATGAAATTACTATAACATTAAAGCATTGAATATCAGGAATTTTAGAGTGGGGCCATCTCCAGAAAAATTAATGGAATCTTTGCCACTGTCCATATCAAATAACAACTTACCATTCTATCAGCAGTGTGAGGCTCTACAAGTTGAGTAATTCTGCCATTGCTCTTCACAAGGATTCCTAGAGAGTCACCAAGCCACGCCACATGAAGAGATTCTCTAAGGCGAACCAGTGCAACAAGGGCGGTGGTTCCACTCAGTAGCTTCTGCTTCAGGATAGACCAAAGAAAAGGGTACATGGATTATTCATTATAAATAAACTAATTAAAGTAAAAATTAACATCATGAAAATAAGACCATTGTTGAAACATCTCTATTCAGCTAAACATGTATTTGTGCCTGAATCTAAATCCATACATTTATAGGAAGTTTTTTTGATGCAGATACCATTAAATACTAACAATACCTATGAACTATATGGAATTTTAAACAATTGCAACTGAAAATTTTAATAAAAATTATCAATAGTAATTATTTTTCCATCATCAATTACTGAATCATAGTCAACTTTTCATTTTAAATTATGGAAATATTTTGGCATAGAAATCAAAAGTAGGGCATATGTAACATATTAAATTTTCAAAGAGCTTACAAATTAATACTAAAACATATTGTGAAAAATTTTAGAATGGAGCATTTAAAAGATATCAGCTGAAATTGAAATTCTCATACCATAAATACCATTTGTAATTCATAGTTTATCAATGATAGAGAAAATTTTAAAAACAAATTAATAGAGCATTATCAGGTCTAAAATAATAAAAACAATGTCAAAATCTCTTTTTGACATTATACTTTCCAGGTATTTATTTAAATATACGAATTTAATAAATGTTACTTTTTATATGCTAATATGTCTGGATCAATTGTTCATTGCTGAAGGGTAGTCGAGTGGAAAATAAAATAACCCATTTGTTCACTTGTCTATGCTCAAGTCGAGTTTGGTAATAATCGTCTCCATGGCAACAATCTGATAAAATGCGATTTAAAATGCAAAAACGCTTTGTTTTAGTAGAAATTCAAGAAAATACGATCAACTATCAAAATTCTGTGATAAGAATTAGACTCTACATTCTTTTCCCCTTAGAACAGTACAAACCTTGTTACGATCTCACAATTTTAAGATATTTTAAAGTATTAAAAAAACATTTCTGCATTATGGATTTGAGTAAAACAAATAGGGAAAAAAGTTTCTGGAATCGAACCCAGGACTTCATTCTTCACCAAATAAAATATAGCCCGGAGGTGGGCCCTGGCAGCAAGAGCCTCATACCAAGTTTCATGAAAATCGGTCCATTGGTGCAAAAGTTGTTAGTAGGAGACACACACACATACAGACAGGGCCATTTCATAAGGCTGTTTCCTTCGGAAACCAGCCTAAAAATGGGAAATAAATATTATTATTATCATAATTATTGAAGATGGAATTACAAAAATCAGATTTTGCAGGCGATTGCTACAGTAACACCAGGGACCTGTAAGAAAAATGCTGTAGTCTGGTGGATATCACAGTTTAGTCTCATATACCGATAATTCTATCATGAAAAACATTTTGGTAGTGTTTCTTTCGGTTCAAAAGTCAATGCAATTTTTCATAAATTGTATTTTTATACTTACCAAACTATTTTAATGTTTTTTCCTCAAAGACACCAAAAAATATTCCAGCTTTTCTGGTAAGCTTCAAAGATTCAAGTTTTCACACTTCAAGTATTACACTCAGTGGCGTAGCAAGGGGGGAACAGAGGGAGGCAGTTGCCCCCAGGCACAGCACTTTAGGGATGCAAACTCATGGACCAAAAATTAACGTTTTAAACAATAATAATAACATATGCTGAATTAAAATGCTAGTATGCTATTGGGTTTCCATTACATTCTCCACATTACAGTTGTACATAACTTGTAGAAATTTATTTTGCCTGCAACTTTGACAATGACAAATATTAGCATAAAAGAAGCCTCAAAAGAGATATTTTCCAAATCGGAAAAATGACAGGAGCAAATCTCCACTTCCAGTTAACCAATTTTGGCAAAATCTAATCAGACCTTGAATTTCTAATTAGTATCTAATATCCTAGACAAAATTTTGTGTTGATCTAATGATTAGTTTTTGAGTTAGAGCACTCATAAAATTCCGATCACACAGACATACATCATTGAGAAATTATTGAAAACAATGTACAGGCATACATTGCTTTGTGCGACCCCATTTTAAGCGGATTTGTTATAGCGCGAAACAGACCTGTGCCTACCAGGTGTTCAACAAGTAGACTGCCGACTATTGAGGTGGCCTATATATAAATATATTTGGCGTTTCATTTTTTTACAGGCTTATGGATTTGAGTATAATCGTCTTTGGATCCCCCTTTTGAGTCAGGATGTGGCACATTCATGCCATAAAAGAAACCCCCAGGATGACACACCATTTGATTGAAAGATGCTTAATTTGACATTTTTATTTCTAAAGAAAGTCGACTTTTCAAATAAAACTTCCTCGCTGATTTATTTAGGATTTAATTCATACAGGAATATTGACTTTTTTCCTGAATAAAACGAAGTTTTTAATTCTCTATACCATTTGAAAATTACTGATGATTATAAGTTATTGAAAAAATGTAAAGATCTGCATCTGGCATTGGTGGATGGAAGCCGACAAGAAACTGTATTTTTCAGCTTTACAGCATATTTTTATTAATAATACACATTAGTTTCCACATCTGTGGAACCTATCCTCTTTGACATAATAATTCCATTTTGCACAAATTTCGATTACCATGAAATTTTCAGAAACCAATCTCTCGTGTAAAGCAAGGTATTGCTATATTCATGAGACCTTAAAACATTTACTTCCATTGAAATCATAATCATAATCCTAAAAAATTTCATAAAATTCCAATAAAAAGGTGAAAAGTTACGAGTTTTTGTATTTTTTGCAATTTTCACGCCTGCATCGCCAAAATAATCTTCTTCGGCTTCTTGGGTGGAATTTATATAAACATCTTCTGGGTTTGAGGGGCTAATAAATTTACTGTTATAATAAAAAAACTAAGATTTTTTTATGTTTTGATTCACCTCCAATGTTTCAATAAGATGTAAGAAGTTATTAAATATTAAGAAAAATAAATACTGCCTTATTATAAAGATCTTGAAAATATTTTTAAACTATCAAATATTTAGTAAATTACAACTCCTATACAGGCACTCCCCGGGTTACATAAGGAAAACGTTCTGACACCGGCTACATAACTCAAAATTTGCATAAGTTGAAAATTACTATGCATAGTATACAGTACAACAGAGGTGAGGAAATTACATTTACAACAAAAAATTAACAGTTGTATTTTCTATTGAAGAATAATTGAAAGGCCGATACATAAATCATGTTTTAGCCAGAGGAACTATTGCTGCTACTTGTAGATGTGTGTTGTTGTATAGCAGCAGATGAAAATGAAATAACATCATTTACTGTTACTATGTTAATATTATAATGTAATTTATTTTTGTATTCGTATGAGTGCAGATATATGCCACAATTATAGCCAATTACTAGAATTAGGTAGACTGTTAAATCGATTCGCTAGATTCATAGGTAGTCGCTGTGGCCTTTCTTGAGGCACAAGTTTGAACCCAAAGCCGCCAGATCTAGCTAAAAATTCACTAGATTGGCAACAATGGCTGGGTAGCATAGTGAGACTACCGCATTACAACCCATGCCTTGCGTTCTTCCTCTGTGCGCATATTTAGTTCTCACTCGCTTCCAAAAACCGCTAACATAAATATAGCAAAATTGTTTTAGTAGTTCATGGGGCGGGTGCGGGTTTACGTAAGTCGAGGCTTATGTAATCCAGGGAGTGCCTGTATTAAAATTATTCCTTAAATTTAAGTGAGATTAGATTCAAATTTTCACTAAATATTACCAGTAGTTTTGAAAATAGAGATAATTTGAGGATTTAAATACTACTATCCAAAAAATTGGTTATATTTTATTGATGTGTGAAGCTAATGTTTAGTCTATATGACACTAATTAATGACTTTGCTATTCAATAGCATTATACTTGAAATATTTATTTCACTAAATGTGATTACTCACCTCTTTTTTCTTCTCCGTAATGGCAACTGCTGATCCTGGTAGTTGGACGGTTTAGCAAAAATAAGTAAAGATCATTGTTTACCTCAATTTAAAATTGTATCTTTAAGATTTGAAGGTGATGGTATAATTAATTATGTGTGAGAATCCTATTGCTATCCAGTTTTATAAGACAATTATAAAATATGCTTGGACATGTACACATATGGCCATAAATACAAATTTTAACATACTAGATAGCATTTGAAACAATGAAAGCTACATATTAAATTTTGTCAATCTGTAAATAATAAAACTTCAATTAGAGGTGGCCATTAGCTGAGATACATACACACACATGCACACACCCCCTCTATATACATGAATATAAGATGAAAGTTATTTTCCAATTTTCCCCTGCAAAATCTTATGTTCAAGTATTATCTTATATTTGTACAATATGACCATACACATACATACATGTCTAAAGTTCAATTTTTCAGACCACTATCTAAGGCTTAAATCTAGAGGCGAGTGTTGGTGAACTCTGTGAATCATGGGATATTCTGGTAAAGCTCATGTGTCACAGGCCCTTTTCTCCTCCTCTTGTCATCTACCAAAGAAAAACCATTTCACTTAATTGGCCAGCAAGGGTTACTTGCACTGCCAAGCCACCTCTCTAAGAGGCTAGGATCATACTTCGATCATGATATTAAGCCATTATCAACGTGAATATTATGTACACATTTCAGCATTTTGCTCAAAATATTTGAATCTTTACCATAAAACATGGTAGATTATGTTTAGGAGAGAGTTATTTCTGCATTGCAAATATCAAAATCAATGCATTTCAGTTACGATGCATACTTTTATGCAGAAACAGGTGACAATTAAAATTTATTTTTATAACAACTTTTATATAGATAATACCAATTTATGCAATTTTCCATATGATGCAATAAGCTGTTCATTATTTCGCTAAATCAGCAACAATGGGGCATCCCTTGACAACAAAATTATTTCATATCAAAATGTCAAATTTGTTTAAAACAAATTTATGCATCAAATCGATGCACATTTGCAAATTGATGGTATGAAAATGAATTTTCGTTTTTGTAGGAGTTATTTAGTTCAAGTCCCAAGGCCATACAATATTTTTAAGTATTTTTAAAATGCAAATCAAAAATACACTGCAACCATTCCCATGTTGTTCAAATGGAGGAATGAAATGGCCCTGGAATAGAACTTGGGTCATTATATTAAACAGAGATTACCTGAAATCCTCTTTATGCTTCAGTCTTTTTAAATTTGAAAGAATGGTTAAAACAGATTTGGTTTAAGAGTTCTATTTATATATATAAACAGTAAAACCCCATATACACGTTTTCTCTGAATTTATTCCACTTTATTTTAGTCCCACCAATTTTCTTAGTGTTATAATATAATTAATTTCCACAAAAGACATCTTTGAAAAAATGAATTTTACACTATCTGCACTTTCTTTGATTGCTATTTCCAGTAACTATGTTTTTCTCAAATTAGCCGATTGCTAGTTGTGAATAAGTTTGTCATGGATCAGGAATTTTGCTAAGTCCGTAAAGTTACAAACTTTCTTTCTCAAGTACGAATATTCTTGAGTTCGTTTGTAAGAATACCCTACCAGTGAAAAATGGAAAAACAAAAGGAAAGAAAATTTTGATCAAAGAAAAACTACGCATTATAGAACAAGTTGATGCTCAAGTTGGAACATGCATTGCATTGTCCAAAAACTTTATTAAGTGAGCTCAACTGTCAATACAATAGTTAACAAGTGAGGGAAAAATTACAGAGCAAATTACATAAGGTGCTTATTTTCACCTATTTTCATCTTTCCAACTGAGTAAAGAATCACAATTATGACATTGCTGGTTGTCTACAATTGTAGCAGCGATTACCTCTTTGCGATTTGTTCTGATTACTCCCCTACAGCCAGAGGGGGATTTATAGGTACCCACAGTACTTGCAGGAGTAGGATTCCATTTGGCTGAGAGGCCCCAAAGTTCCAGAATTAACAAAAAAGCTGATTTAACTTTCTGTTCAGTTCAAACAATAACCAAATAATAGTTATAACTTATCATTTCATCGCTATCAATGAAAACTCTTACAGTTTGATTGTAGGTGATTATTAAACAAATCCCTTATTTACTTCATTGGTGGATCTTGTACTAGTATTATACATTGTTAACGAAGAGAATTAGGATACCATTGATACATGACTACAGAATATGAATAGCCACTGTTTAATTCTAATATTTTAAGACAATATAGTACAATGATTAAAACATATTTACTTATATACACATTCACTTATTTAAGTATGAACTTTAAGGCTTTGTGATATTAAGTATTGTGTAATACATAAAAGTAATGACATCAATGTATTACACTTATGAATTCATTATCATCATCATGCTGCTGTCCAAAGACAGGCCTCAGCTGAATTGCTGCCTCCATCTCTCTCTCTCTCCCTGGAAGCCTCTTTTATACCTCTCATCATCATCATAGGTAGTCTGTCCGTAAACAGGATGGTTTATTCATGGTTAAACCTGGTTCTCCATATACTCCTATTTTCTGCTGTCCTCTTCATATATTGATAACTCTCTTTCTGTTAAAATAGTCTATCAGCTGATACCTTTTCCTACCTCTTTCCCTTTTTCCATCTAGTTTTCCTTCTAACACGTCTTTAATCACTCTCTCTCCTTAGGTAATGTCCAACCCAGTTTGCCTTCCTCTTTCTAATAGTCTGTATAAACATTCGCTTCTCTCCTATTCTTCGTAGCACTTCATCGTTTTTCATTCGATCTGTCCATTTTATCTTCAGCATTCTCCTCGAAGTCCACATTTTAAAGCTTTCCAAGTATTTGATGTCATTTTTCCTTAGTATCCATGTTTCTGCACCATACAAAGCTGTATTCCATACACAGCATTTTATAAACTTCTTGCGGATATCTTCCCCTATATTCCCCATAAGTCAGTGTTTCTTTCTTCCGAAAGCCGGTTTTGCTTTTCCTATTCTAGTCCTGATCTCATCCGTACATATTGCTTCATTTGTTATGATGCTTCCAAGGTATTTATAGTCTGAAAGTTGTTTTAAAGGCTTTCCTCCAATACTTATGTTCAGATTCTCATATTTGCCCTATATTCGAATGACCTTGGATTTTTCTGTATTTATTTCACTACCATGTTTTCTACCTGTTATCACTGGTCTATTTATCATTTTTTGTAGCTCCTCTTCTTTTCTTGCTAGAAGTACTTGATCATCTGCGTATTTTACTGTTCTTATAATCCTTCCTCCAATTTTGAAATCTCCTGTGCCTTCTAAAGCTTCTTGCATTAGACTTTCTCCATATATATTGAATAGGGTTGGCGACAGGCAGCAGCCTTGTCTAACTCTACCGATATTTATTTCGCAGGTGTCCACATTCTCAAACCTGACCTTTACAACTTGATTCACATATAGATTCTTGATCAGTCACCAGTCTTTCCAGTCTACACCTATATCCTTTAATATCTTCATCAACATTACCCAATTTACCCTATCAAAGGCCTTCTGCCAGTCTACGAAACATACACAGATATCTTGACAGTACTCTATTGCCCTTTCTGATATGATTCTAACTATCCCTATAGCATCTATAGTTCCTCATCCTTTTCTGAAAGTGAATTGATCTTCCCCTAGCATTTCTTCTGCCTTTTTCTCCAGCCTTTTATTAGGAATCCCAGTGATGATCTTTGAAATGTGTGACAGAAGGTTTATCGTTCTGTAATCTTTACACTGCATTGGTTTTTTCTTCTTCTTTAGAGGGATCATTGTTACTTTTCGGAAATCCCGAGGTTACTCTCCTTGTGTCTTAAATCTTACTAATTATATTCGTGATCGCTTTTAGTCCTGATCTCATGAATTTAAGTACCTCAGCCTATAATCCATCGCTGCTTGTGGCTTTCCCTTTCTTTAGTTCCACTATCGCTTTTTCTACTTCGCTCTCCATTATACTTGGTCCTAAGTTGTCTTCTTTAATGTTTTCCTCATCTTCCAGCTCTATTTTTGCCAATCCTGCCTGATTGCTGTGTAGTTTCTTAATGTATTCTTCCCATACCTGTGCTACATCCTTTGTTTCTGAGACTATCTTCCCATCCGTATTCATAACTCCTTTACCACGAATTCCATTAGACTTCTTATCTTCTAATTCCAGTGCCCTAGTGTACATCATATCGTACCGTCCTAACTTCTTTGTTGTATTTCATCACATTTTTCTTTATCCAATTTTCTCTAGCTTTATCTGTTACCCTTCTCAACTCATTGTTTATATGCCTATAGTTGGCTCTACCTTCTTCACTGTTAACGTTTTTCCATTTTCATCTCATTCATTTTCTTCAGCATTTCCTTCGTGATCCATGGTTTTCTGATTTTCTTCTCTTGTTTTCCAATCTTTTTATCCAAGGTATCCTTGATACTGGTTTTAATTTCATCCCATTCTCTATCAACGGTCTTCGGTTTGTTTTCCAACTTTCTTAGGTTATCTTCCAACTTCATGCTGACTACATCCTGCCTTTCTTTCAGTTTTTCTAGGTCCCAGGTCTCTTTCTCTTCTCGTTTTTCTTATTTGTTTGAGCTTTGTACTCACGTCAAGTATTAGAAGGCTGTGATGTGAACCAACGTCCGCTCCTGGCAATGTCTCGGCGGTCTTTATGCTATTCCTGAATCTTTGTTTTACTAGAATGTGATCTATTTGGCATCTCATTCTATCTCCTGGGCTTTTCCATGTGTATAATCTTCGTTTATGGTTTATGAACCATGTATTAGTCACTACAAGGTCATTATTGATGCAGAATTCTACCAGTTTTTCTCCTCCTCGGTTTCTCTTTCCAAGTCTATATTGCCAGACAACATTTTCTTTCTGTCCTGCTGCTATGCTGTTCCAATCTCTATACCTCTATAAGTACTATAATCCTACTTTAAATTCTCTAATATTCCTGTTTTTTTCTCCCTCTTCCTCTTCTTTCACTAATTTTTCCTTCTAAGATCGTCCTTTGTAAACACTGTCTTCTCAATATGTGCCCTATCCAATTTGCTTTTCTTTTCCTGATTGTATTTATTAGCATCCTTTCTTCTCCCACCATTTCTAATACTTCTTCATTTCTCTTCCTCTCTGTCCATTTCACTTTCATCATTCTCCTCCATACCCACATCTCAAAACTTTCTAAATATTTTTCCTCCTTTCTACTTACCATCCACGTCTCTGCGCCATAAAGAGCTATGTTCCATATGTAGCATTTTGCTAATTTCTTCCTTGTTTCTAAATTTATTTTCTTGCTTATGAGAAGCTCCTTCTTCTCATTAAATGCTGCTTTTGCCACTGCAATCCTACAACTAGGAGTATATGGAGAACCAGGTTTAACCATGAATAATCACGGACCTGTCTATGGACAGATTACCTTTGATGATGATGATGATGATGATGATCATCATCATCATCATGCTGCTGTCCTGACACAGGTTTTAACTGAATCGCTGCCTCCATTCCTCTCTCTCCCTAGAAGCCTCTTTTATACCTCTACAAGTATTATATTCCTGCTTTATATTCTCTAATATTTCTATTCTTTTTCTCCCTCTTTCTCTTCTTCCGCTAATTTTTCCTGCTAAGATCGTCCTTTGTAAACACTGTCTTCTCAATATGTGCCCCATCCAATTTGCTTTTCTTCTCCTGATTGTTTTCATTAGCATCCTGCTCTAAGTAAGACATTTCAATTTTCCACAAAATATAATGTAAATGTCAACTTTTTTATGTGCAAGCTTTTATTCTTTTTGAGATCTAAATTAGAAAGAATTTACCTATGCTCTTCGGATATGAACCATTTTAAAGAAAAAATTATAAAGTTTCTTATTCTGTTCATCTTTTTCCGCCTACAGTTCCAAATCTCTCATTTTAAACGTATAATTCACATATTTTGAGAAAATCTAGCCATTTTAATGGAATGTTGCCTTGCCAATGAGTTACATTGTTAAGCCACAAAATCTTATTGTTGTTTCAATCCTTATGGGTGAAAGCGTGCTTTGAATACTTTTAATATGAGAGAGAGAGAGAAGGAAGGAGATGGAAATGTTTTGTTGTGTTATATGCAAGAAGAAATACATCAGAATGTACAACATTAATCATTCACGTATTAAAATTACTTAGAATCTTCTTAGGAGGTTGAGACTTAAAACAACAAATGCCTAAAAGAATGCAAGTTTGTTTTCCTAACGTTGATTTTTTAATATGCATGGAATCGATCAGCAGATCAGTTTTTAAAGCAAGAATCTGACACATTCTTAGTGGTTTGTTTTTTTGCTGGTTTAGTGTAATTGGGTATCATTGACTTGGATAATCTATTCATGAAATTTTAATTAAAAACTTTCCCATAGAATTTCAATGGGCATCTCCCTAGTTAGTTAATCAAGTTAATTTTTGAGGAATATATAAACATATTCATATATTTCACATTGGCTAAAAAGAAAAAAGAAAATAAATAAAAATAAATTTTTAAGTCAATAACTTTTATAACGCACACAAAAAGTGTAAAAATAAAAATATTATAATTTTGTTATTTTATAACTTATATAAAATGCACTGAACGAAAAAATATTAAATTATTGAATTAATGGTGATATTGAATATATAAAAGTTATGTTGCCTTCTTTAAGACATCTGAACTAATTATTAGAATTGCAACATAACTTTTATATATTCTGTATTTCTATTAATTCAATAATTTAATTTTTTTTTGTTCAGTGCATTTTATATAGGTTATTAATAATAAAATTATAATCTTTTTATTTTTACACTTTTTGTGGGCTTTATAAAAGTTACTGACTTAAAAAATTTAGTTTTATTTATTTAATTTTTTTATTCATAAAACACCAAAGTATTAATAAATTTATATAATTAAAATTATTCCCTGTAAAAATAAGATTACCAATATACATTGGATTAGAGTAGGGCCCCGTAAAGCATTCTCGAACCAGGGCCCAGGTTCACCTTGCTACGCCACTGATTTTACAGACAAGAAAGCTTCGAAAAAATTTGTAGGAGGCATTTCATATGGGTGCTAAACTATCCTAAGGTTACATGATGTAACCTTAGGATATTTTAACCTGGGATGTAACTTACATCCCAGTTTACTGGCTGCAGGGGTAGGATATGCAACCTCCACTACAGGACAGTGGCAAATTTATTCACACAATCACAACTAAATTGCAATTAACAATTTGAAATATGCGCTCAAAGGATCCTGCAAGATAATAAAAAAATTATGGGGAAATATGCCGTCATATACAATGTGAATAGTGAATAAAATACGTGATGAAAAATTAAAAAATCACTTTCAAATTGTTAATAAAATTGTTAACTTTTCAACAATTTCATGATTTCCATACCATATAACTTTATGTTTTCAATGATGCATCCAAATTTCACCCCTTAATTTAATCAAATAAAAACGCCTCACCTGGTGAGCCATTTGTGAAAATTTCGCACCCACTTAAGGAGTTAATATGTAAAGGCAAAGTAAGACAATCTTAATAACAAAAATCTTTATTGTTTTTATTGTTAGCTGCCTTTTTTCTTTGAATACCTCAAATACCCTTTCTACATGGCATTGCATAAAAAAACCAAATAGATATGCCAGACACAATCTCATGGATTGAAGTGGGGCAATACCACCCTCTGTCCCTCCAGTTCCTATACCATTGCAGCACCAAAATAAAGTTATGGAACTTTCCTTACATATGTAGGAAATAAGAAAAAGTGTAGAAATACCGTATAATGTAACAAGCAATCAGTCGCCTTGACTAATAGGCCACCTTTGTTGCACAAATGGACCTTGCCTTCACATAAAATAAAATCAATCCCTGAGGGGCTATTTTGTCACACTTACCATTAGTGGAAAATACTGCAATTACATATTATATATTTTGAACATAAAAAGTCTATTTGCATTGTAAGCGAAATGAAGGGCAAATAATTGGTCCAGAAGAACTACCTGGCAATATTTTCAAAATAAATATATTTTTCATAAGTAACTAGACCTGACATTCCAAATTTCATTGTAAATGAATTTTGCATTTTATGTATCAAAAAACATATAAAACTCCATTTTGTTGGATTAGCAATGATTGTGACTTTGAATTATATCATACTTAGAATTATACTACAGGAAAACATCATCAATGCAAAACTCAAGGGACAAAATATTCATTGCTCGAATTATCCATTAAATCATTTTGGCACCAAAATTTGAAGTTTAAAGTCCTAGTTTGCCCGCATTGATATGAATACAGTTGTCATCACCCAACAGGGGTTGGATGAGTTGTGTTTGATAAATCACCAAACTCAACACAGGATTCTAAGAATTATCAAGTTTGCCTTATGGCTAAGATCAAACTGATAAATCAGAATTCTCTAAAATTATAAAATAGTTGTGAAAACCAAATGTGAATTTCAACAACAAACCATCCATCATCAGTGGCAATTCACCGATAGTAGGTTCTAGAATTTGCTAATAATGGTTGTCTTGTAGCCAAAATGCAGTTTTGGTTTTCACAACCATTTTATAACTTTTGGACAATACTGATTCATTAGTTTGACACAGAATTTATAGAAGATCAATCACATATTTAATGAACAAACAGGTATACATTAAGATGGAGAGACATAAATGTAAAAACGATGTATCATATGAAAATGAAAAATGATTGTAAAATGAAACATGACTCATCAATGCATTAATTCATTTCATTGTTTATTGAAATACTCATTAAGACTCTTGTATTTCTCAGATATGAATTATTTTTATTTGTACATTGCTTTCATGATACTGTCATCAACATCAATGCTTCAAAACTATTTAAATTTCACAGCACAGTTTCTTGTTCACTCAAACTTCACAGCACACCAAACCAAAATTCATGAGATTGTGTATAAATTTTTAATGGCCCCATAGCCAATAAAACTGAAAGAAAACAATCACCTCTGCCACACAGATGAATAAAATTATTGCTAAAATCTGACTTTTCCATATCTTTTAAATATTTTATCTAAATTACAAAATAATTCGATTATAAAAATTGCCAATTCTCTTGCTGAAATTCAACTTGGTTTCAGTTTCAAGTAACTGAACCAGGGCAACAAATTCTACCATAAAGTATCACTCTTTATGAGAGATTTTTTTATATGATCTTAGCTTTAGAAAAATAAAATTTATCACGGCACACCAAGTAATTTGTTGCAGTGCAAGTGCACTGCGGCACACCATTTCATATCTACATCACAGTTCATAAATGATTCTAGTGCAGCAAGCACTGTGAAAGCCCTTTGCAGGTAGGGCATGCAGCTTCATCCTCTTTTCTCTTGCTCTCTGGAGCTGCAGTAAGAGCAGTCACATCTGTTTTTGCAAGAATATCCATTGAACCCATGCAATCAACATTTGCTAAAATCTTCTAAATGTGTTCAAATTTTGGATTTCAACTTCATTTTTCTTGTTTAAAAACTCAGCTTTTGTATAGCAATTTGTAATGATGATTCAGTCTCCTAAACAATAACTATGTTTCTTATTGCATAGAGAACATTCCATTATCTTGTAATTTTTAACAATTAGTTAAATACTTTTATGCAAATTATCAGCAGCTATGGTATTGACAGATAATACTTTGCCAATCATGCACAACCTCACTATAGTATGTGGCTTTTGGAAATGCTGAATTCATCCATTTGAGACCACAGTCTCCTGCATAAACTTCAGATGTTTGCCATCAGTGGTTCTGTTCTTAACTTAATGCAATCATACTTAACCAATAGAACCCAAAAAGTGGCTATTGACAGATTCAAAACAATGGTAATCGATGCAAATTGAGGGGTTCTGCAAGGATCCATCTCAGGGTCCTTCTTCTTCAATGTCTTTATTAATGATCTTCCGGAAACCATTAGTAGTGCAACTTTGCTTTACACCAATGATTGCAAAATCATAAATATGGTTAATAGCCCTGATGACTATGAAATTATCCAAAGTGACCATATGAAACTGTACCAATGGTGCAAATCATGGAATCTTTTCCCAAATGTACTCGAGTATAACGTGATTTCTTTTTCACCCAAGAAAAATCCCTACTCTTACTCATGTAGTTTGAACTGTTTCATTAGAACAGGTGAGCACAATAACAAATTTAAGCATTACGCTTCAATCAAATCTCAATTTTAATATACATGTTAGATTAGTCTGTGCCAAGGCTAATAGGATCCTAGGCTTTATTAAGAATAATTCATTGAAAAACATCTATCCACTCCTACTGCACTCATGTTCAGTTTATACTTGAATACAGGAATGTAATTTGGAATCCTCACCAGAAATCGCTGGGTAACTCAGTAGAAAGAGTCCAGAGACATTTTTTGAAGTGGCTGTATGTGAAAGAAAATGTAACCTACAACAAAAATGACTATGTGAGACTGTGCCAAACTTTCAAAATTACCCCGCTCGAGGATCGGCACAAGGTGTTGGATGCTATGTTTCTGCACAATACTGTTAGTAGCGGTCTTAAAGCCAGAAATGTGTAGCAGTTTGGGTGTTATTCAACCACTATGAGAAGATCATGACACATTCCTCTCTTCCATGAGCCCCACTCAGGAGGAAATGTATAACGGTATTCCTCCATTCCAAGAATGGTCAAAATGATGAATGAGGTGCTTGACAAACAACCCTCTATCGACTTCATTCATGACTCGCTTCATACTATTAGCAGCAAGTTATTTAGGGCCTTAAGTGACCAATATATTTTTTAATTTTTTAATTTTTATTGTTAATTATTTTGTCTTATTCATTTTGTATTTTTTAAATATTTTTGTAATTTGATATTTTTATTATAACACATGATACTTGGGGAATTCCTGTATGTATTAAATAAATTACCTATCTTAAAATCAAGTCCCATCTTCTGCACCAACCCATCTGCCTTTTTCTTTATGAAAGTTCCCAAATTGGAATATTATTAGCTCTGACCTCGCAAATTCACTAGAAAACTTTTATTTTAAAGTATGGGACATACCACTTATGAAATTTATTTTGAAATAAACTACAGTTTAAGAAGCCCATGGGGCTGAATATTGTATATGAACAAAAATTTAACTGAATTTCATTATAAACACACTAAAAACCGAACAAAACCTTATTCTTTTTGTGTGGGAATGGTAATGACTTAGAATTATCAGATAAATCGCATTATCCAATACTGAACTAACATGGTTTTCCAGTATGTCAAACTAGTGAGGTTTTACTGTATTACACAGATGTTATTTATCCTCTCAATGCAATAAAAAATATCTTACCATTTCACATATTGAAGAGTATTCATTGTGGAAAGGAAAAGACTGAATTTGACCAGGCATTTAGAAAGGGAGAGGGAAAATTAGCCATAAATTAAAACTCTACGAGTTGGTTACATACCGATGAAGCACATTTTTTTACGAAGATTTCATCAGCACGTAAGAAAGCATCTCTTAGGGCTGCCTCTGGATCCTTAGGATAATGCTCACTGTGAACTATGAGGCCATGGAGCTGAGCTGCAGAGTAGGCCGCAGCTTCATGACCATGATGTCCATCAAAAATGGCATAATATCCTACTGGTCCAGGTGACTATTCATTGATGGAAGAAGAAAAAATCAACATTTACCAATTTAACAAAATTCAACCTTGAAAACAAACTCATATTAAAGAACAGCAATAGCAGTTGTCTTACAATATTTCTACTTAATTTGAGATTGTAAAATATTTTGAATTATCATTACTACAGGCACACCTGGGATTACATAAGCCTCGACTTATGTAAACCCGCACTTACGTAAGCGGCTCCATAAATTATGTATGAAAAAAATTTTGTTATGCCTACTTTGGTGGTTTTTGTAAGAGAGCTCAAACTAAATCTATATGTATGTGCATGGAGAAAAAACACAAGGCGTGGGTTGTAATGCGATATCCCCACTTTGCTACTCAGCAAATTTTATCATTCTAGCAAATTTTTAGCAATATGTAGTGATTTGGTTTCGAATTACACATGAAAAATGCCAGTGACTACCTACTAATCTAGTGAATCAATGTAACAATCTACCTAATTCTAGCGATTAGCTACAATTGCGGCATATATCTGCACCCATACGAATACAAGAATACAATAATGGATTGCATTGTTGTTACATGACTGTGTGGTAGTGTGGTTTCTCTCCCAATCCCTTCAGTCTTTTTCTGATCATTGACGCAGGTGCTTGATCTCATAACGTGTGTGTTTGCTTTTGCACAAATTAATGGAAGTGTGGCCCTTGTAATCATGGCTGATAAGCATTTAAAACCATATTAGTCTAAATATAGTCCCCCCCTTTTTGACCAAAATATTAGTAAGAATAGGGGGGGGGACTATATTTGCACCCAAAAAATTAGCAAATGAAAATATTACCGCTGGCAGTAAGTACAGGTAACAATTAATGCCCTCACATGATTAGATTGTTTTATGGAGAATTTTTTTATACATATCCCTCAATAACTCAATTCTTTCTGTTCACTCTATGGAATCCTTGCCTTAAACGTTCGTATTTTCATAATAGTGAGCATTGCAGAAGTTTTCGCTTTGGAAGCATTGATTGGCTAACTTCATCCTTTCCTAAAAGTATGTGCCAAATATTGATATGTAGTGGTGCCACCTACCATTATTTTAGAGAAAATGTCACCACGACAAAAGAAGCTATATTTGTTGCCCGTCAATCCGTAGGCAACTCATGTCAGCTGATCAAACTGTCCGTCCAGCTTACACAGCTGTTGATTGTATATAATGTAATCGCATTATAAAAGTATTACTTACGTAAATCAAACCAAAGCGTTGAAGGTGTTTCAATTATCTACAGAATGTATTCCTTGATATGATATTACGAGGCATAAATATCAGAACTAATGAAATTACAGGTAAACTGCAAATCTGGTGATAATTACTTTTTTATACAGGCACGATTCAAGAAGCCATTGTCAATTCCATCTGAAGGATATGAATGGAATTTAAATAACATTCATAAATGCAAAGTTTTTTAATGTAGTCCAGTAACACTTGATACATATTTAAATTATGCCTGCAATTATAATACTCAAAACGTGATGTCACCATTTCATTGTAAATTGATAGCTCTAACTAGATTGCTCGTACATATTAAAACTCGTTCTTTCGAATATTAAAAGTGAGGTTATGAGGTTCAAACTTTTTTCCAAAACAGGCTTCAGAAATCGGGAGGGGAGAGGGGGGGCAGAGGGAGGGGGAGAGAAGAGGGGGGAGAAGAGAGGGGGGAGAGGAGAGGGGGAGAGGAGAGAGGGAGAGGAGAGGGGGAGTGGAGAGGGGGAGTGGAGAGGGGGAGGGGAGAGGAGGGAGAGGGGGAAGAGGGACTATATTCAGGGAGGGACTATATTCGGACTATTATGGTATTTAGTATTTTAGTGAACAACTCTTTCAGAAATTCTCCTTGAACGATTAGAGTGACTTTCCCATAACTGCATAATACATAAATAGCTTGAATTGCCTTCATTTTAGCACGGAAATTAACAGCTTTACAAAATTGACATTCTACCTTTTGTTTACCAAGAAAATGTCTATTGGATGCTGTGAAAGCAAACTGCAATAAGTAAAAACTGACATTTCACCTTGCGTAGTATATTATTGATTTACATCGAGAATTCGTTTATTCAGCTCTCAATTCACATACCATTAGTCTTAATTTTATTTGTAAGCTCCATTTTCTGTTAACTATATGCTATACTCACATAAGCCACTGCATTCACATGCCTCTATTTTACCCGAGTGATTGTACCATACTGATGCAGTAAATTATACGTACTTCAATTTTCAGAAATAACTTTTTCGAAACAGCTTCGTGTGCTGAATAAATACCTTTGGGGACTGAATATGGCCCGCAGGCCATAGTTTTCCCCACCTCTGCTGTACTTTCCGTAATAAATTTTGACTTATGCAAATTTCGAGTTAGGCAATGGGTGCATTACTTATGTAACCTGGGGTGTGCCTGTATTACTATACTTTTCCAAATGATAACGGACCAAATTTAACTGTTAAATTTCAATGGCTACCAAATAAATTGTTATCTCATCTGAGGTGGCATAATTAAGTCTTTGGGCAATACACATAATACACATATTCTGGTTCACCAAGGCATTTAGAAAGAGCCACATCGTCTATCATTTCCAGCTGTGAATAAATCTGTATCTGACAACATTTACAGAAAATATTACCATGTAATAACAGTTAAATATTACATTTTAGATACCCTTAAATCGTAAAATAATAGGAATGATCTAAAACATTAATAATTGGTTCAAAACTTGTATAAATGTACTCTGCATGAACTTGGCAGTCATATAAATTAAGCTGTCGGAGTGTGCCGCACACATACATACATATATATGTATAGATACCCTTTACTGATAGTATTTACTACAACTTAAGCACAAGATGAGATTTTAATTTAATGGGATAAATAATAAATGGAATGGAAAGGTAATAACGATATGTATGCTCAACTAGTCCTTTTCTTCTGCAATTCTTTTTGCCTGATACATAATGATTCTGATCGATACAACAATACAAAACTTCCTCTGTTCTACTATCCATCACTTTCTCCTCTAGTTGTGGCCATTTAAAACCAACCTTATCTTGTCAGCTACAGTTTTTCCTCATTTTCTCCATTCAAGGATCATTTTTCCTGTGAGAGGTAGGCAGAAATGACGTGCTGCTACTAGGCTTCCATGCATTTTTGGTATTGAATCACCTGAAGCTTATAAATAATAGTGTAGGCATATCTTTTCATTCTTGTAGTCATTGCAATCTCAATACATGTAATGTTATTTATCCTAGGTATTTACAACATTTTTATCACATCTACTGCAATTATAATGTTCCACAGCATTAATTGCATGGGCCCATTAGAAACTAAAACATATGACTTACATCAAAAATGCCGAAATTGTAATTACTGAGAGCAGACATGTAATAAAGCACAATAATGAAAATGCATCGTTGGAATTCATGTTGCATAAGGTATTACTGTATATATTAACAAATTTTTCACTATTAAATATTATTAACGTATATTTTAATGTTTTTATGACAAATGACTGCCAATTACTCCATTTCGGGGATAAGTGTGCTCGTTAGTTTAAGTACTGAGAACAGTAATAATCTTACCTTCGATGTATAAGACACAGGCTAATTCTGGGGGTCATTTTTCTGGAAAAAAGTGTATCTTATATACTGAAAAATACGGTAATTAAAAGAATTTTTTTCACTTTATGATGTTAGGTTTTCATTTGCTGTTACGTTGTTTTTATGTTTTCTTATATTTTCTGTTAAACTGCATTATTTATAATAAAAAAGTGATTTTTTTCAATTTCACTGGGAACCGTACTCCCATTATTACATTGCATCTTATGGGGAACTTGCACTTTGGAAATTTGCATTTCATGTCAGTTTTCTGGAACCAATTATTGGCAAAGTTCAAAAAGATAGTGTATTTATTACACTATATATATAAACGATTTAGTGTCTGAGGAGGTTTCTGGTCAAGTATAAGTATGTATCTATTACTCAAAAACTACATAACGTAGAGACAAGTGGAATGTATCATTTTAACCGCAGTAACGAGTATAGAGTAGTAGGCTGGTTTTTTAAACCGATTCATTCTGCCAATTTATTTTTTTTTAATATTTTCTGATTTCATTTTTCCCATTTAAAAACATGGAGATGAGTGTAGACTATTTTTCATTTGTACATTAAAATTAATAAAAATCATCATACAAAGCTGAACATGAACTTGAGGACAAATAAAATTATGAAGTTTCATTTTCCTATGGTGAAATTTCAAATACGGATTGAATTTTTCCAAAATTGAGCTTTAAACTACAATATCTTGAGTTTTTTTAATGAAAAAGTTTTCCTTTACAAGGCAACCGATATTGATGCCAAACTCAATATCATAAGCCTAAGACATTAAAATGAAATCAAGGTCAGTTAATTAACCGTGTAAATAAGAGGTGGCATAATAAGCTATTTCTTCAGTTTCAAATATTGAAAGACACAAAGGGAAGGAAGAGAGAGAGGGATGGAGAATGGGAGGAAGAGGGAAAGAAAGGGAGGGAGAATGGGGGAAGGAAGAGAGGGAGAGAGAATGGGAGGAAGGGAGAGAAAGAGAAGGGAGAATGGGAGGAAGTGAGAGAGAGAGGGAGGAAGAGAATTGGAGGAAGAAAAAGAGGGAGAGAGAATGGGGGAAAGGAAGAGAGGGAGAGAGAATGGAAGGGAGAGAGATAGAATGGGAGGAAGGGAGAGAGAGGGATAGATAGGTAGATAATCGTCTTTATTCGGGCGAAATTTAGACCATAAGGTCCATTCTTACATTCAACCCTTCGTCAGTATAATAAATACAAGAAACACAATAAAATAAGGTATAACAAAATACACTATAGAGAGAGAGAGAGAATGGGAGAAAGGAAGAGAGGAAGGGGGAAGGAAGAGAGAGAAAGAGAGAGAATGAGGAAGGGAGAGAGAATGGGAGGAAGGGATAGAGAATGGGAGGAAGGGAGAGAGAATGGGAGGAAGGGAGAGAGAATGGGAGGAAGGGAGAGAGAATGGGAGGAAGGGAGAGAGAATGGGAAGGAAGTGAGAATGGGAAGGAAGAGAGAATGGGATGAAGGGGGAGAGAAAGGGATGAAGGGAGAGAGAATGGGATGAAGGGAGAGAGAATGGGGTGGAGAGAGAATGGGTTGGAGAGAGAATGGGTTGGAGAGAGAATGGGAAGGAGAGAATGGGATGAAGGGAGAGAGAATGGGATGAAGGGAGAGAGAATGGGATGAAGGGAGAGAGAATGGGATGGAGAGAAATGAAGTGGAGAGAAATGAAGTGGAGAGAAAATGAAGTGGAGAGAAAATGAAATGGATAGAGAATGGGATGGAGACAGAATGGGAGGGAGAGAATGGGATGGAGAGAAAATGGGATGGAGAGAGAATAGGATGGAGAGAGAATGGGATGGAGAGAGAATGGGATGGAGAGGATGAGAGAGAGAAGAAGTGGAGAGAATATGGAGTGGAGAGAGAATGGAGTGGAGAGAGAATGGAGTGGAGAGAGAATGGGATGGAGAGAGAAAGAAAGGAGAGGATGAGAGAGAGGGGAGAGAATGGGAGGAAGGGAGAGAGAGGGAGAAAACAAGGAGGTGGAAAGTGCATTTATTTGTTGAAAGGCATTGTAACTAAATGGTTTGTCACACTATATTGATGTTTGACTATTCTTTTTATCTTTGCTATTCATTTGTTATTGCTTTTATCATTTTTGTTCATCTTCGCAGTTCTTTCTTTGTTCTAATTTGTTTGTTCCTCATTTTGACTTTTGACAATTAAAATTATAAATATTTGATCTATGATCTTCAGACCTGGACTGTTTTAAAGAAAAATATATAACGTTCCTTACACTTACTCTCACATTTTGCCTACAATACAAAATCACTCAATTTCTATGTTAAAATCATATTTATTGGAAAATTTTAAACTTTTTAATGATATGTTGCCTTGCCAACCATGTCATTGTTAAACCTTGAGATTGTATTGTCGTCTCAACCCTTATGCTCTACGCGTAAGGAAAGCATGATTTTAATGTTTAGAATGTGAAAGAGAAGGAGAGAGAAAGAAAGGAGAGAGACAGAGGGGAAGAGAGAGGGAATGAGAGAGAAGGAGAGATATGTAGATAGATAATGGTCTTTATTAGGGTGAGATTGATTCTAGGAAGTCTATTTTTTCTAGAGAAAGAAAGAGGAGAGGGAGGAAGAGAATGAGGAAGAGAAAGGGAGGGAGATAAGGAGGGAGAGGACAGAGAGAAAGAAAGAGAGAGAGATAGATAGATAGAGAGAGAGATAGATAGAGACAGAGATAGATAGAGAGATAGATAGATAGATAGATAATGGTCTTTATCAGGGCGAGATTGAGACTAGGAAGTCTATTTTTCCAGAGAAGGGGAGAGGGAGGGAGAATTGGAGGGAGGAAGATTGGAGAGAGGAAGAGAGAGAATGAGGAAGAATGGGAAGAGCCTTAAATTTAATACTTAATCCATGCATACCTGTCATATTTGATGGGCAATTACACTAGTTTAATAATAATTTATCATGTTGAAGCAATTTGTAAGTATTAACAATTAAACTACAATCCAATAGAATTAACCCTTCTAATAACATGCAGTATATCATAGTAACGTCAGGTCAGTTTTTTTATCTTAACATTCTTTCTTCAATGTATTTGTTCCTTTTGAGTCTCTTGAACAAAGTCATATTAAATGATTTATTATCCAGTACCTGAAGAAAAGATGATTTAAAAAAATCTGCCAGGAGTAACCTAATAATGCCTCTTGCCAAACAAAACATTTGTAAAGCTTAAGTGAAATATATAAGAGTTTTTCACTTAATTGCTGATGGGAAGCTAATAACTACAACGGGTATATTGATATATTGGTATTCTACCTCCCGCCATACTTTGTCAAGAGTCTCCCGATCAATCTGTGCACAGACTTCAGTAATCCATCGTTTCAACTCGACCACAGTGGCTGGCAGAGGAGGCACATAGACAACATCTTTTATGAAACCCCAAAAGAAAAAAATCTAAAGGTGTTAGATTGGGTGATCTTGGTAGCCACTGCGTACGACCTCCTTGCCCAATTCATTGCTGTGGAAAGTGTTCATCCAGGAACAATCTCACCTTGTGATGCCAATGTGGTGGGGCAGTTGGTAAACAGCTTTGTCCAGATATTTATCTAGCTTCGGAATTAATCACTGTTGCAGCATGTCAAGGAAAATCACTCCTGTTACCATGTTTTCGATGAAGAAAAAAGAGCCATAAACCTTTTGCTTCAAAAGAGCTGAAAAAACATTCACTTTCAGACTGCCCTTTCATGTTCAAATGCTTCTCATCAATTCTCGCTTCCCACGCTCTGACGTTGTGGCGATTAACATGACCCGACAGATGAAAAGTTGCCTTGTCACTGAGCACAAGGTGGTCCATGAGGGTTTCATCCTCAGCCATGTTGTTTAAGGTTTCGCAGCAAAATGCAAAACGTAGTCCCTTGTCTTGAGGTTTCAAATGATGCAACATTTGTAGAAGGTATGCCCGCAATTTGAGGTGCCTGTGCACCAATTTCTACACAGTTGATCTCAGTAGATGCTGCTCTCAACTGGCATGCCATATTGATTTGTGGGGACTATGCACAAACACTTCCCGTATTCATTCAACACTTTCACCGCTCACCAACAGCCGACAGGAAGTCTTCTTCTTACAGAGGCATCCATCATTGACAAACTGTCTATACCACACAGATATCGACAATTTGCTTGGAGGATGTTTGTCATAACAAGCACGAAGCTGTCTCTGAACTGTAACAAAAGTTTGTGTTGTGGTACGTTAACACACAATATGCTTTCTCCGGTCCAGACACCATTTTCACAACTGTCGATATTACCACCATCTGGGGAGTGTTACAAAAAGTAAAGTGGTATGGAATAAAATCTCTTGAGCTGCTCTTCACGATGCTTCTTGTTTCACCTTGGTATCTTTCATACTTTCCAAGAAATAGTAACTTGTAATGGTTCAGAACATATGTAGACACTCTGTATTTATACGTGGTAATGACACACAGTCACTAGGTCTACTGACAAAAGGTCTACATTTTTTTGTTCTACATTAAAAATATCTACAAATGTATGTCTATAAATGTCTTCCGAAGAAAATATCTATCTATTCATATGTCTACCAACACAATGCTGATTGTTTTTGGTCTATTGAAAAATGTCTATAAATAAAGTGCCACAAACTTATGCTGGTAAAAGATCAGCAAAAGAATTTATTTGTATAAAGATTACAAATAGTATTGTTATATGTATTGATTTTGGTTTAATTTCCAGAATGCAGAACTTGAACACTACTCAGAATCACCAATGTCTTCAGAATATAGTTTTAGTCTGTAACTTATGGCTCTTAAATAGAATTGTCTCACCACTGTCTTTAAAATTTTGATAATTTCGAACCATATTCTCTATCTGTTTTTGATTCATTACATAGGATTTCTTGATTGGATTCCTTATTCTGTGATGACCAGCTAGTAATTGTGCGATAAGTATTTTGTTGTCCTTTTGGTCTTTTTAAATGTACTCCAAGGATTTCCATATGGAGGTGTGATGCATGACAATCATTCTTTGGAACTTTGAATGCTCCTCTTTAACAGAATTTGTTATCTGTCGATAACCATTCATTACAAGGTCATAGACATTCCTTATTCTAGGATTAAATTGTGATGGAACTGCTCGTCTTCTTCCTCTTCCTTCTCTGCCTCTTATGTAGGTTATTTCCAAGTATGTAGCAATGTCAGTTATGCTCTCAAGAAGGCCATCAAACACCTCTTCTATTTCTTCAACAGGAATAAATGGTAATGCCATTAATTTTCTTAAATCATGATTCACTGTTTCATTCTCTTTGTTATTATATGCTTCCTTCAGTCCTAGATTGGCCACTTGTCTCCGTATAGCTTGACAGAAATGAAATAAGCATCCTTTCAAAGTTGTGTGTGGGAACTCCCTTCTCGTTGCATTCATTACACTTAACTCAAAGCCAGTGGTTATGAATTCAGATGCTGAGTTTTTACTTATCTGTGCACTAAGTGCTTTTATTTCTGTAATTTTTTTTTCATATGTATGCTCTTTTTTCATTACTGTCAAGCAGTACATGAAAGGATAAACATGATCTCTGATAAAGTCATGTATTGCATAAAGTTGGAATAAAATCATTGGAACAGTCTTGAAAGTGCCATCTGAAAGCATTATGCTGCTTTTACTCGGTGTGCCTAATGCAGTATCTGTTACGAAAATTAGAACACACACAGTGGTGATCTGTTGGTCAAACTGAATACTCACTACCAAAACCAAATTTTAATTGTTTGTTCATCTATTCCTCCCTAATTACAGTTTTTGGGCTAATTGATAGCTTTTAATTTATAGCATTCAACCTGATTCTATGAAAATAAATTTTGTGCAGTATAAACAGAATTTATACCAAATTTTTCCTTTTAAAATTTTGAATTGTCTGTGTTCTTCAATTACCCATGCCTACCCAAGTCCTACTGAGCATGGATAATCAGGGTTTTACTATTCATGCTTTGGTAATTAGACATAACCAGGTCATATGAATGACATAAGAATATTAATGTGAGGAAAAATACTACATGATTAAATCAAATCTGATAGAATTGAATTGTTACTTATTTACTCAATCAGAAAAATTTCTATGGTATTTCAGAAAGAAGATAATGAATTTCACTACTCTTGTGAAAGTTTCATTTGGAACACAAATGAAGTCTCATATATTACAACACATAATCCAAAGGAAGCTTACAGTTATTCTGAAGAGAGCATGTAGGTCCTCAATGGCTACATGCCTATCTTCCATTTTCCTTCGATGGTTCTTGATGGCATAGGTAGAAATAAACGGCGGACCAGGTGAAGGAGGAAGCAAGGAAGGACATCTCCCCTTCTCTGGATCCCAGCATTCCACTTCTATGAGACACCTCTCGCAAACCACCCTCACCCGTGAGATAACTGCATGCATTAGCCTCAAAGGATCATAGTGGACTTCTATAGGGAAGAATGACAATTTCCTTAAATGAATGTATAATATACTAACCATAGTTTTTGGCAGTTTTTATTATTGCTTCCTCTAATTTTCCATATGAAAATAAAATTAAAAATAGTACTGGTGTGATTAGACATGCAGGATATGTTGCAAAATACCATTAAATCATTGTTTATGCAAACTAGCAAACACACATACAGTATATCCTCAGTTTAACGTTACTTCAATTAAAATTGCTTCGATTAATATTAATTTGCGTTAATCATTCAAAAATTACTACCAATATTCAACTTAACATCATCGATGATTAAAGTTAACATCGTCCTGACTCAGCACTGAAATAACCCACGAAAAAAATAAGTAATAAAAAAACAAGTTTTTAAAAACAGTGGGCATTTTGGAATATTTTTAAAAAAACTGGTTATTTTGGAATATTTTTTAAAAACAGTGGGTAATTTGGAATTAACCCCAATTTATTTTCATTATTAAATTTCAGTCTAAAAATTTAATTAAAAAATGTAATCGAAGAAGAAGTTATCCGGTGCCCAGAATCGTAAATGTAAGGCCGCGAAAGATGCTGCCATTCAAAAACAAGCCGGTACACTAGCTCATTTCATTAAAAAAGTGAAGAATACTTCCGACTGGAGCCAACTTGACACATCATCAGAACCAATTGTTGACAAAGAGGCATCCAACCCAAATTCATCAGCCAGATTAAATGAGAATATTACAACGACAGATCAAGACCATGAGGAATTAATTTCTGAACCAGATCTCGAGGTAATTAAAAATTCTTTAAATCATGACATGGAAAACATCTACAGTGAAGAATCATTTCGAGATAATTCGGAGAAAGACATTGTTATAAATGAAAAAACTTTAGTTAATGGACATTTAGAAGAACCAGCAAAATGGCCAAATATTGACGACAAATTACGAATAGTTTTATCAGAAATGGGACCTATTCAAAAGAAAAATTTAATATATCCGAGAGATACGAATGGACGTAAATTTAGCGATACATATTATAACAGAAAAATGGAAAACGGAGAGTTGGTAACACGGACATGGCTTATTTATTCGTTAACCGCAAATTCTGTTTTCTGTTTTTCTTGTAAGCTTTTTACACCTGCTGAGAGTAGTAGCTTCATAAAAGGATATGATGACTGGGGAAACATATCCAAAACTTTACATAGACACAAGACCAGTATGACTCACATGAAAAAATTTTTTAAATGGAAGGAACTTCAGAAGAACCTGAAAAATAAAATAACTATTGACTTTCAAACACAAAACATGTACGAAATGGAAAAAAAACATTGGTCAAATGTTTTAGAAAGACTGATTGAAATAGTAAAATTCCTTGGTGGCCAACATTTAGCATTTCGAGGATCATCAGATACATTATATCAAAAGGATAATGGAAACTTTTTAAAATTAATCGAACTGTTTGCAAAGCTTGACCCGGTTATGGAAACCCACGCTGAAAGAACTCTACGACAAAAAGGTTGCGTTCACTATTTAAGTAAAGACAGTCAAAATGAAATGTTGCAAATTTTAGGCAATGGAATAAGGGATAAAATTTTATTGTCAATTCGAATTCAATGATCTTGGACTGCACACCTGACGCAAGTAAAACAGAACAGAAGAGTATTATCATACGTTTTGTTTTCTACACCGATGGAAAAGTCAAAATCAGGGAAAACTTTTCAGGTTTTGTGGAAGTTGATGACTCTACAGCCCACGGTTTATACGAAACCATAACTTAATTATTGCAAACATGGAACATTCCAATTGAGGATATGAGGGGTCAAGGGTACGACAATGGGGCGAATATGAAAGGGAAAAGAAATGGGCTTCAAAGTTTGCTCTTAAACACAAATCCTCATGCCTTTTACATCCCCTGTGCTGCTCATACTCTAAATTTAATGATAAATGACGCAGCAAAAGTCAATGCAGACACAATTAGTTTTTTTTGCAACTGTGCAAGAATCATATAATTTCTTTTCATCTTCTCCGAAGCGTTGGACAATTCTTTTAAAGAACATCTCAAACTTAACATTAAAGCAGCTTTCAGACACTTGATGGGAAAGTAGAATTGAAGCAATCCGGCCTCTACGATATCAACTAGGAGAAATTTATGACGCGCTCTATGAAATTATGGAGCAGGACAACTTCAATAAAGAAATACAACATGAAGCACAAAGTTTGTGTGTTAAAATAAAAGATTATAAATTTATTTGCTCCTTGATAATTTGGCATGATATTCTTAATAGAATAAATCCTGTCAGCAAACAACTTCAAGATAAAAATATGCACATTGCACTTGTCTTAGAATCAATCAGCAATTTAAAATCATTCGTATTGGAATATCGATCAAATTCAAATTACAAGGATGTTCTTGAAACGGCAAAAAACTTAATGAAGATGTGAATGGAGAACCAGAATTTAAATCTATAGTTGAAGTTCGCCGAAGAAAAAAGAAACGTCAATTTCAATATGAACATCATGACGAATCACCGCAAACGCCAGAAGATAGATTCAGAGTCAATGTTTTTAATACGATTTTGGATACTGCTTGGGCATCATTGAATGAACGTTTTGAACAACTGAAAATCCATAGTGATCATTTCAGTTTCTTACATAATTTCTCATAAATTGATAATGAAAATCTAAGAAAAAACTGTGATAATTTAAAGAATCTTTTAAAATATGGTGATAGCAAAGATATAAATGGTACAGAACTCTATGACGAGATAGTTGCTTATAAAGACATTTTCAGTAAAGATAAATTAAAAATTCAAAACCCTTTTGATGTTCTTCAGTTTATTGTATCTAATAATTTATCCTTACCTAACTTAACTATTGCTTTAAGAATATTATTGACCATTCCTGTAAGTGTAGCAAGCAGTGAACGTTCATTTTCGATCGTCTTTAAAAAGTTATTTCGTAGCAAGAAAAACTCTACAATTAACATTGTTTCAGATACATGGATGCACCCACCACTGTCTTTTAGTTTTCCGTTTTCTCTTCAAGTTCCAATACATTAGCACTGCATCATCATCCTCACCACTCAACATATCATAAACAACTGGTCGGAGACAAGTCACACTGGTGTGAGGAAGTCTAGTTGCCTGGTCGCCTCATCCCATCCGATTCGACTTTTTGATAAAAGTCAGTTCGTAGTTGCATCACCCCAGGGTGGCAATTCTAATAATTAGTTTAGATGTCTTAAAGAATGCAACATAATTTTCTATATACAATATCTCTATTAATTCAATTATTTCAATTTTTTTTCATTTCACCGTTTTATAAAAGTTAACTAAAAAGCTTTTTTAATTATCTAATTTATATTTTTTTCATTTCAGTGCGTTTTTTATAAGCTATTAATATAAAAATTAGTAAATTTTTATTTTTTCACATTTTGTGCACTTTAAAGTTATTACCTTAAAAGATTTATTTTTTTATTTCTAGTCTTAATGTGAAATATATGAGTATGTTTTTATATTCTTCAAAAATTAACTTTATTAACTAACTAGGGAGATGTCCATTGAAATTCTACAGAAAGTTTTTAATTAAAATTTTGTGAATAGAAGTGATGCAAAGCTATTATCCAAGTCAATGGTACCCAATTACATGAAACCGGCAACAATGTAAATCACTAAGAATGCGTCAAATTCTAGCTTTAAAAACTGATCTGTTGATCGATTTGATGCATATTCAAAAATTGATGGCAGGAAAACAAACTTTCATTCTTTTAGGCATTCGCTGTTTCAAGTCTTCAACTCCTACAATGATTCTAAGTAATTTTAATAAGCGAATGATTAATGTTTAACATTGAAATGAATTGCATCTAGTAAGTAACGCAACGGATATTGTTTACATTGGTAGTAGCTATGAAAATCATTTCCCTCTCCTCCCTTCTTGCTCTCATATTAAAAGCATTTAAATCACGCTTTCCAATGATTGAAATAACAATAGGGTTCAAGGTTTAACATATATACATATACATATATATAGTATGTCGACTGTTATGGTAATTTTGTACTGACATTAACTGGACATACACACAGAAGGGAGGAGGGAAACCCGATGCCAGCATTAGTCTACTCCTTATGAAAAGCACCAAGGGGGCCAAATGCTTAACGTCCTTTCCAAAGGATGGAACGCTGACTTTGTACGGTCTCCTCAAACCACACAAACAGGGGGGCGACCTTGGAAAAAATCCTACTTGCGCAGGATCTAAAACTAAGGTAAAATGAATAAAATCAAAGATTGCTTACCATAAAAATGAAGCTGAAATTTTCATACAAGGCTGACATTAATTCATTTTGGCTTACCATGGAATGGATGAATGAAAATTCGGTGGAAATTAAATTTACTACCGAAGCTATAATTTTCTGGAATTGCATTTTATAAAATTTAATTATCAAAACTGCAATTAAACCTAGCATTAAAAGTTCCGCTAAAACACAAACAAAATTGTACAACTATGGTTTTGACTCTTCGAGTCATAAACAAGTGACGAGTCATAAGCCAGCAAACACCATCCTTTTGAATTTTGCAAAAAACTGGCTCAGGAAAACAGACACAAAATGCATATCTCCGAAGTGCAAGTTTCTCATAAGACGCAATGTAATAATGGGAGTACGGTTCCCAGTCAACCTAAAAAATTCACTTAATTTATCATTAATAATGCAGTTTAACAGAAAATTAAATAAAATGTAACAACAAATGAAAACCTAACATCATAAAGTGAAAAAAATTCTTTTAATTCTCTTCAAAACATGAGGTTAATGAGGAAAGACTATGTTAGTAATGCTGTTGGATTTGTTCAACTGAAGCAAGAAGAAAAAATTTGTATTGTTAAAGGCAAGATTTGCCCTGAACACAATAAAATAAAGAGTTTATGAAGTGAGTGTAGCTGTAGATGAAGAAGAAGATTTAGTCACGTTTGTGGAGTGTCTTGACCGCCCTTATTTAGCAAATGGTCCTTCAAAATACCATGCTGTCGTGGATATTATGGGAACAAATTTATTAAAATATTTAAATTACAGAACTAACTTAATATGTAACATTTGTAAAAGTATTTGCTTAAAAACTTGGTACTTAAATATATGCACTGCAACAGTAATTATTTGCTTAATAAACCCATAGCCCAACGATATCCGTAAGTTTGATCTTACGTATTTAGAATAGGTATATTACATTATGGAGGTTTTGTTAAAATACATATATATGCTACTCTTTGAAACATAAAAATATAATTTACTCTTTCAACATTCTCCAGAAATATATGCATCATGTCAATGTAATGCCGACATAAGTCATAAACTAAAATACGAAGCAATAATATTACGTACATACATATAACTAATACTTAGATTAAAATGATCTTCGCAGACAAATGCAGATGTACGTTCTAATATATAAGATGCGTATCTCTTCATGGTTTTCAACCACGATATTCTCCACTTCTTATTTCTTCCCAAGTAGCTTGGTAGCACAAAGAACAATTTTCTCGGGGTTTTAATCGTCATATTTAAGCACCGAGGTATCAGACAATACTTATAACCCCTCTCAAGTTCCATATTCTCCATTTTAGCTACGATATCAGGAAAAGCAACAGGACGAAGTATCAAAACCGCATGCTTTCAGTACGGTCATAAGGCATGCGATGACATCACGTACCCCTTACTACTCTCTCTCCAACCAGGATGCCGTTTTAGCGGGATATTTAAAAGAGTTATTTAAATATTTCTTTTCTTCATAATGAAGACGATTTAACAAAAAAATGTTCACATGGAGTAATTAAGTCAATTACAAAGAATTTTAAAAAAACATAATTAAATATTTTGAGTCCCCCGTTGTCTTTAGATTTAATGAAAAATTTGCTTTAATTAATACTGTTGTGAAGGGCAACTTTAAACTTATCTGATGGAATTAGATTGGATTTTGGCTTAAATTACAAATTTAAGTTATTCTACACCAGTGGGGGGTAATTACAGTTATAGAACTGGGCATTTTGTACTTCAATTTGAAGGAATTGCCACCCTTCAGACCTATCATGATAGCAGAAGTAACCCTCAATCCATTTCCTCAAAACACAGGCAAAATATGGTCATCAAAAAAAATCCTACATAGAGGATGCCACTACCTGCAAACAAAAGGAATTGAAATGGGAACATGGAAGGTGCCTCCATATGTGAACTGCTTCCCAGGTGCGTAAGAGCTCCTTCAATCCTCATAAAAACTCCTCACCTGGCTCTGCTGCATCAACATCACGCATTATAGATCAATAGAGCAGATCTACTTGACTCTTTCCTGCAAAAACTCCCCACTCATTCCAACCTATCTTTCATCCACCACTCCTCCACCTCATAATTTGTGTTCCTCAGTGTGAATCTCCATCTGAAGAGTGGACAAATTAATACCTCCGTATACATAAACTCCATCAATCACTGCAATACCTCCACTACTCCAACTGTCACCTTCACCATACTCCCAGCATGTGCCTAGGACACAGAATTTGCTCGGATATCATCTCAATATCCTAGTACTACACTCAATTACACGAGGTGGCCATCAACTAGAACTATCCTCCTGAGTTAGTTCATAAGGAAATACACTGGGCCACTCATCCTCCTTCCATACACATGCCAAACCTCAAAAAAACACAGACAGATAATCCCCTCACTCATACCACAACTATCCACCCGAGACTGCATGATGCCCTGAAAGATGTGCATATTTCTTTCAATCCCAATCTTACATCACCCACCACCCATGCATTCTTTCCTAAGAAAAGAATCCTCATCCTTAGTCACCAGATATCATCCTGTAGTGCAGTGGTTCCCAACCTGGGTGCTGCGGCACACTGAGGCACCGCAGCTGATTTTTAGGTGTGCCGCGATAAAATTAGTTTTTAAATAAATCAATGATTTGGATGTATTTATAGGGAACTAGAGCATTAATTTTATCTCTAATAAATTGATTATGGTGTGATACCAACAAATGGATATATCCAAAGGTTTAAATACTCATTTGTTAAAGTATAAAAACATTGCTTGAATGCTGGGATGCCCCATCATCATCATCATGCTTCTGTCCGAAGACAGGTTTTAACTGAATCGCTGCCTCCATTTCTCTCTCTCCCTAGAAGCCTCTTTTATACCTCTATAAGTATTATATCCCTGCTTTATATTATCTAATATTCCTATTCTTTTTCTCCCTCTTCCTCTTCTTCCACTAATTTTTCCTTCTAAGATCGTCCTTTGTAAACACTGTCTTCTCAATATGTGCCCTATCCAATTTGCTTTTCTTTTCCTGATTGTTTTTATTAGCATCCTTTCTTCTCCCACCATTTCTAATACTTCTTAGTTTCTCTTCCTCTCTGTCCATTTCACTTTCATCATTCTTCTCCATACCCACATCTCAAAACTTTCTAAATATTTTTCCTCCTTTCTCCTTACCGTCCACGTCTCTGCACCATAAAGAGCTATGCTCCATATGTAGCATTTTGCTAATTTCTTCCTTGTTTCTAAATTTATATTCTTGCTTGTGAGAAGCTCCTTCTTCTCGTTAAATGCTGCTTTTGCCATTGCAATCCTACTTCTGATGTCCTGTGTACTACTTCCATCCTGTGCTAAAATACTGCCGAGATATTTGAAACTACTTACTTGTTCCAATTTGTGGCCATTTACCATTATATTTAATTCTTTATGTTCCTTTGAAACCACCATGACTTTCGTTTTTTCTGCATTGATCTTCATTCCATATTGTTGGCCAACCTCCACTAGTCTGTCTGTCATCCTCTGAAGCTCTTTCTCGCCTTCTGCTATTAAGCCCTGATCATCTGCGTATTTAATGGTGGTAATACTTTCACCTCCTATCTTAAATCCTTTCTCTTCCATCAACGCTTCTTCTGTTATTGTTTCTGCATAAATATTAAATATCGCTGGTGAAATAGGGCAACCCTGCCTCACTCCCCTCCCTATTGAAGTACTTTCTGTTTCTTCTCCTTCAACCCTAACTCTAATCTTTTGATCAAAGTAAAGGTTTTTAAGCAGTCTTTTATCTTTCCAATCTATTCCTATTTTGTTTAAAATACCCAGCATTTTATCCCATTTCACTCGGTCAAAAGCTTTCTCCCAATCTACAAAACAAAAATACATACCTTTATTGACTTCTAGCGCTCTTTCTATCATCATCCTCATACATCCTATAGCATCTCTAGTCCCCCTTCCTCTTCTAAAACCAAACTGATTATCTTGCAGCTCCTTTTCTATTTTACATTCAATTCTTTTGGTTATTATTCTGGTTAGAACTTTAGCTGTATGAGAAATTAAACTAATAGTTCTGTAATCCTTACAACATTTTGCATTGTTCTTTTTCTCCAGTGGTACCATCACAACATCTAAAAAATCCTCAGGCCATATGCCAGTATCATATACTTGGTTAAAAAATTTTGTGAGTTGCTTAACTGCTTTAGACCCCAAAACCTTGAGAACGTCCACGGGTATATCATCACTCCCAACAGCCTTCCTTCTTTTCATGTCATCAATTGCTCTTTTAACTTCAGACTCGAGAATACTTGGTCCTAGCTGATCTTCTTCCACATCCTCTTCTTCATTTAATTCAATATTTCTTGGCTTTCCTTCTTTGTCATACAGAACCTCAATGTATTCTTTCCAGACATTCTTTACATTGTCTGGCTCCGATACTATTTTACCACTTTTGTTCATGATTCCTTTACGTCCTATCTTTCTTGCTTTTTTCTTGAATAGTTCCCTTGCTTTGCTATACATGAGGTATGTTCTACAAATTCTTTCACAGTCGACAATCTCCTCGCATTTTTCATTTATCCACTTCTCTTGCTTTATCTGTTTCCCTTCTTAAAGCATTATTTAACTCCTTGTACTTTCTTTGGCCTTCTTCAGTGTTTATGTTCTTCCACTTTCTCCGCTCTTCCATTTTTTGCAGCATGGCTGCTGTGATCCAGGGTTTTTTGTTTCTTTCACCCGTTATCTTTCCTACCTTCTTTTCCATTACATCTTTAATGTTCCTATGGATGTATCTCCACTCCTCATCTACATTCTTCCTATTTTTTCAGCTTTCTCCCCCAACCTTTCCTCCAGCTCAGTCATGATAGCCTCCTTGTTTTTAAGGAATTCCTCTAAGTTCCATTTCTTGTTAACTCTTATGTTTCTCCTAACGCTCTTCAGTCTACATTGTATATTTGCCACCAAAAGGTTGTGGTCAGAATCGATATCTGCCCCTGGTAGTGTTTTCACATTTTTAATGCTATTTCTAAATCTTTCATTGACTAGTATGTAATCTATCTGGTATCGTCTCTGGTCTCCTGGGCTTCTCCATGTGTAAAGTCTCCGCTGGTGATGCTTAAACCATGTATTAGTTACAATTAATCTATTTCTATGGCAGAATTCCACAAGTTTATCCCCTCTTTCATTTCTCTTCCCTAGTCCATATTTTCCCACTATGTTATCTTCCTGTCCCTCTCCGACTACACTGTTCCAATCTCCCATTACTATGGTGGTGATCCTTCCTTTTCCCTCATCCTCCAATATCTCCATAATCTGTTCATAGATTTCATCCACTTCGTCATCGCCAGCATTAGTTGTTGGCATATACACTTGAATTATAAGCATATCCACTGGCTCCATCTGGAGTTTTACGGCTATTAATCTGTCATTAACTGTCACTACCTTACTAATTCTTTCAGCTATCTCTTTTCTCATTATAATCCCCACTCCCCTTTCCTTTTTCTCCCCTCCCGAGTAAATAATCTTAAATTCGTCTGAATTTATCTCGCCTTCTCCTTCCCACCGAACTTCACTAAGACCTACTATACTTACATTATTCCTTCTCATTTCCCTTTTTAAGTTCTCTAGTTTACCCCCTGATTTCATAGTCCTAACATTCCATGTGCCTATTTTTAATTTCTCACTACTTGCTTTCTTATTAATCTTACATTTCCTCTGTGCATCCCCTAGGGTAGTCCCCACCCAGAGATCCGATTGGGGGACTATTTTACCTCCGGAATATTTTACCCCAGAAAGATCCATAGAGGTATTTTCAGCTTTTCAGCCTATCATGGGAAATATAATGAGGTAGTTTCCCCTTGCTTTCCTCATCGCAGTTTCACAGAGTGATTACCCATCTGTAGCTGTTCAGATCCACATGATCACCACCTACAGAGGTACTGTGCAAGCTGCTGCCCTTGCACAGGGGGATGTAAAACCCCCAAGACTGCTTCTTAGTCTGACTCTTCCCCTCAGACCTTTCCGGCTTGGATGGTCCTACCAGGAGAATTATCTCCCGCCGGCATAGCTCTTTGGTTCGTAAGAGTACACAAACCCTCCCACCTCTGTAAGGTTATGCAGTCCTTAGGGAGGGGGGATGCCCCAAAATTCTGTTTATCTTTAAAAGGGTGCTGCGCCTACAAAAATGTTGGGAACCACTGCTGTAGTGCATCATTAGCCTTGCTAAACATACATGAAATATTACTAAAAACACCTAACTTATGTAAATAATAATTTATTTAACACAAACAGGTTTTCTCCATGTGCCATAATAGATTTATGGCAAGCACATACAACCATGCCATCAGCAGGATTCAAAACTTCAACCTTTGTACTGGAAGCCAGACACACTAACCACTCCTCTACCAAATGTGTAGTGCATGTTTGGTTTTGTGTAAATTAAAAAAAAATATAAACAATTCTTTAAAGACTGGATTTAAATCACAAAGGAGATGCCTGATGCAAATTTAAGACCAAAAATCAGCATCTTTAAGAGATTCAAAGATAAAGCAGATTTTGCATGAGGCTAGGTCACCTCACCTATGCATCCAAGGATTAAGAACTAAAAAAAGAAAAATTCACAAATTATGGCTAGAAAGACTTATGAAAACAGACTACATAAATCCTCTTGAGATGGCTCATGGATGACATCACTTACTGCTAGATTCATTTATTGTCTAAGATCACACTGTCACAGGTTTTTCATTTGCAAGTGCTCTCTATAGGTCTTGAGAAGGCCAACTGAGAGCTTTACTCTCACATGGACAGTAGGCTTAACAGTAGTCCAGCAATGCCTGCAGAAGCAGAATAGGTCAAATGCCGTACAGGATTAAGGCAGGAACTAACAAGTCACATGTGATGAAAGAAATGCCAATAATGGAGAGTGAAGCAGTGTAAGGTTGGGCACGTTCCACAGCTAATTTCAATCTAGGTAGCTAACTTTATTTTCAGCATCCTTTGGGCATATCTCAAATGCATGCAAAAGATGAGAGTTACCACAGTAATAGAATAAGAAACAGAGGACCAAAAAGCAAGGAGAGGGAAAAGAAGGGTTTGATTCGGGGCAACCACTTGCCTTTCTCTCCATCACTTTGCATGCGTAATTCGTGATCTTCCTTGATGGTGACTTGCATTTCATCAAGGACAAAGCGAGCAATAGTTGTCGCAAGGGCCAAAGGACAGCTCCTGTGGAATAAACACGTTTAAGCTTTGTTTTTAAGGTTATCACAGCAATTCCTCACCCGTTCCAAATATTATTCAATACAACATATTTACTGACTACATAAGAAGGGGAGAGGCTATTGACCTGGTCTTGCACACTGTATGCATGGGTTCAAATCCTGGGAAGTCAATTTTCTACCTGAAGCTGTCATATCCCCTACTTATGTTTTATGAGAAGAAATGCAAGTCAGCACTCCCACCTAAAGAGGCAAATTTAAGCAGATAATGCTAACACCAAGTCTCCTTCATCCCTTTATTATAATATGGATTTGAAATGGTCTTCAAGCATTAAAAAGCACATCATATTTCAGTTTGACAGAAAGATAATAAGATGAAAGAAAGAAATACTGAATACTGGATTGTTGCACATGGGCCTTAAATGTAATCTCATGTGTTCCTGCAGGAAAACCTGCCTTACTTAGCACATTTCCACTTCACAGTCTTATCCAGGAACACATATCCATAGCAAATTAAGTTTCTTTGCTATAAGTTGTGGAATATTCGAAGTTGGACTGATGTGGTTAGCTCAAGATGATAATTAAACAAGTTAGGAAAGTGTACAGCATACCACAAATAGGCACATTTTGTGCAATGGAGTATTTGAAACTAAATGATATAATATGAATGAACACGCACCATTAAAGAGCAAAACACCATGATCCGATTATATCTCTCTGTATACCAAAAATTTCTTGTTGGTACATTAATAAACATATTACACCCGATTTTTGTCAGGGTCATGTTCTTGGAAAACAACGCAAAACGAAATGACGCAAATCAAAATGCTATTTGCCATAATAAATCCTTTAAATAAGCAAGATAGGTTCTAGCCTTCCAATCTAAAATCACATTTAAATACATACATACTTTCATAGTAAATAATTGAAGTAATGTAGAAATAACAACATAATATTAAGTTAAACTAATACATAATTCATTCCAAGTAAAAAGTATAAAACTAAAAACTGAAATTATACATGAAAAATTATCATGATTTTTGCTATTCTGACGATGACAGAGACTCAAGTTCTGACTTTTCGGCTTTGTAAAAGTTATCAGTTCTTTAAATTCAAGTTGAAAATTATTACATAATAATATCCGTTTCAATGTGCCTTTAAAATGAAATGTTAATGAGGTGCTTATGAATTCAGGCAATCATTTATGAAAGGCAACAAAAATAATCTTAAATTGCACACAACAAATTTAAGGAGAAATTTAATTTTGTTAGTGGTATTTGCAAAACCTTTTACAAAATCAGTCAGAAATCTAAATGTTTAAAAGTAACCTAAGAGAGGAGAATAATAATATACAGCAATTATTTTCAAAGTTTTATGTTATTAACACTTTAAAATTTTCTTTTTATTGAAATATACACAATTGTTCCATATACAATTAATTTATTTCATTTTTTTACTCATGAATTATTACCAACACAAATTTTTTGTACTTCATTTATTAATAACTAGGGAGGTGCCCGTTGGAATTCAACAGGAAAGTTTTATTATGAAATTTCATGAATAGATGCAACGCGAAACTACTATCCAAGTCAATGGAACCCAATTACATGAAGCCAGCAACAATGCGAATCACTAAGAATGCATCAAATTCTCATGTTAAAAACTTATCTGTTGATCGATTTGATGTATATTCAAAAATCAATGGCAGGAAAACAAACTTTCGTTCTTTTAGGCATTCGTAATATGAAGCCTTAAACTCCTACCATGATTCTAAGTAATTTTAATATGCGAATGCTTAATGTTCTACATTCAAATGTTTTCCTTCTCATAAACAACGCAATGAATGTTGTTTACATTGGTTGCTATGAAAATCATTTCCCTCTCCTTCCTTCTCTCTCTTATATTAAAAGCAATCAAAGCAAGATTTTGTCCATATGGACTGAAATAACAATTGGATTCCGAGGTTTAGAAATGTAATTAGTTGGCAAGGTAACATCCCGTTACAATGGCAAGATTTCCCCAAAATATATGAATTAAACGTTTAACATGAGGAATTTTGAACTGTAGGCGAAAAAGGACAGAATAAGAAACTTAATACTTTTTTCTTTAAAATGGTTTTGATCTGAAGATCGTAGGTTAATTCTTTCTAATTTAGATCTCAAAAAGAATAAAAGCCTCCACATCAAAAAGTCGCTTTTTAATTGTTATTTTATGGAGTTTATTTCTTGGAGTTGAACCCAGGACATTTTCCGAGATTTTTTTGTCAACACCTTAAAATATGCGAATTTAGTATTCCTGCCAAATTTCAAAAATATATATCCATCTTTCATCGAGTTATTCGCATTTTTATAGCGTGACAGAGGGTGCCACAAAGGGACAAAAGTAATCTTTTATAGATTTTAGATAGCCCATATTCACCATATAAAATTAACCAACTGACATTTTGAATGTGATGATTGTCTTTATAATGTACGAGTTATTGGTACTTGCATACTGCAATCACTTAAAAAAAAAACACCACATACGCCAACATCTTAACTCTTAAATAAACCAACGTGACAGCATTTGAACTACACAGAGCCCATTTAAACAAGATAATAGTTTCATTTTCCCCCCCCTCCCCCCCCAGAAATGAAGGAATCTATCCGGAATTTAAATTCTCTGGCAATCAGCTCACATCCAAGTATTTGAATTTCAAGTTTCATTGTTCAGATAGGCCTTTTTAAGCAATAACTATAATCATCATTAAGACCACAGCCTATATGTTACACTAAAATGTATGTGAAAATTAGGATATTTTGTGTGTTATGATTATGGCATCATCATCCATGCCTTTTAGTATCTATCCAGATAAAAAAACTTAATTTAAAATTATCACATCATCATATGTATACGTCATTGGCTGAAATACTAGCCTTTGGCTGAAATCAAATGGATTATAAAGCAGTCTAAGCATTAAATCAATGCTCTCGAAGTATGGAAAATAAATTTCCATTGAAAGATATTGGAGCCATTGCTATGGTAGTCAACATTTTTCATTGTTGAAAACCGAAAAAATTTCATAATTTTATGATTAAAATCAAATTTTTATCCAAATTTGGCATGGATTTGAATTTTGTCTTCAAGAAAAATAAACTTCATTCTTTCTTCCACAGTACAGTGCATGTTCTAACTTTTTATCTTAATTTTAAATAATTTAAAAAAGGAATTTTATATAGTCCTGCACAGTTTTAATGCTTTTCTTATGGGTGTTGAAAATAGGACTTTGGGGTCATAAACACCCCTTAAATATAACTTTTTCTGGAAATATGGTTTTCCCAGAGGCTTTACCCAATGACCTATCTTCCCTCCAAATTTCAGCTCTGTAGCTTTTCTAGAAGTACCTTAGGTTTTATATGATACATCCCTATCTATCATTATAAATAGCTGCTTCTTACATATATAGGACACAAGTAGTTGGTGCTTGCATTCTGCAAGCATTTCATCTCACCCTGATAAACATATTCATTTTTCAGAGAGATATATTTATTATTAGGTATATTTTTTAATAAAAAAGATTTTATCTCTGCACCCATTTTCATTCTTTCCTTATGGAGCCATATCTGATAAAAACAATACCAAAAAGTTGCAATTTTAAGAATATTATAATGTATCCCATGTGGTGGAGTAATGCCTGACTTTTCTGTCATATTTTAACATTGTAGCTCATCTAGAAGTGAAATAATGTTTATCTAATTGTTTAAATTTTAAAAATTTATAACGGCCGCAATAACAATTTCAAGGAAATATTCAAATGTTTATTTGTGCAATTGCACTAACCTCTAAATAACTTTAAATTTCAGCTTCGTAACTCGCCCCGTAGTACCAAAACATTTACCTATTTGTTTAAACATTAGGAATTTTTAAAAGCCAAACAAATTAAAATATCAAAATTTCTATAATTCCTATTTCGTTTTTTTACAAATTCTACCTTTAAAAACAACTTCAGCTTCGTAGTATATTCGGAAATACATAAACCTTAAACATTTGTTCAAACAATTGCGAATTTTTAGCGCCCGCATTGTTAAACTTTTTCAATATTTTCGTTTTTCTTAGTCGGTTTTGCACAACATCCTACCTATGTAAAAAATTTCAAATCTCCAGATATTCTGGAAGTGCCTAAACATTAGTATCCTCCTGATATATAATTATGTATTCTGTTAATATCATATCCCCTCTCTCATTCCCTCCTGTCACAGTCCATAGCTCTCCCTCTTTTTCTCTGTCACCTTCTTTATCTCTTTCCTCCTGTCCTTTTCTAATTCTATAACTCCCTTACTCTCTATGTACCTTCCATTCTATATCCCTTCCCTCCTATCTGCCTCCCCACATCCACATCTCTCTTACTCGACATCTATATAGTCATTTAGATAAGCAAAAGAATCCGAACTAAATCCCAGTTCCATTAGAATTACGTATTTTCGCGAAAAATCCTACGATAATTTACTCGTATATATTACACGTATGCGGGTTGAGACAACAATTGATTCTCGAAGTTTAACAATAATGTGGTCGGCAAAGCAATATCCCGTTTAAAAGTTGATATTTTCCCAAAATATGTGATTTAAATGTTTAATTTGAGAGATTTCGAACGGTAGGCGGAAAAAGATGAATAAAATAAGAAACTACATCAATTTTCCTAAAACAGTTTAAATTCGAAGATTGTACGTCAATTTTTTCTAATTTGAATTTGCAAAAGAAAAAAGCATGCACTTTAAAAAGTCGATTTTTACATGTTATCTTATGGGAAACGGAAATCGCCCCCCCTGGAGTCGAACCCAGGTCTTTTTTCTTATTTTTTTCATCACTTAATTTTTATATCTGAATCAAACATTCTTGCCAAATTTCAACCTTCCACCTAATTGGGCAGTTTGTTAAAACCCCACAAACCCCACCATCTAGACTTTTATTATTATAAGGCATGGAATAAAACTGGTAGCAAAAAAAAAATTGGCAGTAGAAAAAAGGATTATTTGGCAGTAGAAAAAAATAAATGGCAGTAAAAAAGATAAACAGCAGTAAAGAAAGCTAAAACTAGCAGTATTTTAATGCAACAAGGCAGTAAAAAAATGTTCCTTTGAGGAGGAACGAAAAACTCTTCAACCAACTTACCCAACCCGGTGAGGGCAAGCAAAATGTTTCTCCATGCAATAATTTCCCAAAACAAAATGTTCCTTTGAGGAGGAACGAAAACACTTCAACCAACATTCCCAACCCGGTGAGGACGAGCAAAATGTTCCTCCATGCAAACATTTCGCTTTCTTTACTGCTGCTTGAATACTGCCAGAGAGAGGGAGAGAGAGACGGTGAGAGAGGGAGAGAGAGAGAGGGAGAGAGAGAGAGAGAGGGACAGGAGAGAGAGAGAGGGACAGGAGAGAGAGAGAGGGACAGGAGAGAGAGGAGAGAGAGAGAAAGAGAGAGGAGAGAGAGAGGGAGAGAGAGGGAGAGGGAGGGAGAGAGAGGGAGAGGGAGGGAGAGGGAGGGAGAGGGAGGGAGAGAGAGAGAGAGGGAGGGAGAGCAGAGGGAGGAAGACAGGTAGAGAGGGAGGGAGGTAGAGAGGGAGGGAGAAAGATGGAGCCAGGGAGGAGAGAGAGAGGGAGAGAGGAAGGGAGAGTGAAAGGGAGGGAGAAAGGGAGGGAGAAAGGGAGGGAGAAAGAGAGGGAGAAAGGGAGGGAGAAAGGGACGGAGGAAGGGAGGGAGGGGGAGGGAGGAGGGAGAAGGGAGGGAGGGAGGGAGAAGGGAGGGAGGGAGGGAGAAGGGAGGGAGGGAGAAGGGAGGGAGGGAGAGGGAGGGAGGGAGAGAGAGGGAGGGGGAGAGAGTGAGGGAGAGAGTGAGGGAGGAAGGAAGGGAGGGAGGGAGAGAAAGAGGGGAAGAGAGAGAGGGAGAGAGAGAGAGGGGGAGAGAGAGAGGGGAAGAGAGAGAGGGAGAGAGAGAGGGAGAGAGAGGGAGGGAGAGAGGGAGGGAGGGAGGGAGAGAGGGAGGGAGGGAGAGAGAGAGAGAAAGAGAGAGAGGAAGGAAGGGAGACAGAGGGAGGCGATGGCGAAATCATTTGCCTCTCGTTTCAGCAAATCATGAGATAGAAAATTGTGTATAAAGAAATTTATAATACTGAGCAATAAAGTACTAGCGCACAGATACTCTGCGCGGGTAAAGCTAGTTACTATTCGACTAAGGTAAAGTAATTGTCGACTGTTTTAATTAGTCGGTGAATCCGAAATCCGATATTTCCTTAGCATCACTACTGGCATTTCAGTGACTTCGTTGTTACGTTTCCAATGTAATTGGCCTTGTGCTGTTTTTTGCTTTTTCAAATAAATAAATAGACATTATACTAAGCCATTAATATTATCTTTTTTGGCATGATTGAATCGTAAAGAACGCATAGGCCTCGCATGTGTGCAGGTTTGAAGTGGGAATCTTTCCACTCCTATTATTTACCAATTTATTTTCTTATCATTTTAATCAACCAAACAATCGAAAACTATTTAAAACACCTCGCTTGAGGTCAGTAGTTGCAATACTTACGTTTTTGGTTCTTTTCTTTGTCGTGGATTATCTATTTCCTTCCGCTTACAAAATCTTCCATGCGCGCGTAAGGAAATTAAACGTATTTTTACTTTCCCCATATAAAGGAAAGTACTGTTTTCACGAAAACAATCGATTTCGAGATTTCAACGGAAATGCAAGATTTTAGGTTCCCTGAACACGTTTTGACGATTTTCTTGATTATATCTGTGTGTGTGTGCGTAAATGTGTCTGTGAAAGGAGTTTTGTGGGTGCTCTAACTCAAAAACTACTGATCAAATGATCGCGAAATTTTATAATTGTCATTTTTATTAAAGGCACAAAAGTTGATTAGATTTTGGTTCAAATCAGTCAACCGGAAGTATGTCTGTTCTTTGTAAGGTCTTCGAATTTTTCTCGCAGTTCCTTAAAATATTTATTATCATCTATTTGGAATTTTTAGAAATATTTCAGGTATGAAGAAAGTCATGTGGTGGCCGCATCAGATTTATGTAATTGTAGCAGATGTTATTAACTTCTGTAACCAATAACATTGTTTATGTCGGCAATAATTAAGTAGCTATGCATGAATTTTTCTAACAAAAGTTCAAAGCGTGTGCCGAGATCAATGAAGAACATGCGATTTAATAATGTAAACTTTGTGGAGACAATCGTGCGTTGAATTACTTGAGGTATTCCATCTCGTACGTAACGCGACGAATTATAACAATCCGTCTTTCTCTCCTTTCCATATTGAAAGCCTTCCAAGGACGCTTAAGCATAAAGATTGGAATAACAATATGATTTCGAGGTTTAACAATGTACTTGGTAGGCATGGCAACATCCCGTTAAAACGGCAAGATTTCTCCAAAATGTGTGAATTAAATGTTTAACATGAGGAATTTCGAACTGTAGGCAAAAAACGATGAACAGAATAAAAAAACCTTATAATTTTTCCTTTAAAATGGTCTAAATCTAAAGGTTGTGCCCATTTTTTCTAATTTTAATCTCAAAAAGAAGAAAATCCTGCACGTCAAAGTACTCGCGAGCTCCTTGAGGATAATACGTCATTTTGATTATTTTTCTGTTCTGTTTACGAAGAAGTTTAAAAGAACTTAGCAAGATCAGTTAATTTTATTTATCTCATCACTTGGAAAAGCAAAAATTAATGTAAAGAAAAATTAAATTAAACTTATCCTAAATCTCCATACAGGTTAATAATAAATAAGAAAGAAAAACCTGCTGATAATTTGTTCAAACTGGTATTGAAAAACGGATTTCCCTGGGCACCGCTGGGTGCTTCATCGTAACATCTTTTAGAAATAAAATGAGTTATTTTTTTAAATCAAGTTAATGTGAGAGCGAAGCGTCACAGGCTCCCTCGTCTATTTAAATAATGAGCTAAGAAATCCGGTCACGCTGTAAGATCAACTGCGAGAATAACAAAAAAAACCTTATAACTCAAACCCTCTCCATTCTTTTTCGAGCAAACTTTCAGAAATTACATGGCAGCACTACTTTTAAATATTAAGCTGCTCACACTGAAGTCATGGGTTCGATTACATCCATTTTGTTAATACGGGGATGAATGTATCATGTTAATCGTTTGCATATTAAAATTACTTTAAATCATCGTATGAATTCGAGACTTGAAACAACGAACACCTTAAAGAATGAAATGAAATGAGATAGCTACATTTTTTAGAGGAATATAAAAAGGAGAGAGCGAGTGAGAATAGAAGGGAAACCGGGAGGAGAACGGGAGGGAGCAAGAGAAAAGGGAAGATGAGAGGGAGGAGAATCGGAGGTAGAGAGGGAGAGTAAGGGGAAGGAAGAATTGGAGGGATGGAAAATGGGAGAGAGAAATAGGCAATGTGAGGGAGGAAGAGAAAAAGGCGGAAGAATGGGAAGTACCTTAATTTTAATACTTAATCTGCACATATCCGTCATATATCAATTATGTTAGTTTAATTATATTCTTATAATAGATTTCTTTCTTAAAAATTGAATTCTAACCCATTATTCCGTTTTTAAGGGAACCGTTCCGGAGCGGAAATTTTGACAACATTCTTCCGGTTCGGGTACCGGTTCCGACGTAATGTTTCTGTTCCTGCTCCGGATCCAGGAAAAGGAACCATTTTAAGACCGTTCCTTATTCCGGTACCGGAACTTTCCAATCTCTGACCAAAACACGCTTATTTCATACTTGACCAAAAAGTTTTAGGCATTGAATAGAATGCCTAGGAATTTTATACAATGCCTGGCTTTTTACACTGCCGGTAACCGATGTATAGCATTTTTGCTTTTTAAGTTTGACTCTTGGTTGATGTGAAGAAACATGTTGGTTAAGCTTTCGTAATAATAAATATTTGCACGAATATTTCAAAGCAATATATTGTAATAATATTTTACCTACTATATACCGGAAACATTTTTTATATCTCATAGTTTTAACAACATGTTTCATAGCAAGTGTTATTAGAGAATTGATTTTCGTTTGCAATTATAAAAGAATTAATTTTTTTGAACCTGATGTACACCATCTATCTACCTATATTAATAATGTGTGTGTGTGATGTGGCGATTCCCTCCCCTCCGATAGCAACGCAACGTACGAATATGCACGTTCGAATAACGCCGCTATCGTATTATCGCCGGACATAATGGCCTCGCCCTCAGTACGCCATCTCCCAGGACGACACGCCCTGGGCAAGTGATGCAGGTTTGGCGGAAGTCGGTCATTACCGGCTTCCTCAATCAGCTTACCAGCAAAGCTATAAAGCTGTCATTAGCAATTTATTCATAAATTACGTTTTACCCATCGGCAAGTTTTAGGCACCGAGGCAGGCTGTGAAGCCGTTCTCAGTTTCCTAAGTCATCTGCATTCTAAGAGAAGGGAGGAGAGAAACCCGGTGCCGGCATTAGCCTACTCTTGCGAAATACGCCAGGGGGCCAACTGCTTAACGTCCCTTCCGAAGGACAGAGTGTCGATTTGTGCGATCTCCTCAATATTTATCGTGGTCTCGTTTTCTCATCCTCGTCGCCTAGTATCCTCGTCACCTAATCAACGCACAAATAGAGGGCCAGAATTCTCCTCAAAAGTATTTATTCCGGGTGTCGCTATAGCAGATCTTATGGTGAGGCCAACATTCAAACCACACCCCACCCTTTAATTCGTTGAATTTGAATGCCCAGCCGATTCGCCTCTGTCCTACGCACAGTGGGTATCTCAGAGGTAGTGCAATGAATAGCCGGGGAAGAGAGAAGGGAAACCCGGTGCCGGCATTTGCCTGCTCTTACGAAGAACACCAGGGGGCCAACAGCTTAACGTCCCTTCCGAAGGACGGAACAGCTGAATTTGCGCGGTCTCCTCAAACCACACAAACGGGTCCTGGTGACCTTGGAAAAAATCCTACTTGCGCAGGATTCGTACCCGATGCCTTTTTAAGCAGCAGGCGAGTTGCAGCCAGCGTCCTAACCACTACACCACCGGCACCCCCCACCCTGTGCGTACCTGTCCGCCTTATATACCCTAGGTACCCCTCACCTTCCTAACTTTTCCTCTTTCCTTCGGTTATGTAAGGACAACAAAAAAGTAACCAATAAACGGTTACTAAACCATCCTTTCAAAAGGCCCGCCTGGCGTCATTCCCCTCCCCTCCGCTGAAAGTTCCTCCCTCCGGCGTCACGTGATCTCAAATACCTCGTGAGGAAGTCAGGAGGGTAGCGCACGCTGACAAAAAAGCAGGGTTGTAGTGGTGATTCACCTGTGTACGAGCATACCACGAGTTCGTCGACTTCGTTCTTCGAGTGGGCAGTGATATACCAAGCAGCTGAAGACATTATTCTGTGTTGGAGTGGGCAATGATATACCAGCAGCTTGAAGATATTATCGTAATTATATCTGGTGTAATATAACTGACTTTGACCAAGAGACAAGTTTCCGTCTCGAATTGTCTATCATATAGTTAAATTTGTATTTTCTTATTGTGTTAATTATGTAAAATTCCGTTATATTGAACATAGTGTAAGGTTCTAATTTCATAAGACACTTAGCATATATCAGTTGAAGTTGTTGCAGCGAAAATTTTGGTTCGCTGCAGTGGACAGCATTTCTCGAAAACCATGAAACTTAGACTTCAAACTTAGCACACTTACTAATAAAACCTTGAGGATGTGTACCTCGGGGCCAGAATTTTGTTTTTTGTGGTGGTGGGGGAAGGGGAGAGGGGTGCCATACAAAACATATCCTGCAGCATTTCTCAAAAACAAAGAAACTTAGAGACTTAAAACTTGGTAAACCTACTAAAGAGGCCTTGAGAGTGTGCACCTCAATGCAAGAATTTTGATTTTGAGAAGAGAAGAAAGTGGAGGAGGGTGTCATAAAAATCATACCCTACAACATTTCTCCAAAACTTAGAGACTTAAAACTTGGTACACACACTACAGAGACCATGAAGATGTGCACCGCAGTGCCAGAATTTTGATTTTTGGTGCGAGGGGGGCACCTTAGAAATCATACCTTACAGAATTTCTTGAAAACAAGAAACCTAGAGACTTAAAACTTGGTACACATACTAAAGAAACCCTGAGGATGTGCATCTTATGTTAGTGCCAGAAATTTTATTTGGGGAGAAGGGAAGGTGGATGTCACGCAAATCATACCCTAATTTTTGGGGGGAGAGATGCAAATCATACCAAGTTAAAGTTAAATGGAATTAACTCCTTGACCGTAAAATTCAAAATTAGAGAGACACAATAAAAAAGGGGGAGGAAAGGCAGGAAAAGGCAAAAGACAATAAAAATTATCAACTTACAGGTTTAGGGATTGTTACTCCACGCCAGGGACCTGATGTCACTCACACATTCACTCACTCAATCGCACAAGCACTAATTCTAAAGGTGGAAAGAAAATGGGACCGGGTTTGCGAGAAATTACTCTGCACCAGGGACCCAAAAAATCACACCGTTGCTAGAAGGTTTGTGAGTCAGTACGACCGCGACAGGGACCTACTAAGCAACCACAAGCACACATGTACACGCCAAGAGGTAAAGGAAAAAAAGGGGAAAGGAATGGGGAAATAATACTAGGTTTACGGGAGATTAAACCACGCCAGGGGCCTAGTATCGCACACAGTGGCCTGTAGGTTTATGTGCCTTTCGGCAACGACAGGGACCTGACAGGCGAAACAATCACACATGCAAGCACTCGAATACACGCACACAAGATCTCTAAAAATGAGTTAAAGTACTAAATACGTATTTCGAGAGCAAGGCTCTCATCACCAGTAGCTGATATGTAATGAGGGGTGGGAGTGTTGTAGGCGGTATTTATATGTTTATGTGCTGAAGTGAAAGGGAGGGAAAGAGGTTCAGCCATTACAAGGTACTGAGGTGAAAGGGGGATCGGGCCGTGGTCGTTATTCATAATGGAATTTTTGTTTATGTGTATGCTTTCGTATGCATCTAGTTTGTTTTGGTTGGTTACAGATTTTACAAGAGTTAGGTTTTCGATCGTGATTGAATGGTGGTGTTCTTGGATATGTGTTGCTACACTAGAGTTGTTTAGTCTGTTGTGTTTAAAATGAGCTATGTGTTCTTTGACACGTGTTTCTATCTTACATTTTGTTTGTCCAATATATATTTTGTCGCATCCGCCACAAGATATTTTGTATATGCCGGATTTGTGTAAAGAAGGAATTGTGTCTTTTGGGTTGTGTAATAAGTTGGAGAGTTTATTGTCATTAACAAATACTGTCAAGGAGTTAATTCTATTTAACATCAATTTTACTGTAGTCTCCACCTTTACTTATTTAAAATCATACCAACTTGAGGCCCATGTTAACTTTTTGTAAAATAACATAGCTTATTGGGAATATTCTTAGAAAAATATCAAATTTGAATTTATATTTAATTTGTTCATGCCAATTAAGGAGGAATATTGCTCACCTATCTCAAGAGTACTTTGAGTTTGAATTAAAATATTAACGAGTAAAATGAGCATGAAAAATTCGAAACTGAAAACCTGGGGCAAAGCCTGGGTAATTAGCAAGCATTATATAATATCCTTTGTTCCTCCATAGTCCTGTAATGCTCAACTTTGGCACTGCTCTTAAAGAGTCATTATAAATGAGCAGGAGAATCAAGAACTATTTATGACTGACTGTAATGCTATTTTTAACAAACTTTCCGAGTAGGTAGAAGATTGAAATTTGGTAGGAATTTTTAATTCTTATAGTAAAAGCCATTTATGACAAAAAATCCCCAAAAAATACCCGGGTTCGATTCCAGAAGGTAATTTCTATCTCCAATAAAATAGCACAAAAATTAATTTAGTGATGTGCAAACTTTGTCTTTTGCACATAAAAATAAAAAAATTGACTCGATTTTCAAATTGACTATTTTAAAGGAAAATGAACTAAATTTCTTATTCTTATCATAGATTGTCTCACTCAGTCTCCAAACTCTTGAATTTAATGCTTAAATGACTTATTTAGGCAAAATTTAGTGATTTTATGAGGATATGCCTTGACAGCCATGCCATTGTCGAAATCGAGACCTCATTATTGTCTCAATTCTCATATGAGAAATATAGACATATGTATTGAGTGGCTTAATATGAACCATCAAGCATCTCGTACAGAGAGAGGGGGAGAGATGCATGGAAATAAGGAGGGAGAGGAGGTAAAAGGATATCAATTTCCACTCATTACAGTTTTTTGTATGACAATAAATAAGGCTCAAGGGCAAACCTTTTCCCACAGGGTCTTTTTTAGATGAGCCAGTTTTTGCTCATGGCCAATTATAAGATACACTATTGTTGAACCAGAAATGGAAGTACTGTATTTACCTGAATCCAGGACACCTTGAATCTAACGTAAGACAACCCCCCCTTTTTTCTGGACTGTCAATACAAAAAAAGATTTTATGATATAATTAAATCCGATTCCTGCAAAAATGAAAAATTCCTCAAAACTAGCAAAATATTTTATTGGGTCCCATAATTTTCTTAAATATCATAGGTCTTCATATTACATTAGTCATCATCCTCTATGCTCTCTTCATCATTGTCCTCACTATCTTTATCACTCCAAACGTTGTCCGTAGACTCCCACAAAAAATCATCTTCACTTCCATCCATGGCATTGGATAAGCAGCAGTTCTTAAATTCACTCATAATTAATTACTTCTGTATTTATTTGTTGCCATGATGCCTTGAACCATTGGCAGAGCATTAAAATAGTAGGGTATTTTAGGTTTCCTTTTAGTGTTATAGGGTGATCTCCACTCAATAACCACTCAGAATATAAAACCTTTCAATTATCTTTAACACTAGAACCGCCGGACTTCATGTACACCCTAGAAACGCCAGTGGGACAAAAATGGCCCATATGGTTTAGTTACTCTTTGGTGTAGATTCTTTTTTTTTGTTGTGAATGGGTGAAAAATTAGTTGGTCATGCCTTTTTTCTGATATAAGCCATACTTTATTGAAATACGACAGTGTATCATTAAACTTATAAGTTATTACATTAACAATGCATGAATTGGTAATTTTGGATGAATAAAAATTATATTTGTAATCACCATAGCCCAACTTTTTAAAGCAATATATCACACTTTTAAGTACACATCGGTGAGATACATAAACCTTCCATTCAACTACGGCCATGAAAAATGAATAAAAAAAACCTCCAGCATAAAAATAAAACTGCACATGTAAGTAAAGCTCTTAGTCTTCTTTCCCTGATACACACTTTGTAAAATGAAGATAAAAAATATTGAAGTAAAAATTAACATTATTGGAAATCGGGTAAGTAATGGTTAGAAAGTGTAGAGTAATCTAATGATTATGTTACAATGATCAAAAGGTACAGGCAAGATCAAAAGTCAACTAAAATTACCAGGTACACTCATGATAAGTAACTCTAATTATCATTTTTATCATCTGAGTCAGGTTTACACAAACATACGACACTGTAACAGTACATTTTTTGTACACAGTTTTGTAACATGCTGCACATTTATATGTACTTTTTCCCTCATTGCAATTTTCTCACACTTGGCAGCGTAGACAGGACCTGCTTGTTTCAGAGGGTTCCACTTGAGCTGGGTTGTGCCTCCTGCGTTCAGTGTACTCTTTGGCAAGTTCCTCTCCGAGTTGAAGAATGAAATCTCGCCTTGAAATTTTCTCTTTTGTAACTGCTTGCCAAATCTAAAAAATTGTAAAAGGCGTGAATAGGCCACCTCCGGCTCCCAGCTTTCACTGAGTACTTGCGGGCCATTTGATCTACCACGTCTACTCCATATTTGGTTTCATTATAAAAGCAGACAGTCTCAGGCTTCAACTTTGCGTCTGTTCCAGTTTGCACATGTGGGTGTAAGGAACTCAATACCATCACACTCTTATTCTTCTTTCCCTGATACACTGTGACTGTAATGCCATCGTTTTTGAAAGCCACGGTTTTGTAAAGCGTTTCGCGGGCTTTCTTCATACATTCAGGTATTTCCCTTCTATTTTTGTTGATTGTTCCAACTAAGCTCGTTCCATGTGCCATTAAATATTCTGCTAAAGAAAGTGATGTGAAGAAGTTATCGCAAGTCCCGACATGCACGGTAGACGCCTAGTCACGTGGCTTGAGGGTGGATGGGGGAGGGGGAAGGGCAGGAGGACATTTCAGACTCATAGAATGCCTAAAAATAGTAAACTAAGTCGAGAGAGCTGCAACTTAGCCAAAAATACTCCAAAATACCATAGGGGACAAAAATGTCCCGGTGGCTGTTTTAGGTAAATCATGAATTTTCTTAAAAACTACTAATCTGATATGAGAGAAATTTTGGCAGGGTGGTCTTGGTCCAAAATGATTAAAAGCCAGAAATTTTCAAATACTTCCGAGGAAAATTCGAGTTCTGGGAGAAACTTGAATTTTGAAATGTGACAAAAAAGTCCCATCTAGTGTTAAATGACTTGTTGACAGCAACATCAAGAACTTGAAACTGTTATGTCATTCCTTCAGGTATTATTACAAGTAGGGATCGCAATCCCGAAGGGATTTTCTAATCCCGGGATTACGGGATTGTGATTTTTTCAATCCCAGGATCGAGGAAAAGTGGTGGAAAATAAAAAACATTCATTATTTGTAAACAATAATTTTAAATCATACACAGACATGAAATCATCATATGCAGTTATGGAAGTAATATCAAGTTTACACAAAATTTAAGTAACGTCAATGAAAATAACTTTTTATCAGCAGGTAAAACTAAAATAAAACATATTTTTGGGGAAAATGTAAAGAAAATTTTAATAACCAAAGTAGCAATTGTTGCAGTATCTTAATATAAATTAAATTGGTTGCATTTATGAAAAGAAACGGTACTTTTAGATTAAGGTTCTCCTCACTAAAAAGCTATTCACAAATTTCTTAAATATGGCCTTAAAAAACAAAGTGCATCTAAGGTCGCGTCACTCTTTCTTGATCTGTATGTATTGCACAGCATCCCTGCTTATGAAAAAGCCCTTTCTGATTCTACACTAGTAGGAGGAATAGCTAGAAACGGCAGCTTTTCTCCTTTACATCCACTTTCATGGAAATCCTTTAGCTCTCGTGCTATTGATAATGAATGCTAGGTCATTTGAATTACAGCAAGAGGGATATTTCTCGGGAGGCACTAAACATTGGGTAATGACCGAATCGAGTTCTTTCTATAACTTCTCTGAATATGATGTACCAGTCTCAAAACATTCAGATGCTGCCATTCGCTCGGTATGTAGGTCATCATTTATAGATCGACTTCTTGATGCTGATGAAGCTTGCTCTTCTTCCTTGTCCAGTGCTTCAAATGTTTTACTAATATTACAATAAAATGTACTCACTCTCACTGAATGATATATTGGAATTCAGATCAATCAAGGCCTTCATTATGCAGGTTTTAAGCAATATAAAACATTCGATCATTTCAACTAAACTTCCAGTGAGTTTTTATATCCATAACAAGTGATTTTTCCTCACCATATTGTTCGATTACATATTTCTGAAGGAATCTATCATTTTTTGCAGATCATTTTCTGAAGAGAAGAACAGTTTTCCTTATTTTTTGAATCAATATCTTAATGGTTGTTTCTGATAGTTGGTACGCACTTCTGCCTTCAAATGAATCATCTTCGTCTGTTTCATCACTTGAGGAAAAGGCCTCATCACTTGATTCATGTCCTTCTGATTCTGCGGATTCCATTTCTTCTTGATAATATTCATTCTTATTTAGGTTTGCCACACCCCAAAGGATATTTTTCATTTTTTTTGTTGTTCTTATTTTCCAAGAATGATGACATATTATAAACTCAGATAGAAAGCAGTATTACTCAGTGAATTCTAACGAATTATATATTTTATTATACATCAAATACAATTAAATCGTTAGCGCCACCTGTTAGCAAAAGCAAAAATGTCAATCCCGAAATCCTGGGATTTGCGTCTACCTAATCCCAGGATTTCGGAATTGAAATTTTGGGCGGGATCCCGGGATTGCAATCCCTAATTACAAGGTCAGTATTCATTGCATTAATTGAAGCTTTAACTTCAGGAGTTGTGTCCTTTTGTTTTAGCATAACATATGGTGGTAATTTTGATCCATCTGCTAAAACAGCCAACATTACTGTAATTCGCATTTTTCGTTACTTGTCATTTTTATTATCTCAGATTTTGCACCTTTCTCATTGACAGTATAATGGCATGTCAAAGAAAACTGGAGTTTCACCAGCATTACCTTATTTCTACATCAGGGGTGCCCAACCTGCATCCCACAGGTCAGATGCAGCCCTCTTAGCAAGTTCATGCAGCCCACCAACAATGTTTCGTAGTTTTCAAAACTTTTTTATTTTTATATACCCACCAAATGTTATTTTATATCTAGCCAAAGCTGTTAAAATATCTAGCATTAAATCGAGACACCTTGATAAATATTTCTCAATTCAAATAAGTTCTTTTCAATTTTGTTTTTGATCTTTTCTCAAAGGTATTTCTAAGATTGAATTCCATTATGATTCATAATATTGTACTGTTAACTCTAAAAACCTAATTTTAACTTGATTTTCACTCATATGGTGTGTAGGAATCTCTATGTAACTTCCGATTAAACTTGAATCCAGTCTGCCAAAGCATTGACAATTCCCAATGCGGCCCACCAAGTAAAAAAGGTTACCCACCACTGTTCTACATCATCAACCATTTTAAGGTTGAGAGTGATGTATATAAAAGGAAAGTAACACAAATTACAATTAAAGAATTTATGGCATAAAACTGTTTATATGGGAAATTCTGGTTAATTATGGCATCATTTGTTTTGACATCTGCAAAATGACATTTGGCAATAGACAAGGAAAGTTTAGTCCACTTTAGGGAATCGTTCACGCAATAATTGTTCACTGAACGTCACCATTCAAATATAAAATTTAATAGTGCTCTCCTAGTCCGTTAAATAACATGTCATTTATACATATTTGGTACCTATTTTGAACACACATATTCAGTAATCCTACTTTATACCCGAATTTAAGACCACCCCCGATTTTCGCAAGCTGAAATTCAGAAAAAATCCGTCTTGGATTTGAGTAAATATGCGTTTGAGTTTCGCAATTAAAAGGAAAATTGAAAAATGACAACTGTATTTTCATCGTTAATGTTATCTATAAAGATATTTTAAAACCATAATTTTTTGTTATAAAATTTTATAATATTTAATTTTGTTATATATTTTCATTATCCTGTTGTTGAATTTCTAATGCATACTTATGAATTAATACAAATCAAGAGTATACAGAAATATCTTAAATAATGTACAATGGTTTTCTATGACAAAGCATTACAGTTTATGTTATACATTCATTACATTACAATTTTGAATAAAATTTTGATATTTGAAAAATACGAAAAAATTATTTCTAAGTATATTAAGTATATTTTAAGTTAATAATAAATTCCTCCCGTCATATTGACTGGCTTTTATACTAGTCTATTTCAATTCTGAGCTACAAAATTCAGTCACACTGTAAGATGGCAGGTTGATCAACTGCGACAATAACTTAAAACCTCTCCATTCCTTTTCGATCAAACTTTCAGAAATTACATGACAGCACTACTTTTAAATATTATGCTGCTCAACAATAACATTGAAGTCATGGGTTCAATTACAGGAGCGTTTATTTTCTCCATTTGACTAATACGGGGATAAATGTAGCATGTTAATCATTTCCGTATTAAAATTACTTAAAATCATCATAGGAATTCGAGACTTGAAACAACAAACGCCTTCAAGACGAAATTTCATTTTCTTGCTGTTGATTTTTTAATGCATGTTGAATCGGTTCAAATATTAGTTTCTAACGAAAAAATCGGACTTATTTTTATGTGAAAATATTTCTTCGTTAAGTTGATTTGCATTGTTGCCGGTTTCATGTAATTTCTTATGACTTACTGGGATTATAATCATGTGTCACATCTGGTAACAAATTCACAAAATTTCAACGCTATTTTGAAGTTTAAACAATACCTTGGTTATGATAAACATTAAAGGTAATGAGCATAAATATTCTATTGTTCATTGATATTGTGTTAATGAAGGTTCCCAAGACAGATATAGTGATTGCTGAATTTTTAAAAAGATTTTGAGTACATTTTCAAAGAAGGCTGATTAAGTTTTTAATTTTTGACTAAAAACAGAAGAATAAATTTTATAAATTTTAATTTAATGAAATAATATTTGAATATGGACTGAAATTTTAAAAAATTTATACAATTCACATTATAGTATGTTACAGAGAGTTAAATAATTTTCGCCGTATAAAAGTTGTCCAGCATAATTTTTAACAAATAAATATTCATTTTGTATGTAAGACTTGCATCAACCTTTATTATGCTGAGAAGATAGCTACACTTTTGAGAGGAGAGCAAGGGAGAATGAAAGGGAAAAAGGCAGGTGAATGGGAGGGAGCAAGAGAGGTGGGAAGAAGAGGGAAAAGAATAGGAGGGAGAATAGGAGGTACAGGGAGAATAAGATAAGGAAGAATAGGAGGGAGAGAGAATGGTTGCGAGAATGGTTGCGAGAATGGGAGAGAGAATGGTTGAGAGAATGGGAGAGAGAATCATATATGATGGGCAATTATGCTAGTAAATAATATAGTCTTTCCTGTCATACTGAAGGTCTTTTATACTAGTTGTTCATAATAAATAATCATTTTAAACTAACCATCCTAAACTTTGTTTTCTTGGCTCTATAACAGTATATAAAAATACCATAACATTATATAAGTTGCAAGATAAATAGAGAAAAATATCAGACTAGTAAAAATCAATTGGATTAAGTACTATGTTTTAAAATGTTTGTTTAGCAAGAATTTCGTTAGCGCAAAGACCTTTCAGAGTGCATCCCTTGTGCTAAGCGAGGCATACCTGCATACACCAAAAAGTTCCCTCAAAAGCACATGGATCTTCTGGAATATTGGTTGCAGGTCATTGAGCAACATATTGAACAATATGTGGATCCAAATTTCCAGTCACCAAAAGGAAGTCCTAACACCACACCCTCTTCAACCTGCCATTTACTGAGTCATATTCCATCCAACCCCATCAAAAAGGAGCCTAGATCAGTGTTTTTCAAACTTTTTTTCTCACGACCCAGAATAAGGAAAACATTTTGGACCACGACCCCATGAAATAATTTATAATCTGAGCTTTTGTAAAAGCATGAGAAAAATGAATAGATGTACTTACAAGTTTGAACCCATTTAATTGCAAATTTCTATAATTCGACACTACTATACTTTGTGAATATAAATAGCAATAATAATAATAAGCCGAAGATGATTGTTCTTGTAATTTAACAGGCAGCGGCAACCCAGTGAAGAACCTCTCGCGACCCAAAGTTTGAAAAACACTTGCCTAGACCAGTGCTTCCCAAACTATGGTCCGCGAAGGTTTCCAAAATGTAATTTTTTAGAATGAATCGCATATTTAGTTGAATTTTTTTTAGGAAAAGTTAATCAATTCTTAGATTATCACAGATATTCAGTACTTTATTAACCCTTAGTTAGGCGCGCTGGCATACAGAGTACGCCAATGCATTTTAAAATGCTGGCAATTTGTAAATTTTGCTTCATATACATTGTTCTTTTATGTAATGTATGAGTATTGTCTAAGTAGTCGAATAAGTTGTTTGCAACCTTATAGCTATTGTTCTTGAGGAGTAAAACAGATGCAAAGCTGTGTGCATCGCTTCTACTGTGCTATATATGCACTGCAATTTGTCTGTAATAGTTTCAATATTTCAATAATGTTAATTTTTTAGCATTAACTAATGAGCTGTTTGTTGTGCCAAAAGGGACAAAAGTGGAAAGTGCAAGTGAAAGGAAGCCAGAATTTTGTGTGAAGTCTGTGGTGTGGAACTGTTCCTAGAGCCTTGCTTTGAAATTTATCGCACCAAAAATATTTTTTAATCACATTTTTTTTGTGAAAATTGGTTTAAATAAAATATTTATACAATAGTAAATAATGGATAAAGGATCTGACTGAAGTCAAGACGAAAACTTTACACACTACCATCAGTCCAAAAAGCACTAAATCTTTTCTCTCCCAATTACATTTCTGAGCCAGGACCCATGAATTCATAACACACTCTGTGGATGAACTTCTAATCCCCACCCATAGAATTGAAACTTATACCAACTCCTTCACAGTATTTGGGGCTAGATTATGGAACTCACTTCCTTAGCTTAATCTCAAATCCAAATCTTTATACTCTTTTAAATCTCAAATTACTGTATATCTAGGAACCCTGTAGAGGTAGGTTTTAGAGAGAAGCATATCCATGCACATACCTGTTTTCAAAAATGCATAGGAATATGATTGTTTGTCCTTGAGGAATAATTACCACTCTCTTTTGCAGTTAATTTTATTTATTTTTGTATTACATTGTGTTTTGGAGGTTTTTTCACCCTCTTCCTGTGTGGGTGTTTTCCTGCAATATGGGTTTTTACTCAAGTAGCCTTCAGTCACTTAGATTTTTCCCATAAACCTACTCTTTTTAATCTTTAGATATATCCTTGCATCCACCGCTCCACCACACTTCCATCCTGGTATCCATGAGGTCCTCCAGATAATTCCCCATGCTGCTTATCCAATTCTTACCTCTACTTCCTACCATTCCCCCTTGACCAATCCCCTGCCTCGCCGAGCGATACAGAGATTGGGTGCTGTAGACATCAAGGGCAGAGCCCTGACTATATATATATATATATATATATATATATATATATATATATATATATATATATATATATATATTAACTAAAGGAAAAGAAAAGGTAGTGATGAGGGTGGCAACAAGGTGTTGAGGGAAGCCCAGCGGACACTTACCAAGTTGAGGACCAAGCTGGCAGGCTGCTGGGGGCGTCGAAGAGACACGTAAAACACACGAACACAAAAACACACGCAAGCTTATCGGGCCTATGCCATTCTTCAGCGAAAGAGTAACGTAAAGTGACACACTGGGCGGGGAATGACAGGGTGATGTGGGAAGGTTGATGATTGGAGGAGGTGGGGAGTAGGAGGGGTGGATAGCCAATAAAGAGGGAGTGTGGTAAGGGAAAGTGCAAATAACTACAATGTAACAAGGAGACATTGTAAGGGGGCTAATAGGGTAAGCGGAGGTTGAGGCCAGGCGGAGAGAAAGAGTCGAGAAGATGGATATGTGCTAGTTCCCAGTGTCGGAGAAGGGGGGCAGGAGTGTCATAGGGTAAAGCGCGAATAATCCTAACATTGTAGCAACTATTGAAGGGGACATTGTGGGTATTGGCGTGTAATGCAACTGGGAGGGGGCGTCTGAGAGAAACGCTATTCCGGTGACCGTTCATTCGGATGTTTAACGGATTGCTGGTGAGGCCTATGTAAAATGCGGGACAAAGGGTGCAGGTAAGGAGGTAAATGACGTTATGGGTGTTGCAGTTGCTTCTGGAGGTGATGGGGTAGGTGATGTTGGTGGAGGGACTCGAGAAAGAAGATGAGGGTAGGTGGATAGGGCAAGTGAGGCAGCGAGGTTTTCCGCAGGGGTGGGAGCCTATTGCAAGAAGTGTGGTAGAAGTGGGAAATTCCTTCCTCCACAAGATATTTCCCAAATTTGGGGGCCGGCGGAAGGAGAGGAGCGGAGGATTGGCAAAAAGGTTGATAAAGAGGGACTGATGGGAGGAAGAGGTAAGAATTGGGTGGGCAGCATGAAGGATTGTTTTGAGAGCTTCATGGATACCAGGAAGGAAAAGTGTCGTAAGAGTGAGTGGAGGGGTAGAAGCAGGAATAGTGGGTGTGTGAGGATGAGATCCATTATGGGTAGGCGTCATCGCCCTATGGATCTGTTCGCGGACCAAGACTGGAGGGTAACCACGTTTGAGAAGAGCATCCTCGAGGACAGAGTAATACTCTAGAAGGGATGCTCTATCAGAACAAAGCCTCCATCCTCGACGAGCAAGGGCATAGGGGATAGAGGTTTTGGTATGAAGGGGATGGCAGCTATCAAAGTGGAGGTATTGGAGGCTGTTGGTGGGTTTGATGTGAACACAGGTGTGGATTTGGCTGTCTTGAAGGTAAAGATCGACATCTAGGAATGTGATGTGGGAGGTAGTGGATTGGTGGGTGAAGGACAGTGAAGGATGAGAGGAGAGACGCGAGAGAAAGGAAAGGAGAGAGTCAGGTCCATGCGTCCAAATGAGGAAGACATCGTCGATGTATCTCAGCCACAAAAGTGGTCTGAGTGGAACGTTGAGGAAGTCTTTCCCATTCTCCAAGGTAGCAATTGGCGTATGAAGGTGCCATTCAGGTGCCCATCGCAGTGCCTCTAATTTGAAGGTGGTGACGACCATCGAAAGAGAAGTTGTTCAATTTGAGCACCATTGCTGCCAAGTCTAATAAGAAATGGGAGGAAGGTCTTGCGTCGGATGGTCTTGAGTCCAGGAGTTTACTAAGGGCAGAGAGTCCATCATCGTGGGGGATGTTTGTGTAGAGGGAACAGACATCGATAGTGGCCAAAATGGTATTGGGTGGGAGAGGAAAGGGGAGGTGTTTGTGACGTTTTAGAAAGTGGTTAGTGTCTTGGATGAAGGAAGGAAATTGACGAATGAGAGGTTGTAGGTGGGAGTCAACGAAGGTGGAGATGCGTTCTGTAGGGGAATTAAAGCTGGCAACAATGGGGCGGCCGGGGATGTTGGGTTTATGGATTTTAGGGAGAAGGTAGAATGTGGGTGTGCGGGGTTTGTTGGGGATCATTAGAGCAATGGCGGAATCGGAAAGGCCTTCCTGTTTATATATATATATATATATATATATATATATATATATATATATAATAAATAGCTGCTTCTTACGGAGGATATATTATATATGATATAAAACCTAAGGTACTTCTAGATATTCCACAGAGCTTAAATTTGAAGGGAACCTTGGTGTTGGTCCAAAACCATCAGGAAAAATCGAAAATTGCCCCTTACAACGGGGTCTTTTACACCCCAAAACATTCATTTTCAAGTTCCATTAGAAAACCATTTAAATCAGTACAAGCCTTTTTATAATTGTATTTTTAAATTACTTTTAATTAAGGTACAAACTCCGGACCTGAATTAAAAGACGCGAAAAAGAACGAAGATTATTTTTCCTGAAAGTAGAACACGAATCCGTGCCGAATTAGTCCAATTATTCGATTTTTACTATATAAAAATGGGATTTTATATAATTTATAACATTGGCCCAATATTTCTGTCATGACTACAAGACAATGCTTTTCTTAGGGAATTTATTTTACGTGTTAATAAAACTGAACGAGATCTTAGTGCCACGAACTGAAAAGTACCTTAGTGTCATGACGTCACTCTCAGACCGTGACATTTAAAAGCAAAGAGAAAACATATTTGGTGTGGAGACAATACTAAGAGGAATATTGCGCTGAAATTTTCAGGGTTTGAAAATGTCATGAGTAGGCCTTCGGATAATATGAGACCACTCCTGTAGGATTCCTTGGTTCGCCTCCAGGCGCTCCGGAAGTTGATCAAGTAGTAGGAATAAAATTTGGTGTGGTGGTTATAGGGCACCAATGCTTGCAGTATGCAAGCACCGATTACTAGTATATATATATATCATCATAGGTAGTCTGTCCATAGGTCCGTGATTATTCATGGTTAAACCTGGTTCTCCATATATTCCTATTTTCCGCTGTCCTCTTTATATCTTGATAACTCTCTTTCCCATTCAAATCATCTATCAGCTGAAACCTTTTCCTACCTCTTTCTCTTTTTCCATCTAGTTTTCCTTCTAACACGTCTTCAATCACTCTCTCCTCAGGTAATGTCCAACCCAGTTTGCCTTCCTCTTTCTAATAGTCTGTATAATCATTTGCTTCTCTCTTACTCTTCGTAGCACTTCATTGTTTTTCATCCTATCTGTCCATTTTATCTTCAGCATATTATACATATATATATATATAACAACTTACGGAAAAGGAAAGATAAAATGAATATATGGATGTCAACAAGGTGTTGGGATGAGGAAACCCAGTGAGCACTCACCAATCAGACGAATTCAGGTTGGCGAGGCCCCGGGGATGTCGAAGCGACACACGTAAAATAACACAAAAACACAGAAACATCACAAATGTAAAGCTTTCGGAACTACTACTTCTTCAGCTACAGAGAAAGAACTAATCCTCATCCTCATCCCAACACCTTGTTGACATCCATCCATATATATATATATATATATATATATATATATGTGTGTGTGTGTGTGTGTGTGTGTATTTCTTATGCAAAAGACTATGGCTATTCACCTGTTCCATCATCCATACCTCTCAATTACCTGCCCTGCAACCCAAATAACCTACTTCATCTGGTCCTGTGGAAACTGCACACCAAAAACTTCATCTATCTCCTTACCTGAACCCAATGCATATAGGTCTACTTATGTTAAAAAATGTTTCCAAAAAATTATGGAAAACTTATATGTGGAGCATTAAATGTGAATATTATACTCCAGGTGAATGACATAGAAGTTGAAGAAGATAAATGATCGTCATTTTAAAACAGCGCTTGATTGATTGATAGTTATTTAGCATACATTAATTTTAATAAGATTTATACTAATGAATAGATTAAAACAGATATCAAAGGAAAGAACAAGGACGTGATGAATACGTTTGATATGAGCCATTTGAATTTCACCTGTATTTTCCGATCAATTAGTTATAAAAAGTTTATTTCAGTGCTTCTTTCAATAGAGACATATTACATTTTTGACATCTACATTTTTAATAAACTCTCTGCAAGTGTGAAGGCTGTAAATCCTAAATCTTTCAAAAAAAATTATCAAAGAAGTACTAATAGAAAAAGCACATTATGAAGTAAAAGAATATTTTGTAGATAAGATTGCCTAATGGTAATGTGTATGATTTGATGTTTTGTACTTCTCTCTTTATATGCTGCGATTTCAAATTTTAACATAAAATGTCATGTTCTATTGTCATAAGATGACCTAATGGACTTAATAAATTATTATTATTATGTCAAATACACTTATAAGAAACTACAATGGCAACCAAAACAACTTATGTCAAATACAGGAGTACACATAGTGTAAGAAATTATATTCTGGTTTATAAGAAGTTTCAATGAATGCTGAAATAACTTTAAGTATTAAGCAGTAACGAACTTTTCTAATTCGGCAATTTAGTCTGCGGCAATAAGACTCCGAATAATCATCGCATTTAAGACCATCGGTCTTTAAGACACAAAAGTTAAACATTTTTTCTGATTCTACACATTTTTACATTCTTCGCAAGGATTGGAAATCACTCTTCGGCAAAAACAAGATCGTTTTCTGACGTTTGAACTCCTTACAATAAGCTACGATTTCCTACCTCTATTTCAACTAATTTTAAAATGCAAATAAAAAGTATACTTTCATGCTTCCCTCCGGTTAACTTCTACTATCTTACAGAAACACAAAAAGACACTGGTTATAATATAAATAGATTCGCTGATCATATTTAACAATGTAAAAAACATAAAACCAACTTGTGTTTGCGTATTTAAATACCTAATATAACAAATAACTACCAAGAGGTTTTTAAATTTGAGAAGTCCAACCGCGATTGTGTAAAAATTGATTTTTCAGAGGCTGGGACAAGCTTCATCCTCAAATGCCACGCCCCCTTCCTCTTCAAGCATTGGAATGAAGTTTCTTAACATCAAACGACTTAAGCAAGCGCGGTCTCACACAACAAAATGTATGAAATGCTGGCATTAAAATAGTTGACTGTTTATAAAGCTTAGTTATTTGGTCCTGCCGTTTTTAAACGCAAGTGCGCACATCTTTGATCAACTATAAATAAAGAATTAGAGTGCCTAGTGCAAAACTTGTAAGCGTCCCTGCTTACAATTGCTCCAATCACAACAAAAGATGTTTAGCTATCAAGCTTTAAATGCTAAAAATGAATGTATTTAATGAAAATGTTTTAATGAGAAAAAATAAAACAACATATCCGAATAAGTTCAAAGATAAAGTTGTGCAATTTTCCTGAGTAGAATGACGACTTATTAAGATTATTTCTAAGTTTAAAACTTGGACAAGTGAATTTGGTTTTATAAATTATTCATCTAACATTGAAAATGCGTTTCTTTCACAATATAAACCAGAATATTTCAACAACCACGCGGGAGCGACTCACAACTTCAACATACTCGAACGTAGCTCTTTATAATTAGTAAGAACGCCTCTTTTTTTAAGGCATACGTCGCAGCAGATCATACCATTTATTAACTATGAAAATGATGCGGAAGACGCTTTTCAGTTACAATAACTGAATGCATTACTAAATTACGTTTCAGTATCTATAAGTACTCAAGAAATGTCCATGTTTTAAAATTATCTGTGAACACTTAAATTTTGGAGATAAAAAAGTGAAAACACTAATTGTAATTACACACAATTATTGAAGCTATAATTTAAATTGGGAAATGCGATGCGCAACATGACATTAACGACAAAATTTTCATTTTAAACGCGATGGCTATGACAAATATTCAACAGCCCTACTTTAGATTTAATACTGTTAATACTCCAAAACAAATATTTTATATGGCAAAAACACTCCTAATTTAATGTAATTACATAAACGTAATATGAACTTACTTTTGATTCAAATATTGGAGAGTCCAGTCAATGATTTCTCCCTCCAAATCTGCATCATCAAGCACGTAGCCGGTAACCTTAACTGGAAGAGGATCGTTAGGATTGATTGTTGCGGTAAATTCTCTCAAGAATAGCCTGTAAATGGATAAATAATTTTCCTCGACGGGCGCGGCCATAATACCAGTTTTCCAGGCTAAACCTGTATCTCACCGACTATCATTTACTAAACTTTGTGTAAATATTTAATAGCTCTCTTGCAACACTATAATTACTGTTTTCTAGATTAAAATAGCTTAAGTATATTGTGGGTACAGAGTAACGTCGGTACAATACAGAATAGAAACTGCACCAAAACGTAAATTGACAGTCGAGGGGCGTACCATGTATAATAAAATACAACCATGCGCATGTAACGCGCCATACCATAGGCTAACTTCAGTAGGGTAAATTATTGTTCATAATATGTACTCGATAATTACTTTTAAATGTTTATTTATATAATTGGTGTATTTGTTAACAAATATTACTGTTTTATTCACAAGATATGTTAATTCGCACTACACAATGTAATAGGAGTCATGACACAACGCAAATTTTACCGTTCTCGGTAACATTTTTATTTTTGCGTTCTTCAGATTTTAAGGCCAAGTAAGTTGTACTATATTCTTTCTGCATCCGTTCCGGCAAAGGTTTAGCCCAGTCAGTCGGAGGGTTATCTCTAATTTCCCATATATCATTCTCGACATATGATTGAAGACGAGCAGTCCTACGTTGCTTCTCACTCTCAATCAAAGCATTCTGCCAAAAGAATACAAGTGTTATAAAATTTATCATTTTTTTAACTTGTCGATATATCAACAGAAAGACATAGGACTTACAATCGCTGGCATATCTCTACTTGCATCCCATTTCATGCAGTTGTCAGCATCCCTTCCCCATTGATTGCAGTCCACAGTCTCTCCGTGAATAAAGTACTGATGAAATCTTCCTTTCAAACTAGTGCAATCACTATATTCCTCTTGATAAATTAAACATGGCCTAACCTATTTGTTAAGTTCAAATTTAAATTTGTAATTAATAGACTACTTTTCACCTTCATGCTTCAAGCAAGTAAAATCAATGAAGTTAAACAACCATCCATAGATATGGCAAAATTTTCTGTTCCTCGGTTTTTCCAGACGCTTCAGTCATTTCAAATGAAAGAAATCACGTATGCTTCGCAAGTTATATCTCAGCCATAAGTACAGAAGGTCCAGAACGACAACCGAATAATTGACAATCATAATGCGTGGACTTTTTACTTGTAGGCGTTAAAGATTTATTTTACCTGACACGCACTTTGGAAGCTGAATATCAATCAGATATTTCTGGAATATGGAATTACTATGTGGAAAATTCCAGCTAGAAAGAAACGAAAATTTGGATGAGTACTACAAAGCTATTGGTAATCCTTAAATTGGTTAAAGCAACGTTGCGAAGTATTTTGTGACATGTTTTGGATTGGTTTAATTTTTAGGTGTACCATATTTCGTTAGAATAATGTTATGCTCCAGTAAACCATTAATGGTAATATCCAAGGAGGGAGAAATGTGGTCATTCAAAACGAACACTCTGTTCCGCACCTCTGAATTGATTTTCAAATTAGGGGAGGAGTACATCGATAAAATGTCCTCGGGAGTGGAACTCAAGGTGATCTTTCTGTTCATTACTGCTGAGTATTATGAATGTTGACAATATATCCTCTAAGAGTTTTTACCCAGAAACAATTTATTTTTCAGAACATGACAGAAATTGATGGAAACACAATAATCACAAAATCAAGAGCTTCAAATGGCCAAGAGTTTCAGAGATATTACGTATTTTCTGACAATGAAATGATCATGGTACTTCAAAGTTTTATTCAATACATACAGTTGTTACGTATTCCCTTATACATACTACCAGTATGTTTACTATCACAGATGCTATGCCATAAATGGACAGTGATATTGGTAAAGATGAAGGAGACAATTCATTTAAATCTGATTTAGTTTAATCCGTAACCACAGTCATCAAAAATTGACGTGCAAACGCATGCAGTCTCTCAGACTCCACGCCAAAGAAATAATTATGTCAGAAGAAACACAACTATAAAGTTTATATTTGAAATAGGGTCTTGGTGAACAAACACAAAAATTTGAACTCTTAGTATGCGATAGATTCTTAGTAATCTGAAAATGAAAATTTTTTAACACAAAAGAGTAAGGCTCTAATTAATTATAGGCTACTTTTTTAATTTCATATAGAAACTTTAGTATTTGCTTTAGTCTTTTGCAGATGGTTTGTTTAAACACGAATATAAAAGAATTTTTAAAAAGAAAAGCATTAAAAAATTAGGATCCTCAACTTCATCAATTTTCACTCCGGTGTAGGCTCCGCAAGCGGGTGCTGAATATTTGAAACATTAGGCTGCTACAAATAAAATATTGGAAGGCAGTTTTGGATTTCTTTTTTGGACGTGCAATGGTCCAGGACAGTCTAACTGCAACATATCTTCGGAAATTTCTGAAACCATGAAAAATAAGTCTCGAAAAAATTACATGAACACAGGCATGCGATCTCTCAGACTGGCAACGAAACTAAACATGCTCTAGTATGCACAGGTCCAATGCTAGAAGGCAACTGCCATACAGTAAACAACGCCACCTGTAGGATACAAAGGTAAACAAAATCTCAAACCCTAAAGGAGACTACTGAAATTTTTCATGCAGTCTGAGAGACTGATGCCTGTGGTTACGGTTTAATCTGGCAAGTATGCTTATATCATGGCAAATCAGTGGGCTAGACTGCACAAGTTAGCAGTCAGTCCTTCGGAAGGGACATTAAACAGTTGGCCCCCTTGATGCTCTTCATAAAGAATATGTGAATGCCTGCACTGGGTTTCCCTCCGTTCTGTGAGTGTCTGGTGTGGAAGGAGTATGGCTATAATAGTTGGAAAGGCTGATTGGCCAGAAATTCCATACAAACAAACCATCACTGAGCCAGTATAGAATATTTTACTGTAATTGTCTTGGTAATAAGGTTTCTTAAAGACCTTATTCACATTCACCTGTTAACTTGGTGATCCAACTTAAAATGCTGTTATTAATTCTTTTACATTTTTAAGCACTTGGCTGTCCTTCAATATTACATTGCACCAAAACCATCAGGGGCACTAAGTGCTCCTGTTGGTTGGAATAACCCTGTGTTGAATTACAGCATGATAATCTTACAGGTTGGGGCTATCCACTAATAAGTTTTAATACAATAATTATTTCCGCTTGCAAAGCATGCAGCTACCTCATGCACAGCTAAATCAATAACCTATCTCATAATTAAATATACCTCCTAGAGAAGGGTTTTCCAACTTTTTCAATTTAGAGAGCACCAAGTTATTCTCTGGAATACCCACTAGTAAGTTTTAATACAATAATTATTTCCGCTTGAAAAGCATGCAGTCACCTCATACACAGCTAAATCAGTAACCTATCTCATAGTTAAATATACCTCCTAGAGAAAGGTTTTCCAACCTTTTCAGTGTAGTGAGCACTTAGTTATTCTCTGGAATATCAAGTGAGCAAGGTAGAATGTAAGATTGGTAATGAGAAAATTGAAAATCTTAAGTTATAAAGATGTTGAAGTTACAAATTAACAAGTTATTAATTCAATTGATTGTGGATAAAAGTAATGAGAGAAACGGAGAATGATTGGAAGAAATGTTTGTTGATAAGCTCAGAAATGTTAGCAGCATCATATAAAAATTTTGAACTGCTCTAAGACATCCAATCTGTTGGTATACAATGCAAGGTGTAAAAACTCTGGTCTGAAAAGACAGGTGGCCACTGTCGAAAATATGCATAGCGAAGTAGGATGATGTGTTTTCTATAACTCGAAGTATCGCTTGTTCTTCAATCCTCATCTTGAAGCTTCTTCCTGTCTGTCCTATGTAAATAGCATCACAGCATGAATTTTATAAACTCTTGTTTTATGGCTTAAGATGATAGAGGTGTTAAGTAAAGTAGGGGTGGATTGGAGAGTAAGAGAGGTTTAATAGGAAATTTGTATATCAACCAGACTGCACAAGTAAAGGTAGAAGAGGGAGAATCAGATTGGGCAATGCTATGAAGAGGCATAAGATGGGTCCCCACTCTCACCAGCATTGTTTAATATGCCAAAGAAATGAGGTATCGGAAAATGTAGAAACGGATGGGAGGGAGCATGGTTAAATCAGTTATACAGGCCAACAACTAAGTATTGGTGAGTAATTCTGAAAGGAGCCTTCAGGTGTTGGTATCTTCAATGAACAGGCAAAGGCATTTGGGATGAAAATTAATAAGAAAATGAAAGTGCGATGACGTGTTCTGTAAGTCAACGCATCTTCCTTATGTATTTCAATTCTTGTCATAAAGTTCCTTCCCATCTCTCCTATGTAAACAACATCACAGTCTGCACAAGATATATACTCAACTTGGTAAGTTTCCACTGGGCTCCCTTCAACACCTCATCACTACCTTTTCCCTAAGATATTATATATATGTATATATATATATATATATATATATATATATATATATATATATAAAATCTTAAGAAAAAGGAAAGGTAGTGATGAGGGTGACAACAAGGTCTTGAAGGAAGCCCAGTGGACACTTACCAATTTGGCAAGCTGCTGGGGGCGTTGAAGAGATATGTAAAACACGTAAATAACAAACACCAAAGTTTTTTGGGCATATGCCCTTTGTCAGCGAAGGAGAGAGAGTAACTGAAGTGACACACTGGGTGGAGGATGACAGGATGATGTGAGAAGGTTGATGATTGGAGGAGACAGGGAAGAGGGAGGTGTGGATGGCCAATAAGGAGGGAGTGTTGTAAGGTAAGGTGCGAATAGCTACATTGTAACTATTGAAGGAGACATTGTGGGCATTGTCGGATGGCCAATAGGGTTAGCGGAGGTTAAGGCCAGGGGGGGGGGAGAAAGAGTCGAGAAGATGTATATGGGTTAGTTCCCACTGTTGGAGAAGGGGGGCAGGGTTGTCATTGGGTAAGGCATTAATAGCCCTTAAATTGTAGCAACTATTGAAGGAAACATTGTGGGCATTGGCATGTGATGCAACTGGGAGGGGGCATCTGAGATTTACGCTATTCTGGTGACCATTCATATATATATATATATATCCCATCTTTTATCAAAGACACTAAGCACTTATTTCAATGCCTCAAATCATTCCCTTCCCCTCTCCTACCTAACACAATCATGTCCACTAGAGAACTCTCTCTGTAGCTGATGAAGGAATAATTCCGAAAGCTTCAACGTTTGTGATGTTTCTGTGTTTTAGTGTTCTTTTACGTGTGTCGCTTCGACATCCCCGGGGCCTCGCTAACCTGAAGTCGTCTGATTGGTGAGTGTTCACTGGGTTTCCTCATCCCAACACCTTGTTGACATCCATATATATATATAGTTACTCTCTCTCCATCGCTGATGAAGGGCATATGCCTGAAAAGCTTTCGTGTTTTTGTGTGTGTGTTTTGTACGTGTCTCTTCGAGTCCTCCAGCAGCCTGCCAACTTGATCCTCAACTTGGTAAGTGTCCGCTGGGCTTCCTTTAACACCTTGTTGCCACCCTCATCACTACCTTTCCTTTTCCTTAAGTTAATATATATTATGTGTGTGTGTGTGTCACGGTAAATGTGCGTAGTCCGGTAAATGTAAGTATAACATACTTTTACCAATTGGATTGGGCAAATGTAGGTACATATTTACCTAGAGACACTGGTAAATGTGGATAAACGTCGCAACATAGGCCACAACTTGGTGGCGTCACAAACATCCGTTGCAGTTTATAAGTACGGTAAATGTGTGTTGTCCGGTAAATTTCGTGGTAAATGTGCACAACTAAACAAAATTTGAACATGAAGGCAAATTTTACTCGGCCCCATGGGATTGAGTAGGTTAGTCGAAGTGTTTTTGGTTCCTCCTCACATTCACTGTGTTACCCCCTCGGGTTGGGAAGCATTCATCTTAATATATACCAGTGGAGGCAAACCCTCGATGATTTTTATTATAAATCAACATAATTATTAACTTGTAGCATTTCTCATTCTTACTTATTTCCACATTTACCAAGGCACATCAGTAGAAGTGCACATTTACCGGGAAATGTAGGATAATACGTATTTCTGGAAACTTAAACTTACATTTATCGAGCTTGGTGGTAAACGTGTACATTTACCAGTAAATGTTCACATTTCCCGATTACGTACCTTTACCGTAACATAAATACTGGCGTAATTGCCATCAAATATGACGGGTATGCGTGAACTAAATATTAAGTTAAAATTGAAATAAAAATTAATGAACCCAACTTTTAAATGCACTAAAAAGTAAGCAATAAATATAAAATGCATATTATTGAGTGTTCCAGAGAGTAAAAATAGTTTTGGGTGAATAGAAATTGTATGACAAAGAAATACATCATGCTATACCATTCTTATATGCCCAAAATTATTTTTAATTTATGGAACATTTAATTGTATCCTGTCTTTCTCCTTTCTTTCTTCCTCTCCTCTCTTGTATTAAAATATTCAAAGCAGACATTCCTTCTGCATATAGTATAAGGATTAAGGCGACAATACAATCTTGAGGTTTAACTATGATATGGTCAGCAAGGCAACATATCGTTGACAAGCTTAAATTTTTCAAATAAATATGATTTAAATGTAGAACTTGAGCAATTTCGAATCGTAGGAATCGTTCAGGTCTGAAGATTATTGGTCAATTCTTTATAAGTTTAATTTGCAAAAGAGTAAAATCCTGTAAGTCAAAAAATCGATTTTTACGTGTTATCTTATGGGAAATGGCACCCCCTTCCCCTCTCATCAAAATTCTGGCCCCGAGGTGCACATCCTCATGATCCCATTAGTAAATGTACCAACTTTTAAGGCTCCAAGTGTGTTGGTTTTTGAGATATGCTGTCCACACACACACATTGCCTTTTATTAATATTTATAGATGTATATGCAATCCTTGAGAAAGCTTTTGTTACCTGATGATGCTGTAATAGGTGAAACCAATCTAGTAAATTGTTTATAGTGAAAATTACAATAAGTCTGTCATTTCTATTATGGAATCTTTCCAGAAAGTATGGTCTTCCCAAGTGGATTTTTGTCCTGTATTCACTTCATTTTTCTATTAAATTTACCTATGAACTGGAAACTAATCACAACATCAGTTTTTATGGCATTCCTTTAAAAGCAAAATTTATTTTTTCATTTATCATAAACCTATGTGCACCAATTGTGACACACCTGCCTCCTCAAATCATCATCACTCTCATAAATATGCTACCTTCCACTTCCTATTCCGTAGTCTCTTGAAAATTCATCTCTCAGAAAACTTTTCTGAAAAACTAAAGAATTTCATACATTGCAGGAAAAAATGGCTATTCCCCACATTTAATAACAAAATTGCTCCATCATAAACAAAGGAAGATAGTTATCAACTTTCTTTTCTTCCTAGTCTCCCTCCAACGGTCAACAAAGCTTGTTGGTGCAAATTGATGTTCATTGGCAATTTAAGTAATAAAATTACAAATCTTTCTCAAGGATTGAATTTGGCCTGCATTCTGTAGCAAAGTAAGACTAAGACTTCTCTGCAACATTAATGGCACAATTAATACAAAGAAGAAATCCAGTGTTTACCAATTAAAATGTAATGACTGCAATGCTATTTATATAGGCCAAACGGGTAGAAACTTTCAAATCAGCTAACAAACACTTAAGCTGTTTTAAATCAGGATCCTTGGATTTCTATTTTGCAAAACACTCATCAGTAATCATTCATTTTCTTTTGCCCCTAAAATCCTACATATAGGTGATAAAGATTTCCGATTAAATATTCTTGAAAAATTTACTCAGCCAACATAATCCTGTGATTCATTTAGTTAACACCAGTCCCTCTCCTATTCCCCCTTACTCATGTAAGTTCTCTCCCTCCCCCACCTGAATGCAGTTATCACCTAACCAATGATCACCCTCCCTATCTCCCATAGAAATTTTGATCATCTGTTCTTTGTTTTCCAATCCCTTTACTCCTAATTTCGTCCACCTCCCACTCTCCTTTAACCAATATCATTCTCCTTTCCCCAATTCCTTCCTCCTCCTCTCTCTCCTGTGGGTATATAAAGCCTGCTTGTTACCTGATGGTAATAAATATTCACCTAAATCAGTCTTAAGTTCTATTTTGTATGTGGAATAAGCCCAAGTCATATTAAAGGTGGTGGTGTTATAATTTATTTTATTTTAACAATGCAGCATATTCTCAAGATAATGAAATTTTAGTGCCTCTTCTGTTAGTTTCAATGACACACAAATTTTATTTTCATGTAACGAATTTAATGCATGGCAGTTATCTCCAAGTCTTCACAGGCTGTGGCAATACTTCTTGCCCGTAAATAAAATTTTCTATCTTTCTTATATTGCAGTAGTATCAGACCTGCAAGTTTTTTCTTCCTTTGAAGAAATTTCTTTGAATGTGAATGTTCTTATTCATGATTTTTTGCTCATCTCTTCTCAATGCAATGACATTTAAATTTACCAAATAAAAACTTATTAAATTAAAAGATATATTCACTAAATCTGCACCCAAAAGGTTCAGCTCTAATGGTTTTGTCAGAAAGATATCTTCACAAGATTTAACAGACAACAGATGTCAGGGCATGAATTGCAGTATGTATGCCATGTCTCTCTATATCATAACCTCACTAATGTGTGTTACAGACACTATTTCTTACTTTCGTATGAGCTAGAATGCTGAAAAAATTCCAACTGATTATTCATGACTTGCCGAGGGAAAATTGCAAAAACTGGAAGTTTTTAAGTTCAAGAGCCATAAAAAAAAATTATTATTCAAGAAAATCCCATAAGGTTAACATTGGATAATTGTTGCAATAATGTCCTCTTTGAAAGAATAAGACGTAAATAAGTGTGACATCTTTCGTTTGATTTTTAAAATTATTTATAATTGTCCTAGATATTAGAAACTTGAACCATAGTATGTGTAAAAGAACGCAAATTTATTTTCCTACCGTCGATTTTCAAATACGATCGAATTGACTCAGAAAATTGTTATGAAGATGAAAATTTTAAGTTCTTCATGAATAAAATACTTTGTTGCCAAGCACAAACATTGTTGCCATACTCATAAAATTATATAGGATCTGTTTGGGAAAACATGAAGACGGGAATGTGGGGAAAAAAAAGAGTGAACGAGAAGGAAGGAGAGAGAAGAGGGGAAGCAGAAGTTTGGGAAAGCAGGAGGTAGGGATATAGGAAAGTAGAGAGGGAGGGAGGGGGAGAGAAGCCCGAAAATTTAATTTTCTACCTTAAGTATATTCCGAAATGATGAGGTTCAGGGTTGCACCTGGGCAGCAGACGAATTCACCTTGTGGAGCGAGGTACGAAGTTGACACGTGTAGGGGCGGAGCCCCTAGTCATGTATAAGCATAAAAAAAGTCTTTTTCAACATGTATAAGCATAATCCTTATTATAATACACTAGCGTCTGTACGTATGGCCAAGGAGAGTGAAGGGGAGAGGTTTGTGTCAGAGGAGAGGGCCATGGAAGGCATGCGCATCTTTGCTGCAATTGTGGCGCCAGTCCCCTAGTCTTTAATAATAGAATGGAATTTTGGTTTTGTATCTCCCTCTGTATCTCTATATTTTATATGGGAGTTGAGTTTACCAGAAGAAATGCAGTATAATTTTAAATTGCATTTTAAAATTACCTACAATTGTCTTACGAACATGGTACTTGAACCAAACAATGCCTTAAAGATTGAAAAGCCATGTTCCTATCATCGATTTTGAAATATGCATCGAATCGGACCATATATTTGTTTTGAACATGAAAATTTTGAGAATAATTTTGAAATGCTGCTGACTGGGAATTGAACCTAGGTTTTTCACTCGCCGGGCAGATATTCTACCATTGAACTATCGTAACAGATTATTTTTCCTGTTTTTGAATGCAGGTGTTTTTCTTAGTTGGGTCCGAACAAGAATTTTGTTTTTTTTACTTACTCCGTTTGTAATATATATAGGGGAAGTATTGTTTTCATGAAAAAAGTTGATTTTGAGATTTCAATGGAAATACACGTTTTGAGGTCCTCTGGACACGTTTTGACCATTTTCTCAATGATGTCTGTGTGTATGTGATAGAAATTTTGTAGGAACTCTTAAACTCAAAAACTATTAATCAGGTCAACGTGAAATTTTATATTTAACATTTTTATGAAAATGACTAGTTGATTAGTTTTTGGAAAAAATTGGTCAACCAGAAGTGGACTCCTGTCCCTTGTCAGTCTTTTTAAATATTTGCTTTATAACCTGATCAATGTAAAAAAGTATGAGAATAAAAGTTGTAGGAAATTTAATTTTCTACAGCATTTGTTCAAGACATTTTCCCATATAATGAATGCATTGTCTAAGAGTTATTTTAAAAACTAATTGTTCAGCTGTCACCACTGCACCACTTACTAGCGACTATTGTAAACATTTACATCTTACTTAGTAATGCTCCTTAATTGTTGGAGCTTCATGGCTATATCCCATATCAGAAGGCTGAGTTTATTTCAGTTCTCTGTAGTCTTTGAATTCTTCTCGCAGGTCCTTAAAATATTTATTATCATTAAACCAGCGTTTCCCAAACTTGGCAGACCTGGGGACCGGTTATTTTAATAATCATTTTTTGCGGCCCACCGTAGTGCATACATACAACAAATTCCTAAAAGACCAGTCGTGGATGGAACTACTTTGCTTGCACGTCCGATGCAATGCACAATAAATAAAGAATTTAATGCATTACACGTGCATATTTATAAAACCATAAAATAAATTAAATAAATCAAAGTCCATTGTTTATTTACTAATTAAATTCCACTTTTTATTTAACTTTACAACATAAGGAATTACCAATTCGATCTTACAAAATCAGGAATAAAGAAAAAGAGAACATGCTAATGTGAAGGATGATTTTGTTTGTTATTACATAACACTCATGTCAGGAGGAAAAGAAGTCCATTTTACCCTCAGATCTGGCTCGACATCCAACCTATTCCTATACTTTCATTGGATGAACTTATAGTGTGTGCTTTTCATGCTTTTTTGAATCGAGTTTAATTCTTTCTTCTTATTTAGTATGACAGATAACGCATAATGGCAACTGATTTTCATTACCAGCACTAATAAAACCGAACTTCAAATATTCGTCAAAATACTTCAAGTAGTACTGATGTTCTTGTTGTCACAGCTAAGCTGCACATCGCTTGAACGTTTGTTACTGTTATTTTCTATACCTTTACTTGTACTAGGCTGCACATCACTTGAATTGTTGTTTTGTTTCTCTTGAGCCATTTATCCGTACTTAAGATGAAAGGGCATTTCCTTGAAAATAAAAAATAAGCGCGTCGTTTTTATTCTGCTACAAAGTATCTGACACATAAAGCAATTATTCCAAAAATCGCTACATGTCGCGTTTTATTTGCGATCGGAACAGAATTTCATCTCAATGTGTTGCAATCCATTTAAACCAACGTGTTCAGATTCCGGCACGTTTATTTTACCCAATGTATCGACGACTTTAGACTTATGAACGAGTGCACAAACATACAGAAAAGCCCATTTAATTTGTTACAGCTGTGTGTAGACGTAATAGGATAGTGCGATTATTTTAATATTTTCTGAGGACTGGCATTTTTTTCCCTAAGGACCGGCACCGGGCCGCAGACCACACTTTGGGAAACGCTGATTTAACCTATTGGGAATTTTTATAAATAATACAAATATGGAGAAAGTCGTGGTGGCTACATCAGCTTTTCTGAAATATTTGGTTTAATACTTAACCAAGTAAAAAATTATTGGAATAAAAGTTTTAGGAAATTTCATTTTCTGCGGCATTTGTTCAACACATTTTTCCATATATTGCATTGTTTAAGAGATATTTTAGAAACTTTTTTAAGCTACCACCACACCACTATAGAATTAGTTACACCTTAGTAACGCTCCTTTTTATGGTTAATAGTTGGAGCTTCATGGCTATATCCAGCATCAGAAAGCTAGTATGAGTTTATTTCAGTCCTTTAAGGTATTTGAATTTTTCTCACAATTCCTTAAAATATTTATTATCATTTAACCTATCTGGAATTTTTAGAAATATTACAGATATGAAGAAAGTAATGTGGTGACCACATCAGATTTTTTTATTATAAGAGCTTATTCTAGAATTTTTTTATTGTAAAAAAGGCAAAAGATACACTTTGTATCATGCAAGGCCTTTGATATGATTTAATTTAGTTGCATTTTTAAAATAGTTCCTTCAAGAGTAACTAATTTGTAAATTAAATATAATGAAGGCCCTAAATGTTTGCTGTCCTTGTTCAAATATAAAAATACATGCCATAGCTATCTATAATATATACCATATATAGTCGTGTATAACGTGCACCCATACTTTTCCAAAGAAATCCAGACTTTTTCATATAACCCACACCCTAGATTTTGTAATCTTTGTAATAATCTTTTGTAATCACTATACACTTAGTTACACCTTAGTTATGCTCCTTTTTATGGTTGTTGGTGATTCATGGCTATATCCAATATCAGAAGGCTATGGTATGAGTTTATTTCTGTTCTTTTTAAGGTCTTTGAATTTTTCTTGCAGTTCCTTAAAATCTTTATCATCATTTAACCTATTTGGAATTTTCAGAAATATTACAGGTAAGGAGAAAGTCATGTGGTGGTCACATGCGATTTTTGGTTAAAAATCTTCCGTCGCCAAGGGCAGTCGCATTGTTGCTCCTTGAACAAATTTAGGACATCGCTTAGAGATTCCCTGCCTCCTAACCCCCTGGCACTGTCAACCTCCCTACCATCCAATTTTTTATCTACATGCATGTAAAAAATGTTTTTATATTTTAATTATTTTAATATACAGTTGTCTTTAAGTACTTAAAAGTTAAATTTATATAAAAACAATTTAAATGTAAACATAGGATAATTACCATTTTATGCCTTTATATTTTTATGTATTTATATTGTTTACATAACAACAAATAAGTTGTTGAGATATTGTGATTATTCTAATATCCAGTTTGCTTTTAACTGCTTAGAGGGAGAAATCAGTTATAATTTTGCTTTACTTTGTTTCATAACAAATATGTTGTTATAATATCATTGTTTTTATTACTACAAATATTGTTCTTCAAATAGAAATACATTAAAATTATTTTGTCACTTGAGTAAGATCGATTGTTATGCCATGTCTACTGGGTATGTAATATGCTAAATAAATCTCAGTGTTCCGAATGAATTGTTTCAGATGTTTATACGATGAAATTTTTGAACAAAATTTGTAACAAGACCGAAATTAATGGCATTTTATGATCTTTAATTGCCATTCATTTTCTAAAAGGAACAAAATCAACGAATATGTGAAATAAGCATTAACATATATAACAATTTGCAATATGTAAACAACACAGGGATCGTATTTTAACATGTTCGCTGCCATTGATGCACATTTGCATCAAGCCGAGCGACCACGGTGGGCTGGCAATGTGCATGTGCATCACAAATGTATGCAGTTCCCTATACCATTGGTTCCGTTACCTTTATGGTGAGGGATACGTCCCTAAGAAAGGCACTCGGTAAATGTTTAGACCTCAAATGAGCAGCATTTTTCTTTTTATTGCATTTTTCGTCCCAATTTCGCGAGTAGTCTTCAAGCAAGATTTAAAATGTTATTATATATTTTTTATATTTCTATTATTTTTTGGGAAATTTTGCATCTACTTTTTTAAACGGACGTTAGTTACAATTTTCTATTCTTTTTTATCACTTTTTAGAATTTTTCACGTAGTTTTGAAAAAAAAAATATTTTGAAGTTTGATTAGTTAGGAAGTTGTTTACATGTTATTTTGTTTAGTAGGTGCGTACATTTTATAGTAAATTCATAATATCGACTGAAACACTTATTTTTCATTATTTTAAGGTGATTTTAAATAAGAAAAATTACAAATTTGGCTCCTGGGGAATTATCACCAATATTTGGAAGGCAGCGAATGTGTTAAAGATATGAATAAATGATTTCAAAGAATGATAATTGCAAAAATTTAATATAAATAACAAGTAACATATTCCTTCCCATCAAATTGATGGTATTTTGCAATAGTAAAAATAATTGAAGTATAGAAATAACTTAATTACTGGCATAGTAGAATGTCATTCATTTTGATTAAAAAATACTGACTTGTCATACCTGGGAAAAGTATGGCTACTCTATTTAATATTATCTTTGATTTAATGAGGCTAAATTATAAAAACCTTGTATATTGGTAAATGCATGTAGGCGTGTTTTAATTGTATTTATTAATGTATTTTTGCAATATAGATTTAACTTCAACAAAAGATTTAATTCAATATTATACTTCGCAATTCAAAAATAAAATATCAATTGCTAATATTTATAAAGTAAATTCAAACAGGCTTGTGTGTCAAGATTCTGATAACAGCACAGTTTGGAAGTTTTTACTTAACTCAAGAATTACAATACCAATACCAAATTAGAGTAACTTTTCAATTTATAACTCAATTACACCTGAAATAATATATGAGTAAATTAAACTTGATTATTAATGAAACTGATGCAGTTATTCTTTTACATTCCAGACCTTAAAGCATAATAGTGGGATAGAAGCAAGGCGATACTTCTACAGAATTGAATAAAAATAGATTCTTACCAACTCATAAAACCTGTCAAAGGCAAGGTCATTCCAAGAAAAAAATGCTTTTACTTAAGTATCTTTATTGTAGATTCAACATTCAGAACCATTATTCAGCAAATCTGTCACTTATAAATATCTATGTCTTCCATGAATTTCAAAATAATACAAACTTTGTATTCAATGGATGCTGGGCACAATAAACGTATGAAGTATGATTTTCATAGAAACAATGCCTTTTTTAATGAAGCAAATTCCATTTATAATACATTCAGATTAAAATAAAATTTAATTCTGCATAAAATCTTAAGTTTAGTGCACTAAAAAAACTAACACACATGAGAAGGGGTTAAGTTTAATATTAACATCAAACAGCTCAGAATACCTTTGTAAGATAAGGGCTTATTTTTTTTAAGTGAAAGAGATATCTAACCCAAATCTACATGCAATCTAATACCAAGTTACTGAAAAAAAAATACAGGAAAAGCAGAAAATTTCATAAACTCAAGCCAATGAAACCAGATTTAATTTTTTTGCGCAATTGTAATAGCCCAATAAAAGTTTTATTTAATGCTTATGACCTAATATTTTTGTTACAAAGATCACACAATTATAAATACAATTTATGGAAGCTTTTATGGGAAACCAGAAAATACCTGAATTGCTTGGGGAAAAGTATATCTATTTTCCAACAAATGCCATATTGGTATTAAACAATAACTTTTGTTTCTGCCTTTTCTTCTTCCTTCCTTGTGAGGAAGCCACTACTGCTGGACCATGGAAATGAAACGAAATAAAGACAGCAATATCAATTTTATTCATCATTAAAAGGAACCAGGGTCAACTACTTTCATAGATTACTACTATTATTTGGATTTATTATTCCTTCAAAAATTCCCATTAAAAGGATATTAGAATCATACATTTAGAACTCGTATAATACATAAAATCAACAGAGGGTTAACTTTTTAAAAATCAATTTTTTCAATTATTGTGATATACCGTATTGTCTCAAATATAAAGAGACCTCAAATATAACGCGACCCTAAGATTTTTGGAAAGTTTTTCAAGAAAAAACTAAACCTGGAATACAACGCAACCCCAAACAACCTTCAGCCAATCTAACACAAATTTCTTCTCCTGCACATGATAGATTACACCTGACGTAACTTTCCATTTGGCATCCTTTTACGATTTAAAATTACGTAGGGAGTTTTCTCCCGTCGGCCGTGACTGCAAGCATAACAGTTATCCTTGATTTCTCATTTTCTGTGGATTTTAACAACACTGATTTAGTTAAGACTATTTTAAAAAGTCATGTGATAACTTAACCTGGGCTTTGAAAGAAACTTTTCTCTACATGATCAAAACCCTTTTTGTCAACCATTGTTAAAATAACCGATGGCTAAAAACTCGCTAAGGTAGTTACAAAGAATACGCCGACGCACTTATAGCTTCAATGCAATGATTATCGAGGGAGTCAGCCGCCGATTGAACTCGATCTATTCTCGCCTTGGATGCTTTTCAAGTACAATCTTACATATGCCTAATGTGCCTACAATGTAACAAGTATCTTGTATCTAGAGATAGATTTGAATTGAAATCGCTAAAGCCACTTTTGAGAAAAATCGACTTTTTATGAAAATCGACAAGGATAAACTACCCTCCATTTTTGCTGTATAAGTTAAATATCAACATTATATATATTTCAGATGATATTATACAAAAATACAAGATTTTATTATATTATGTGCAACCGTTCAGGCACCAGAGTAGGAAAAACACGACAGACAGATGACATAGCAAAAACAACTTTTTCAGACTCTGAGATACCTAAAAAGTGGATTTCCATTGAAATGTCAAATTAAAATTATTTTATAGTCTCAGTATTTATTGTATGTATATTGTGCATAAAACATTTAAAATATCACAATAAACAAATCCCAAAATAGCAAAAACACTAAAAAACCATGAAGAAGGTAAATGGCAAAGGTATTGCAAGTTTGGTCTAGATAGATAATAAATTTCTTTTGATATCGATGAAAATACATTGTGTGGGGTCATATTAACCCCATGCGACTAATTAAGGGTTAAAGTCATTGCAGATATGCAGCTCTTTGTGTTTCCAAATTTCATATTTTAGCGTTATAAAATACTACAAATACATTCAAGTGGAATATTAAATTGATCCTACGTATTTGTGCTGCAAAAATAACACATGTATGTATTAGAATATACCGAATCTGAGTCCAACAATAGTTGTTGCTATGGCAACACTCTCATGAGTGATAAAAACTGCAAAATTGCCAGTATTTACACAAAATTCTACGATAAAAATTAGAATCTCCATTCCTTTCCTCAGAGAATAGTACTAAACTCGCTCCGATATTACAATTCTAAGATATTTTAATGTGCAAGAAAAAATTACCCTGCATGATGGATTTCAGATTTCCCATGTAAAACAAATGAGAAGGATAGTTCCTGGAATTGAACCTGATACTTCAATCTTCGCAACAACAACTATCCTTGGGAGCTCGGCCCATGTAGCAAGAGATTTCCACCAAGTTTCATGAAAATCGGTCTATTGGTTCAAAATTTAATAGGGGGATGTACAGACAGACACAACAACAAAACTATAAGCTTATTTTCATTCTCACTTTTTAGTGGGGTCTGTAATGGGGTTCAAACTTTTTTCCAAAAATGAGGCTTCAGAAATTGGGGGAGAACTATATTCAGGGAGGGACTATATTCGGACTAATATGGTAGATTGCCAACTGACAAGGAATGGTAGTAAAACACAAGTGAATTGTCAAATACCAAATCATTAAATATTGGGATAGGCCAGTATTTGGTTTATCTGAATTAAAAAATGAGGGAAAGAAATTACACTAAGAAATTCTAGTAAACAGGATTAGCAAGCATTAGTAATGCATTACATCATACGAACTGAAAAACAGGAAATGGCCAACACAATAAGGATTTAATTAACTTCTGAAAAATATTGGGTTTCTACACATACCTGCCATGTTTTCCTTCTTTTTAAGAGCCAAAGCAATAGCATCTCCAAAGCTCTGGCTGTAATCTGGAGGAGATCCATGGGTATCAAGACCTTCACCATCACTCTCATCGGAAACAAATCCTGGGCGAGAAGCACGGTGGCTTTTAGTTGCAGCAGCAGCAGCTGCTTCAGATGCAGCTGCCATCAACAAAGCTGCTTTTCCCTCACTCATGTTTTTCTCTTTCCTCATGCTCTTACTATCAGCCACAACTACTTTGCTTCTCCCTTCACGAAGCATCTAGAGGGTAATTAATTTTCCATATGAACCAGTGTGTTTTAAGTTTTAACCCTATAAGCATTTGCTTTAATTTATGTAATGTCAGGCCTGAAGGTGGCAAAATACATGGTCAGATAAAAATGTGTTACTTATGAAACACCTACATTAATAACATTTTTATTACAACTTTTTAAGCATTAATCCTAGTCTTTCCTGTAAAACAAAAGTTATGAACATTATTAGTAATTAGATTTTTTATAAAAAACTCTAAATTTTGATTCATTACATTTTTACTTTCTCCATACCCAGTACAGAGAAAGTATTGGCTTCATTCTTCCAGGTAATCCCATGCAGGTCAACCGTAAGGTGACAACGTTTCCCTGATGATCCTGTCAGCATTTTAAGGTTGAAAAAGACATTGACATGATCATCAGTGAAACATCGTCACCATACAGTTGACCTGCATGGGATTACCTGGATGAATGAAGCCAATGATCATTCAACACTGCGAAAGCCTTCGAATGAACTTTAGAGAAAGTATTGTTTTTGTGAAAAAGATTTCACAATTTTCTTTAAGTCTATGTAATAGAAATATTATGCATGCTCTAACTGAAAAACTGCTCATCAAATCAGTACAAAACTTTAAATTTAAGATTTTTATTAGAAATTTAAAGCCTGATTGGATTTTGGCTGAAATTGCTCAATCTGAAGTTAATGGTTTACTCTTGACATTTGCCCATTATTCCTCAATCTCTCCTTTACAGTTTCTTTAATGTAAATATTTATTATTATCAAAGTTGTAGACAACATAATATTTTACAAGTTTCGTTTGAAACATGTTTTTAAAGAACAGATTGTTTCCGAGATATTTTGATTATCCATCTGAATTTAAGTTCATTGCATTGAATGTCACCATGTAACAGCTTTGTTTCCTTTGCCATGATATAATTATCAAATTACTGACTGATGCCAAGGGTAATTTTATTGCAATCAGATTTATCCCAATGCCATCTATTATTAAATCATTTAAACTAATTTTTTTGTACATATTGACAGCAATGTCAGAGCCACTAATGGTAATTTTAATCATGAATATTTTGCACAAGAATCTGACCTTTGCAATGAGATGTGCACTGATTTTGAGGAAAGGGCAACCAGTTTTAAACTAAGAGTCAAGAGCTTGGCAAAACCAACACCATTCACATACCTGACATCATCATCAAAGGTTAGCCATTCTAACTGGTGTAGAGTAGCACAACTCAGAATGGAGGAGGCACACTCCACACCGGTTGGAATGGTTAACCTTTGACAAAGATGTCAAGCATATGAGTTTCGACCCTTAGTTAAAAACTGGCTGCCCTTTCCTTTGATGACAGTGTCAGCCAATGTGTGAGTGTTGTTGGTTTTGCCAAGCTCTTAACCCTCAAAATCAGAAGGGTGTGGGGATTCCACACCACCTTCTAAACTTAGTGACCATAAGTTCCACCAAAGAATGGCAAATTTATCTAATCATGTTTAAGCCCTTACCATGTTGGACCATTTTAGTTTAAGCCTGAAATTTGCCACTATCCTCCTTTTATCCACACGTGGTTTGAAGAATCTAATCATTGATTGCAATTTGGTCCTACAAAAAGAATCTCCTACAATAAAACACATTTTCCCATGCAATATTTCATCATTCATCAATGTTCCTCATCTGTTATCTCTTCAATCCAGGCCACTAGCTCATTCTCGCTCCCCAGACTTAATATCTGGTGTTACAGATTCCATCACAAATTGATTGTTCAAAAGCCAGATAAAGGAAATTTCATTGTGGTAATGGACCTCAATTTGAAGAAATTTTATGATTTCCTTCATAGCAACAGAATTTCTGTTCTAAAAAAGACCCTGCTCTGGTTTACCAATCTGAAATCCCAAAAGATTTCTTCCATTTCTGTTCTTTTCACTCCTAAAGAAAAACACAAATTAATGGTGATGAACCCCCTTCCTCCCAGTCTTTATGGTTTAACAAAACTTCACAAAAAGGAGTGCCCAATAAGGCCTGCTGTATCCGGTATCTCTACACCTGCCCATAAACTCACCTTCAAACTTAATACACTTCTTCATAATTATCCTCAATTTTGTCCTAAATTTGGTATAAAAAATTCTATAGATTTTGACTAAACCTTTGAAGTTTGACAGTCATTATTACAAACAAGCTTCCAAATTATTAAAAAATATATCAGCAAGTTGGGAGGAAAGAGGGGACCACATCCCAAGACCTTTCATTTGTTTGTAATAATTACTGTCAAACAAAAGTTTTGCTCAGAAAAAACTTTACGCAAGTTGGATAATTCCCTTAACAAATATAAAAAATAAGAATAAATAATAAAAAAACGAGATAAATAGCAGCAAACACTAAATATTGCACCTTTTTTAATATAAGTCTTTCATGAGTTTTGGATTTTTCTCAGAGGATGTACCCCATGACCTATCTTCTTACCAAATTTCAGCTCTATAGCACTTCTAGAAGTACCTTAGGTATTATATCCTATGTTTTCAAGTATTACGCAACTGAGAAATTTGAAAAAATATTATATAGTTAGTAAAATGATGAAAATTTTTGGAATTTAGTTGATGAAAATCGCTATCCATTATTAAGAAAATGTGCCCTAAAAATATATTCTTACTGTGCTTCAACATACACTTGCGAGTCCATTTTTTCAAAGTACCGATCGAGACTCACCAATTACAATTTAGACAACTGCCTAAGATCAGGTATCTCGAGTTATGTGGCAAATTATAGCCAGTTGGTTGAAGATATGCAGTCCCAAGTTTCACATTGATTTATTTTTCATGTTTTTATAATAAATTCTTTAATAGTTTTTCTCTTATATAACAAAAATATCATTTTCATAAATATTGCTACACATCTACTATTGTTACTTCACTTCACGCCCCCAATAATTAAAGTTGCGCCCTCATAGATAAAGAGGTTGCCGACCACTGATACAGAGAGATATCAACCGATTTTGCTTAGGCGCCCTTCATGTCCTCAGTAATATAAATTGCGCCCCCGTAGGTGAAAAGGTTGCCGATCCCTGGTGTATGGTATTAAAAACCAGCATTACACAAAGAGTCCGTTACATTCACTCTTCCTTCTTATACATCACAGCAAAGGGACACCAAAAATCGCATACATTTGACTCACCACACGACCAGGTTGCCTACCTCGTGACACGGGTCATCAATTTCCAAACTTCATATCTCAGACGTTAAGTGGTACTGGAAACTGGGACAAGGCATTTCGTGCTCTATGCAAATCCCCCTACTATCCCTATAATTTTGTCAGTAGAGTTCATAATCACCCTGTATAAATGAAGTTGCTCCATACCTGGGCAAAAGACATAACTCCAGAATCAGTCCCGCAAGCATGAGGTTCGTGACTTCCAACAGCTTTTTCTTTGAGTGTGCAACCTTTCCCATCTACCAAGAACATCGATTCTTGTTGTACATTTTCTGCCTCAATTTTAAGTCCATCCAATGCATCAGCCACAGGGATGGATTGGTTATGACTGTTACTGTTGGCTTTTGCACCATCTGTCTCATTAACATTTGGAAACCTTAAATAAAAATAACTATATTAACACAAATAAATGAAATAATAATAAATTAGGTAAGAGAAAACATTGAATTTACCAAAATATTTTTTTTAAACAAAATTGAAAGAACTTTTTCAAGAGACTGTCTACTGAAAACTCCTTAGAGAAAATCACCATATTTTGCAGTGTATAAGACATACCCAAGTGTAAGACACTCCTCTAAAAATAAGGCTATTTTCCAGTTTAATAATTTTTTTAATCATAAAAACAGATGTTTAGATAAGAACAAAATTCATCAGTGGTTAGAAAACAACACCAAGTTAAATACTGGTTAAAAAGCATCTATTAGATTTATAACTTTGAAAATATGCATATTTATTCTTTACTTTGTATCCCTCAAAATTAATATATTGCTGCTTGGTTACAAATAATTCACCAAAATGCTTTTTTATTATAAATAATGACAATAAGAATTCTACAGAATGAATGCAGGTATTTGACGTTGTGTGTACTGTATAAAACACCTCCATCTATGTTAAAAACAGTGTTGCGAGAATTTTAAAATTGAAAGAGAAGGTATTTAACCTTCGGGAGTGGAAGGTTGATTGCTAGATGAGTGGAAGAGTTGGTAGCCTGGGTAAAACCTTGAGTATTTTTTCTTCAATGTCATCATTATAAATAGCTGCTCCTTATATATATAGGATATACATATCATATAAAATTTAAGGTACTTCTAGAAGTGCTACAGAGCTGAAATTTGGAAAGAAGAAAGGACACTGGTACGGGTACAACCTCGGGGAAAAATTCAAAATTCCACTGAAGGTTATATTTAAGGGGTATTTTTGATCCCGATATCCAATTTTAAACAGCCATAAGAAAAGCACTGAAAACAGTGCAGGGGTATATAAAATTGCTTTTTTCAATTATTTAAAATTAACCTCTCAACTGGGGAATTAAATTTTTTTATCTTTCAGCTGGTGGGGAGTGAATCCTTTCTTTCAAATAATTTTAATTTGACATTTTCTTGTCCTATTAGTTATTTTATGATGTTCCATAAAGTTGGTAATAGATATTTTACATTAACAAAATTATGCAATTTTAAATATTTAAAATTTTAATTTTTCCTTTAATTAATCAATTGTTTATAAATGATCATATTTTTACCATGAGTGATTTTGCCAATTATGAAACATTAAAAATATGTATTTTTAAAATTTCTAGTATTTTGATGCAAATTTAGCAAAAAAACGAATTATAGCAAATTTTTCAGTTGCATGCCCTCCAGGGGCACACACACGCTTAGTTCAACCAATGTAGTAGATGGATCATCAAAATTGAAGTAGCCTATCATGCTTCAGGAGTGTTTACATTAAATAAATTTTGCATGCAGGCTATAAACATCACATGAATAAATGTTACTCATGCAATTTCTAGGTACAATATATATAAAACTTTTTATAATAAAAAGTAAAAAGAAACTGGTATTATTCAAAGCTGATATCATGAAACATATTTGGAGGTGTAACTAAGTACTATCATTTCCTAAACGCAACAACATAATAACAGTCTAAGCAAATATAATGGAGGTAATTCATTCAAGAATGAAATCTTCATAACAATGGATCAATGTCTAGCAGAGCAAAAGTGTTTTTGTTTCAGGTGAGTGGTCATTTTTTAATGTTGGCAGTGTTTTTGTGTTTTTTAGCCATTTGGCCATTGAAGCATTTTACCTTCTATGAGGCTTGCCGTGTGGACAGTAGGTTGCCGACTACTGATTTAAATCATTCTTATCAGAAAATCATTGGTCCCCAAAGCCTTTTGTTATTCTCTTACATAGAAAATATTGCGTACAGTAAACCCTTTGCTGTTCGTGTTTTTGATAGTTTGTGACTCATTTATTTTGATCAAACCTTGCAGTTTGCATTGCAGACCCTTGATAGTTCACACTTCAAGATATAATTTGAAAATGCCTTTGCACTGGCGTAAGAATTACCAAAAGTTGTTTCTTTAATTCAAAGACTATTTTTCAAGTGTACTCTCATAAAATCTCACTAAGTATTTATGCCATAGAAGAAGAGGAGGAGAGAAGAGGAATGTAAGCCTCAGCAAGTATTCAATGAAGATGAGACTGGCTTATTTTGGAAAAGGATTTCATTCATAACTTAAGCACACCTGTCCCAGTGTCATGTTCACATCTCAATCCTAACTACGGTTAAAATGCAACTTTTATAATTTTAACGCAATTTTATTTTTATTTTCAAATATTACTTAATGCTAAACTAGGACATTTATTACTTTCTCCATATACAAAGTATAGAGAAAGTATTGTTTTCATGAAAAAATCGAATTCAAGAATTCAACGGAAATACGTTTTAAGGTTCCCTGAACACATTTTGACTATTATCTCGATGATGTTTGTGGGTGTCTGTGACCAGAATTTTGTGGGTGCTCTAACTCATAAACTATTAATCAGATCAACACAAAATTTTAGATTTGACATTTTTGTTAAAGGCACAAGAACTGATTAGTTTTTGGTAAAAATCGGTCAACCAAAAGTGGGTTTACTTTTATCACTTATCCGTTATTTTGAAATATTTGCTTTAATATTTGATAAAGGTAAAAAAGCATAAGAATAAAAGTTGTAGGAAATTTAATTTTCTACAACCTTTGTTCAAAACATTTTCCCATTTTCCTAATTCTTTTAGCTAACACCACCACACCACCTACCGGCAGCTATTGTAAACACTTCACGCATAGTTACGTCTTATTGACACTTCTTTTATTTTCTTAATTGTTGGAGCTTCGTGGCTATATCCAATACCAGAAGGCTATGGCTTGAGTTTATTTCTGTTCTTTGTAAAGTCTTTAAATTTCTCTCACAGTTCCTAAAAATATTTATCATCATTCATTCATTTGGAATTTTTAGAAATATTACAGGTATGGTAAAAGTCATGTGGTGGCCACATCAGATTTTTTTAATCTACTTAAATACATGAAATTCCACTTTTAACTACCAGGTGCTAACAAATTAATAGAAAGAAAAAAGAAGGATCCACATAGCTTTAATTGTACCATATTGAGATCTTCAGCCTCGCTCAGAACACTTAGGGCTGGTGGAGGGGTATCACATGTTCAATATTATTACCGTCTTCATAGTCCTCCTGTACTTCATACAGTCGGGATTTAAAATTTGAATACAATTAAAAGCACTGCTCTCAGCAGTAAAATATGTACGAAAGAAATGTAAATCTAAGAAACACACCAAATATGGAACTAATGGCAAATGAACCTGAGCCTTGTCTCCTCGTTGAGACAGCAGTTATAGTAGAACAGATAAAGTGCACAGGGACTCAACAGGAGACACTGTGAATGCAAATTGCACACCTCTGGGAGGCTCCCTGTATATTTTAGAGGAATTTTTATTTGACATTTTCTTCATCGTTTGACATTTTCCATATGTATACCAAATTTCGTTTCGATTGGATAAGATTTGGAAATTAGTGCAATGCGCTAACGCAAATTGCACAGTAACTATAAGGGTGGTATTCTAGAAAAACTATAGGTATTTGACTAAGTTATTTGTACATGCACACAAACTTTAATAAAAATCAGACGACCGAGATGGCAATTATCGCAGAATAGACAGACAGACGAAATGCACATGGACTCGCTTCGCTCGGCTATTTAACCATGCCTGTTTCTACGATTAAGTATTTTTCACAAAAGATTATCTCTAAAAGAAAAAATAGGCTTCGTTCTGCTAACCAGAGTCCCTAACCTCGCATTTCCTATTTAATTCAGGTCTTGCCATTTGTGATGTTTCTGGGAAACATGGCCCTCATAATATGACTAGGGTTTAATCGATTAGCTTGGCTAGTCTGGCCCCAGACAAGGATAAAATCAACATTCTGAAACAGTAGAATTAGTCTGCCTCAATAGTTCTGTAATAGAATATGCACCCATGTTTGATTTCCAGTTATGGTCAATTTTTCTCACGATTTCTAATTTATCCCACATTTCAGCATTTGCCTATTGTGTAATGACCTATGATTCACTCTATCCATTATAATGTCATAAACAGCCATTAGAGCTCTTTTACTATGACTGTAATAACTATAACAAAGACAATTACATACAACCAGGCCCTCAGCAGGATTACATACACATGCACATATGCAGGGTCGGCCAAGTGGGGGATGCAGCAGATGAAAGGCATCCAGACCCCCGATTTTTAGGGGCCCCCAAATGTTGAATATAAATAATATATTTACATCTTTAAACAAATTTTGGCTTTTTTATTAAATTAATTATCATTATAGTAACTTTATAATTATAAGTACATGTTCTCTCTAAGCTGTAACATTGATGTGTACAAAATGGCAGGTTTTTTTGTAATAGGGGGGCCCCAAAAACTTGCTTGCATCTGGGCCCCCGAAAGTACTTGGCCAGCCCTGCACATATAACAGCATCATTATCATAAAATACTAAGGGATAGCTCCAATTATTTGTAAATACTCGAGTCATAAAGCCAAAACTTACATGATTTCGTCATGAGAAGTATCTGCCTTAGTAGGAGTACCACACTGTGGGAACTGATGGCGAGAAGGATTGGGAAACTGAGGTGATGGAAAATGACCCCACTTGCGAGCTTCTTCTTGAGCAGCTCGTTTCTCCCACCTTTGTTCCTCTCGAGCACGTCTCTGGCGCCTGCGACGCCTATACTCCAATTGATCTAAGATGGGAGGCAATATTAAAGGTTTGAAAATTAAATTTATCAAATTATTTAACATAATCATGTCATTAATATGACCAACATTTTTCTATAGACTAATAGATAAAATAAGAGTGCTGACCAATAATATTGAGACTGTATCTGTGAAAACTAAGATAGTGTAATTAAAGAGATGGGAGGTAAATCCCCTTCAAAGTAGGCTCCTTTAGCATGTACACTTATTCCGCCATTCCTGCCAGTGCTAGAAGCATCTCTCAAACTCAATTTCGGGAACCACCAACAGCTGCTCTATCACATATTCCTTAATTGTTTCCACATCATCAAATCTTTTGCCTTTTAAGTTTTTCTTTTAACTTTAGAACAGAAAAAAAGTCACAGGGAGCATATCTGGTGAATATGGAGCCTGTTTCACTTGTAGAAAACTATGTTGAGCTAAAAATCTGGGCTTAGTAGGCAGGTGCATTGTCATGGTGAATTTGCCTCTCACTGGATGCCCACTTTTGCAGCCGTTTATAATGCACTGCTTCATGTATTCATTTCAATGTAGAAATGATGGTTCTGGTGCACAATACCCTCATAATCGAAGAAAACAACCAGCATCACTTTGGGTTTACTGCACACTTGGCATGATTTTTTCAGTCAGGGCGAAGAAGACGATTTCCATTGTGATGATTGCTGTTTAGTTTCAGGATCATAACCATGTTTCATCAGCTGTTATGATATTTTTGAAGAGATTTTCATCTGTTTCCATGCATTCAAGCAAGTCAGAATTCACAGAGAAGCGGTTTTCTTTCAGCTCCTCTGTCAGTAGTTTTGGAATGAACTTCCCTGAGATGCCCCTCATTCCCAAATCTTCAGTTAAAATGGTCTGACATGAGCCATAAGAAATGCCTACCACTTTAGCCATTTCACGAATAATCAATCTTCTGTCATTTTGCACAAAATTACACACTTGACCTCTCGATTCATAGTTTCTACTGGTGGAAGGGAATCCAAAATGCTTACTTTCAACAGATATTTGTCCCTCTTTAAAACAATGGAACCACTCAAAAACTCTGGCACAACTCATCGTTGCATCTCCAAATGATATTTGCATCAATTGAAAAGTTTAGATCGCTGCTTTTATCGCAAAATTAAAGCTCGCGTTGTTCCGCACACTCAGACATGATTAAATTCAACATGTGACAAAAACATTCCAACTTTAACTCCCACTCCGATACTACAATTCTAAGATACTTTAATGTACAGGCAAACCTCCACTTACGAACTTAATGTGTACCTGGAATTGCATTCGTAAGCTGAATGTTCATAAGTTGAATTGACTTTTTCTATAAGAAACAATGTTAAATTCATTAATCCATTCCTGAATATTTATAAAGTATCAGTTTTTTCTTTATAGAGAATAAAAAGTGAACAGTTGGGATAAATTTATTTATTTTCAATAAAAACTTTAATTTCCTTGTACAAAGTTAGTCGTGTAGAGAAAATTCAGTGGTTTCCAAGACATCTATTGACGGGAGGGGACCATGATTATTATTCTAAAGAATTAGGGGAGGAATTATTTGGTTAAGCAGGGCTATTTGTAGGTGAGTATGCAGGACATTTTTCTGATGCCTGAGAAGTTCATGCTGGAGAAGATGTGCTGTTACCTACTTTTTGGAAGAATTTGTTCTATGAAAGTTGAATTGAAGACGTTCTTTTCTTCTCTTCATAAAGGAGTTTATAGCTGGATATCTCTCTGTGAACACCTTTATAAACTGTAGAACTTCTTTCTGCATTTGGGTCATTATCTTTTAATACCTTCAAAGCCTCATCCATTTTCTTTAACGAATTGCTGAGGACTTTTGCAGACAAAACTTTTGTGGGAGGATAAGGAGTGTTGTCATCAGTGCTGTCATCTTCCTGTTCTTTGACTTCCTTCTGCATTATGATCAGCCCATCCTTTGTAAGTTCAATCGAATGCGAGTCCACTAACTCATCCACATCTAAGGCATCCATTTCTAAATTTATACTTATTTCCATTTCTACAACTTCATGGGTGATTTACTCTTCGGTTTGTTCAGAATCCTGTGAATCATAAACAAACTGTGGGCACAGCTTGCTCCAACAGCAATTCATCGCCGTTTGTTCGATTTCCTTCCAACAATGACCAACATTGAAAACTTGTTGAGAACAGTAACCCCCCATCTTTAATAATTTTTTGCTGCCTCATGATCAGCACTTGCAGATTCACCAGATGATGAAAGGTTTTTCATATTTATCCTATGCTTGAATTTTGAAAACCATCCAGCACTGGCCATAAATTCAGCAGTATCACTAGCCGTTTCCCCCATACGCGATTTAATATCCTAAAAAAGGCTTCTAGCCTTATCTTGAATCAATTCAGTACTCAATCGTTGGTTTTTTCTATTTTGATTCTAAATCCAAATTGTTAAACACTGTTCCATTTCTTCAACGATGAAACTTTTTTTACTGACAATCACAGACTGAAGTAAGCCTGCACTGCGAATGTAATCAACAATTATTTGTTTGTCTTTTAAAATGGTTCCAATTGTCGAACGATTGACATCATAAATATGTCCAATGGAAACAAACGACTCACCTCTTTCTGATCGCTTTATTATGTCCATTTTAGTTTCCATCGATAGCACTCGATGTTTTTTACTACTCACAGATGAAGCAGCATCAGTTTCACTACTTTTACGCTTGCTTTCCATATTTTTAAGGGTATTATAAAATAAAAAGGAATATATAATGTCACTGCACACCAGTACAGATTAAAATGCACAGGGAAACTCAAGAGGCATAAGCAGGAGCGCAACTATGTATCTAAGGGTCGTAGGATGCCCTAGTAAAAAGGCCTCTGTGCATACACGCCGCTGAATAAAACTAGCTGCAGAACTCCTCTTGCAGTGGAAAACAGGCCTAATAAATGACATTTTTTTTTAACTTTAATTTTTGTAACTTTAGAAGGCTTAAGTCTATCAATAATAGTTAACTTTTACATTAAAACATATCATCACCAACACAAGAACCCTCAAAGCTCTAATGATTATAATGAAGCAAATTTCCGATGATAAAGGAAACATTACAAACAGTTTAGGTTAATTAAGGTATTATTAAAATGTAGAAGCATTATTGCATGGTCTTATCTAAATTTTTTAAAGATATTTAAGTGAATTTTTCATAATTAAAAAATGTCAATAATATCCAACAATGTGTTTTGATAAATAATAGAGCTCCATGGTTTTCTCGTGTTGTCGAGGAAATGTTCTTAGCAGAGGATTGTGATTATCCGAAATTCTGGAAAGTGTACTTACTGATGTTGAAAGGTTTTCCAGTCCCTTTTCTTAGCTACTTGACTGCGTATGTGATAATATCCTTCATTATACGGTACAGTCAGATTTAACTGTAAAAATCGTTTCACTAAAGAACAAGAACTCACTACCGTCTGCTGCCTTACAAGTAAATGCTTCGCCAACGACTGTCTATGATCAACCAAAGAAAGCCGTAAGCTTAAACGCAGAGCCCCATCAGAAACATAATTAAAAGGATCTGTTTATGCTTATGTAATGAGTGACAGAATCAAGACGCAGAGATAAGAATTCTCATATACGGGGTTGTTTGCATCCACTTGAAGATAAAATGAACAAAGCGCTCCTACGGTGGTCCAGACATTCGTATCTGTAAGAGTTGTGTTCATTAACTGAATAGGGAGTCAAAATCCCTTAGTATGTGGAATGTTCGTAAGTATGAATTGTTCGTAACTTGAATGTTTATAAGTCGAGGTCCACCTGTACAAGAGTAAATTACAATAGACTTTAGATTTCCCAAGTAAACCAAATGGGAAGGATATTTCCTGGAATCAAACCCAGGACTTTCAATCTTCAAAACAAAAACCATCCTCAGGAGCTCGGCCCCAGTAACAAGAAATTTCCACCAAGTGTCATGAAAATCGGTCTATTGGTTCAAAATTTAATAAGGGGACAGGCAGACACAACAAAGAGACTATAAGCTTATTTCCATTCCGAAAAGTAGACTAAAAAAGCTTTAAGTGGCCATATATGGTGCCTTCACCCTAATGTATGTTTAAAATTTATAATAAATTCATTCATACACAAAATTATATAAAGCAATTTTGCTTTAATATATTCAACATTTACTTACTGTAATAGTATGTAACCCTATTTAGTGTTTACCTCAATTTAATGTATAAAAGAAAGGTTCAATAGGGATTCACTGTATGTTAGCAATGATCAAAAAACATTATTTTGAAATTCAATATCTGACTATGCAGGACTTTTAAATTCCTCCATTTGAATAACAGGGAATTGGTGCAGCATATTATTGATTTGCACTTTAGAAATACAGAAAACAATCATACAACCTTGGGACATGCACTAAAGAATGCCTAAAAGAATGAAAATTCATTTTCTTATAAAAAATTTTCTAATACATCGATTTCATGCAGATATCTTTTGAACAATAAATTTTTTGTTTTTTGATGAGAAAATCTTTCGTCATCAAGGGAAACCCAGCTAAATCATGTACACTGGATTATATGGAATACAAAAAATAATTTGTGAATAGACCCAGGACCACCCACCAATAGTAAGCTTCAATTGAACTAAGTATATAAGTGCTTCAAACAAGTTTAATGCAATTATTGTAAATAACATCACCCAAGTTAATGTAAATAAAATTAAGTTAATGCATATAAAGGCATATTATAAAACGTATTTGTAAAAATTCATTTTCATATCATTACTCGTTTATATTTTTAATTTAATTTTTTCCCTTTAAGTACAAGTTTTTTATTTATTATCTCTCCTTGGCTTTTCTTTGTGAGTCTCTAAATATTGTAAATAACAGTCGAGGAGGAATGCTTCAAATTTTGCTGTAGTCACCCGAATATATATATTCACGTACATCTACGCATACGTACAGGTTACCAAATGGACCAAACTTTTTTACCCCTTCCAAAGAAAACCTGACACTGAAGAGGTTAATAAAAAGTGACAAAGAAAAGAATTATGGTCGACTTATTAGACAAAACAAAAATATTAGCTTAAAATTCCATTTGCAAATATAGTTTAAACAAAAAAATGATCTTTTCAACAGTTTGTGCTGTAACAATTTGCCACCCTTGACAATGTGAAACAATTTTGTTTACCGATTGTTAATTCAGCATTTGAAAGCCTAACGCTACTGGTTCGTTGAAACAAATTCTTTTTCCGTATTCATGTGCCTTTTTTTGTTGATTGCATGTTTATTTCCTTCTTGTCTTCGTTTAATCTTTCTTTGTTCTTTTCTTAACCAACCACTTTTGGATGGATAATTGCAAATTTAAGTATTTTACTATTTCACACATAGCCATAAGAAGTATCGCAAATATATTGTCTTAAAAACTCGTCATTATTTCATATATAGGAGATATTTACTGCAATCATACTTCACATAAGAATAATAAAGGTATGGAGAAAGTCATGTGCTGGCCACATCAGATTGTTTTTAGTAATTACCTTTGAAAAAATTAAGTGTGTCTTTAGACACTAAAGGTGGTTCTAGCTCAATCTCTGTGACTTCAAACTGGCAGGCAAGTGGTAGGTGTTGAAAACAACGCAACCGCTTGCGTAATTCCAAGGTCATTGAGCCCGCTTCTTTCTCAAGGACACGCCCTTTCAATTTACGTGGACAGTTCTCTAAAGATCCAAATCCTCGTTCCAGCATGCGTACGTTGAGTGAGTGCAAATATATATGTTGACCATCTGCAGCTAAAATTGAAAAGAAAACAATCTTTTACATTAAATAAATTATACAAACATGAGAAAGCATTTTAGAGGATAATGATGATACCTTGATAAAAATAGTAGTATTTAACTGATTCCATGCTTAAAGATACAGGAGAACAGAAACGAGATTGGTTGGAAGGTGAAATTTCCAGATCCTCTGCTGTGATGGTAGACTCCCATGTGTTATCTTCTTCACTTCCTAACCCCTCACTACTTACACTCTCCTTACGACACCTATAAAATACAAATCAGTGTGATGCAATTGAAAGATATTAAATATAGAATAAGTACAGTAACTGTAGTAAAATGAATGTAATAATATTAGATGCTCAGGTATTCATCAGGACACGACAATGAACATCAGCACAAAATTTGAAAAAGTTATTTTAACATGACTTTATAGAATTTATTTTTTTAATTTAATTTCACTGAAAGGCAGCATTATCTCAAGCACCTAAGTCTTTACATAAGTTAACCCTATTAGAATAGTTTAAATCTATTTACAACAATAATAAGTAAAATATAGGAAGTTGTTATACAGTAACACCTCAACCTAGCGTATCTCTTTTTATCGTAGACATCCATATATCATACTAATGTATTGGTCCTGAACAAGCCCAATGTAATATCACAGGAAATATACCTCTCTATTTCATAACCTCCATATTTTGTATTACTCTATATATCAGGAGTGGCCAAACCTACTTGCTCTCAGAGCCGCATAAGAAAATATTCATTAATCCATGAAAAGCCCTTAACCACTTCACTGCTCCGCCTAGATATACTAGGTTTGAAATTTTCAATTTTTTTTATTTCCCTGTATGTCTGTTTGATGCGTTTGCTTGTTCCGATATGTGATGCCATCCATGTAGGCTTAATCTGAATATCTTGCATTGACCTTGATTCACTATAGCATAATAGATAATTTTATTGGGGGCAACCCTCCTATGTTTAATCCTGCCAATGATGTTATTGAGAAAATGTTGCTGTCAAAGCCAAGAACTTCTCAAGGTTGAAATATTTCCAATAAAGATATCAATAACATGATTACTAATTATGAATATGTTGAAGATAATTTTTAATTTTAAAAACTCAGCAGTTAAAGGGTTAAGGATGATCCTCTTGATTTCAGCAAATTGTTCTCTCTATGTTCTCTTGCATGTTTTAGATGCGAGTCCCACCATGAAAACATGTCTTCGATTTTAGGATCCTTGACATCCTCTGACTTTAACTTTACTTTCTGAGTTTTACTTTAAGAACTTGAAGATAAAATTTGCTTGCATTTTAAAATTGGTTATACTAAGGAAACGACTGCAGAAAATACATGTGCATAAAAATCACAAGTTCCTAGCCCAATTTTATGAGCTATTTTTCATGGTCAGTTGCATTTTGCAATGGATCAAATATTTTTCAAAAACAAAGCAATTAGAGATTCTTTAGCAGCATAAAAGACAAGAACTACCCGTTAAGAAAAAATTACTTATTTCCAAGGCTATTTATGATGGAAATAGAAAAGTATACATAGCTACGAAGTTTGGCCCTCCACCTTCAACCTGTTCAGAGAATGGCCTGTTTTGGTTTCGAAATTCCTTCTGCAACCTTTTCCCCAATGCAATCATCCTTGTTTTGTTTGTTTGTGCGACTGAGGACACCACAGAAACCCTCGTTTTTGGTACCTCTGAAGAAGTCAGAGAGAGAGAGAATTCAATGCTGGGTGATGGAGGAATACATCCACATCCAGGCCTGGGCACATTGCGGAAAAGACAATTTGGTACGCACCTACCTTCCTTCCCTTTCTCCTTTTTCTCCCATTTAGTTTTTCTCCTATTATATCCCAATCATTCTCTACGTGTTCGCTAAGGCCAGTTTGTCGCAGCCCCCTTTTATATGATTTTAGCAATTCTTTAAATTTATTCTTCATTGTGGTAATGCCAAGGCCCTGTGCATATACACAACCATTACCTCAATTTTAAAAAAAAGCAAAAAGAAACAAACTGCAGTACAACTTGGTCCTAACAGGAAAAGATTTCATTCTGCTAAAAATGAAGACCTCAATAAGGTTATTTAAGGCTGGTTGATGGAAGCCAGGAGCCAAAATATACCAGTGTCTGGTCCAATTCTTCAAGAGAAAGTTAAGAGTGGTGATCGCATTATAAACAGAAGTGTCAGATTTCTAGGGTTCTAATGGCTGGCTGGAGAAATTAAAAATGTTGGAACCTAGCCTTACTGAGGATGTGTGGAGAGGAAGCAGCAGTGCCTCCAAGCATTCGGTATGAGTGGAAAGGGACTCTGAAAGCATATATGTGGATATGAAAAGAAAGACATTTAATGCTGATGAGGCTGGGTTCTTCTTCAATTTACTGCAAAACTAGCACATTACCCGGACATTGCTCGGGTTTACAGTTTCGAATTTTTCATGCTCATTTCACTTGCTAATATTTTCATTTAAAGTCAAGGTACTCTGGAAATAAATGACCAATATTCCCCCTTAATTGGTATGAAGAAATTAAATATAGATTCAAATTTGATATTTTGCTCCGACTATTCAAAATAACAGTAGATGGTAGCTCGTAATCACTTTGGCTTACCCTACAATATTTTTGGCTTAAGGAGTTTTATACAACTATTCAAAATAAGTTGTGTAATTTTACGAAAAATTCACATGCCCCTCTAGTCAGGGTATGATTTGTATGGTACCCCCTTCCCCAAAAAAAATCAAAATTTTGGCCCAGAAGTGCACAACCTCAAGGTCTCTTTAGTAAGAGTACCATGTTTTAAGTCTCCAAGTTTCTTGGTTTTCAAGAAATGCTGTCCACACACACGCTGCCTTTTATTATTATAGATAGAACATTTGCAGTGAAAGGTGAATCCTGCTCTGGGATAAAAAAATAAAGAAAGATTCACTGTCCTTTTTTGTGCCAATTCAGAAGGCAATGAAAAATTGGAATCCCTTATAATTGGGAAATTCAAAAATCCAAGGTGTTTTAAAATATTAAAAAACTATCCTGTATGTATATGAACTCAAAAACTTCCTGGATGACCATTCTCATATTTAGTGACTCGGTGACCATTTGGAAAATTGGCCAAATTGTTTTCATCGCCCCTCCATTTTTTCGATAAACTGATTTAATTTAAATACTATTCCAGAAAAATAATACATGATTTTGTCGGTATTTATGGTTAGATCCATGACAAGTTTCAATAGGTTGGTTCCAATGATTCTCTCATGATTTCAAAATGATTTTCTTCATCCTTCATCATCTGTCTTGTCTATTCCCGACATTCAATAAGCGCACAATTATTCTTTCATCGTCTTCACTGTATAATTTTTAAATAAAAATGCTGTGTTACATCGGCAACCATTGGGTTGTCACGAAAAGGAAATTTATTCCATAAAAATAAACTTGAAGCTTGTTGTTTAGAAGTTTAATTTTGAGAAAATATTGTCCATATTGTAAGATTGGGCTCAATAAAAAGAACTTGATACGTATCTGTGCTTTAGTGCAGATATTAATTTCTTTCAATGAATTAAATAAACTTTAAAATTCAAAGGAAAATTATTTTATATGGAATAAATTAAAACAAACTTCACTTTTTGTTTTCCACAATAGTCTTTTTATTCTCATTTTGATTCACTTTTTTTCTGGTACTTAAAATAAAAATGAAAAAATGCATAATAACATTTAGTCAAGGTACTAGGTGGTTTGCAGCTATATTATTTTGTAAATAATTTTTGAATTCAACCTTTCTTCCTGTTTTAAATTAGCTTAAATTTTTTTGTTTCATTCTCAGGAAAATTTTCAATTTTTACACTATCATTATAAGCAGTAATTTGCATTCATAGTGTAATTAATAGAAAAATAGAAAAACTAGACTAAATTTTTCGTCTTGCTTTCTTTTCTGCATAATTTCAATTACATCAAAGAAATCAATATTTTTGGTATAATCAGATTCAATTTCCAAGATTGCTAATGCATTCAAATGATCTTCAGTAGTTCAGTAATTTTTTAATCTTGTCAATAAAGAGAAACTATGCTCAGCACAAGTTTGTTACAAGCATACACAAAAACATTCTCAATGCAATATCAACATATGGAAACAAACTTGCCAATTTCTTACATCTAATAATGTTGCAAAGCTGGATTAAAGAAATTGATGAACTATTTTCACCAATAGAGTTCAAATAACATGGTAATCGTTTGTAACATTATATTTATAATTAAAGTTAATGATATCTTCTTCTACTATCAGTTTAAAAGATATTTACCTCAACATAACTTGTCTCTATTACGCGGCGAAAACCATCGTACTAAAATCGCATAAACAATTTCATTACACAATATCATTCGTGAAAGTTCATCTTCGTACTGTATAGTGATTTTTATAAGCCATAATTCCCCAATTCGAGTAACTGTACAAAGATTCAAACAAAATTTAAGTTATGAAAAAGGAAAAACAGTAAAAATAATAGAATTAAGTATAACGGGAAGGTAAATACTCTTTTAAAATATGAAGATTTTTCAGATATAAGATTGTGTATAAATATCCATATACCTCACATATGAAGCTACCAAGGTGTGTAGCAAGTTTGCTTCACAATGCTGAGAGGATAACTGACACAAGAACTTTCAATTCATGCGACTGAGTCAGAGGAATATCGTACCGTCGAAATTGTCTCTAACTATTATTTTTGGAATTATTGATCATCAAATTGGAATAGTTAATTGTGATGATTTTTTCCATTGAAAGTTACACTAATACTCTTTTCCATCCCTGTCACTAAATACCATTTTAATTTTTATTCTTGAATCAGACCGGCCCATATCCCCACCACCTCGAAATTTCGCCGTCCCCAAAATCCCACCACTTCCAAAATCCCGCCACCCCCAGACCATAGCCTACTTTGGCCTTATTGTAAATCCACTAATGGTGACCATACTTGATGCCAAAACAGGAATGTAAAACAAAAAAATAATTTTATTTACTGATAGGTGCAGTGCTCATAAATGTGAAGTCATCAAGTTGAGAAATATAAGAATAATTTATTTTACACCTAACTGCATTAGTAAATTCCAACCACTCGACCAGTATATAATTTCACAGATTAAGAGTTTATAGGCTTCAACTAGTCCAATACATACTATGGAATATGGATTCCTGCAATGAAATGACTGAGGTGAAGTGGAACATCTGCAGACAATGCATATGACTGCTTGTCTTTGAGATTGACTGAAGCATCTACAATAGCCAAATTTTTTTGCTAAGGCTGGTTATATGGGGAAAGTATTACATAATGAAGCTGAAAGACATTCAGAGAAGTCAGCAGAATGGAATGCAATAAGTGCACAATTGCACATTCGAGAATCATTTGAAGAATTTTAAACTGCAGATAATGATTTAGTTACATGTGCACTAAATGAGGCATTTGAGGAAAAATGGAAGATGTGGCAACAGAGTTCTTATAGGGGAAGAGTAAGTAGATAATGATGAGAGTGATGATGCATTAGTTACAATGCCGTCAATCAAGAGAACAGAGATTCAAGAAGCATCAAACACTTTAGAAAGATTTATGATAAATTCAAAGGTCTGTGAAGCAAATCCTACTTTGTTGAATAGATTGAAAAGTTTGTAAGTGAAGAATTCAGTAGACAAATAAAAGAAAATATATTGCCAGTTATTTCAGTAAACTAAAAACAAAAATGCAAATGAGACTATAAAATTCTGAGGAATTTATGAAATATGTACTGTATTTACTGTATTTCAGTAACAATTTTGACAAGAACTATGATTGATTCTGTATTTTATCATTTTTAATGTTAATGTTTCTATTGTAAATAAATATAATTTTATTCAATGAATTAATTATTTGTTAAATAAAAAGTAAAAGATCCTTCACTGTCAATTAAAAGGAAAGAGAAAACTCACGTACGCGCTGCAGGTCTCCGTTGGGAACGTCGGGGACCTGATCCTTGATGAAGACACAGGCACACACACACTCCAAGGAGACACTCGCATTGTAGACTAACCAAAAAATTTTTTTAAAACTAGACACGGTGTTTCGACAGCTACGCTGTCATCTTCAGTAATGTGGGTGATATAAGGAAAGAGGGGGTATATATGTCGAGAGTGACCGTTGGAAAAGGGGGGTGGAAGGTGAGGAAGCCGTTTAACTAAGTAACTGAAAAAGTGGAGAGTGTGGGATGATACCTAGGTCGTTGTTCATGACCGTGTTTTTGTTTTTATGTATGTATATGCTTTCGTATGCATCAAGTTTACTGTACTGATTGATTAATTATTTGTTGTATAAAGAAAGCCCTAGCTTTGAATTCACAAACTGCTAAATGCCGTGAACCTCTTTATATTGAACCTCCATATATCAAAATACCAAAATATAGATTCCGTTCTATTTTCCTGTATAGAGGTTTTACTATATTTCTTAGATGATACATTTCACATTAACACTTATAATTCAACAAATATATTCATAGTTTCACCTGAGTCGGTCATCTTCACATAAAACAGGTAACTTGTATTCATACTTTTCACTGACGCCAACATATCCAGAGCATTCAGCAGGCAAATTAGCAGCTTGAGCCAAAGAAGCAGGCATAATGGCATTATCAAATGCTGATGCATAAACTAATACCTGAGAACAGTATACAAAATTAAAAAGAAATTAGTTTTAACAATAATATAGTGCTTATAAAGTAAATCTATTCTTCACTTTTTTAGCATCATACTTTTTCAAAAGGAAAAGTACCAACTTTAATTTATATGCGAATGAAAATTTTAAATACCTGGTATATATAGTATGAAAATTGGTTTGGTATCTTATATACATAGTATATAAAGAAAGTACTGTCATTACCGTATTTATCGGGATCCAAGACGAGGTTTTTCCCAAATTTCAGCTTGCAAAAACCGAGGATGGTCTTAAATTTGAGTACGAAGTGGTATAGCATCAATACCTCGTTGTCAATTTATTACGCGTAAATTCATTGCAGGTCAATTCGTTACACAGCAAACTTGCGTGTCAATACATCATATGACAAACTCATCACACATCAATTCATCGCTCAATAAATTTTTCGCTTGACATATTTGTTGCAAGATATATAATTAGTTCAGAATATCATTTTTATGTTTTGACAGCCTGCTTAAAGAACCCCTTCTTAGGGTCGTCTTAGATTTGTTGTCTTGGATTTGGGTAAATACAATACTTTTAATTATGGAGTTGGATAATCTATATATTATAAAAGTATAGATTTTGTGCTTTTAATGGAAATCTGTGGACTATAATATAATGCCATTGATTTTCAAACTATGACGTAAACTTATGATGACATAAACCTAACATATGAAATTTTAACAAAACGAAAAAATATTTAATGCCATATTTGTAATATTTTTTGAGTAATTTTTAACTGTTTTCAATTAACAAACATAATGGACGAGAGAATTGAAATATGGTTGAACAAAATTGTGGAAGCAGTAATGCCACAAGCTTCTATTACTATGAAAAATATATAATTACATCAATTTTGTGATTTTTTTAATCCAGCTATGTACTAAAAAGCATTGATAGTGACACAAAATATCCTAATTTTTCCATATATTTTAGTGTAACACAGGATGTTGTCTTAATGATGATTTTAATTGCTAATACAGGGAGATGAAACTTGAAATACAAAACTTGGGCACGAGCTGACCACCAGAAAATTTGGAAATTCAAGATAGCTTCCTCAACTTTGTGGAAAATGAGAAATATTCTGCAAGAACTCTTGCAATTGCAATATATGGGTTCTACATGGTTCAAATGCTGTTACCTTGGAGATCACATTTGTTTATTTATGAGTTTAGATCTTGACATGGCAGTTTTTTAATCACTTGCAGAATGCAAGCACTGATGACTCACAAGGAACAAGTTCCCCAGTTTGTCATACATGAAGTATTATATTTATTTGAGCAACACCATGTACTTCAGCTAGTGTACAGATAAAGCAAGTCATAAGGACAAGTATTAATAAAAAATCACCCCAGCATGGTTTGTTTCACCTGTCAATTACCATATTTTCCGGTAGACAACGCGCATGTTATCTATGCAAAAAAGTTCGAAATATAGGAAAAAACGGTTGTGCGCATTATACATAGGAAAACTGAATACTTCGAAAGTGACTAAAAATTATTTATGCCGAGTATTATGATTCTTCGATTCCTACACCCTTTAGCTGACAAATTCATGATATTTCCTCTCATTCTGTTTAAAGGCCTGAATGTATGTAATTCTGCTAAATCTCATTCCTAAAAATAAAAAAATTTCAAGTTACAACATTTTTAAACTTGTAATCAACAAAATGGAAAAGTATACTCCATAAATGGAATGTACAGAGATTTTAAAGGTATTCTTTATGGGAAATATGTTTAAAACTGCATCGAAAGATTGGGCAAAACTCAAATTTTTATCTCTGAAACTATACCTCATAATTATGTTTTGCGAACATTTTTGTAGTCAACATTTCCTCTATCCAAATAAAATTTTTAATCTATACCTTACAGATCATATAAGAGCTAGGGAGAAAAACTATGGTATTTAATTTTTGCTTGACGGATGCCATTTAACGAGATACAAGTATAAGTTTATTAAAGTAATTATGCAAAGTGGAAGTTCAGTTCAAAACCACAATTTGGCGATAAATTTTAATAAAGATCACTCATACTTAAATTAAAATTCATCCAGCGGTTTAGGAGATGAGTTACAACAGACACACAGATGGACGAGACGTGCCCATAAGGCATTCTGCTACTAGCACTTCGATGGTACAGAATGCCTAAAAAATCAGCGTTTGGGAAAAGAAAGTTTAATCCTTTAGGCAGCCTTTCATTTAAGTCTCTAGGAATGAAACGCTTCTGTTCTCGAGTCCAGTCCATTTCTGTAGATGGTAATTAATTAAAAGCCTCTTTAGACATTGATCTCTAAAGCTGAAATAATGGTTAAAATAAATTACACCATTCTCTAGTTAATCAACATTCTTTGGGAGTTGATACATTTACATAATGGTCTTTACCAATCAACAAAATTTTTGACTGTGCATTATATATATATACATTCTAACGAGCGATAAAAATATTGAGATGTGCGTTTTCAACTAGGATAGTGTTATCAATAGGAAAATACAGTAATAGCTTACCTTATGATAACCACTATTTCATTTTGGAAAAGCAGGGTGTACCAAAAAGAATCCAAAAACAAAATTTCTTATACCATACCACAAAAATTAAATTACAAAGCAATCTAGAAATAATAAATTTTATAATAAGTCTAAATAAATTACCAAGAAAATTATTTACCTCAGATTTAAGATTATCATTTCCAGAAATATTGTTGCCTGAACAATCAGAACTGTCCAAAGTATCCGAAGGAGATTGTCTTTTCATATCCATGCTCTGAAATATAAATAATTAATTATTAAATCTGAAGCAAAGATATAAAATTTATTTATATGGATTTCAGCTAAAAAAGGTGTGAAGGAAACAAAGCTATGATTTTCTAACCAGTTAGTACAATTCTACATTTCAAGCACTTTAAAGGCACATGTTTGGCTAGAAGTGTTGTTAACTTATTAATGCATAGCATGATAATAAAAACACAGGAAACATCATAAAGATAAAAACCACAATACTTTTTTCATTTTAATGCAATTGCATCATTGTTTATTTATCAGGTTAAACCATAACAGCAGCCTTAACATCAGGAAAAGTAAAAATCATAAAATATCATAGCAAAGGAGTTATACCAAGTGGCACTATAGAGGAATACTTGAGTGGCAACTGACCAAGAGATGTTGGTTAAGGAGATGAAAGAAATTCTATCAACAATAACAAGAGAACATGAAAAGAAAAGGAAGGTAGAAGGCCAGCCCAATATGTCAATTTAAAAATAGCCAAATTTGATGATGAAGAATTCTTACATCTGATCAAAGACAAAATTTCCAGAGTAGAATACTTCAACTCAGGAAGAAAGCCACAAAGAAGACGCTCGGTTGTGTAAAATGGAAAGAAATATTTTCAGATTACTAGAGCAGCAGTGAATAACATGGGAGTAATAATAAAGGATTTGCAGGCATATTGTATATTGATTTTAGTGAATAACATGGAGGGAAACAGCTTTGGTAATAATTTCATTTATGAGATAAAGGTTGCTTTAGAATCAAAGATTACATCAAGATGACAAAATCATTTTGAGAAATATGGAGGACATAGTAGAAAATATCGTATTTACTCGCGTATAAGCCGCACTTTTTTTCCCAAAATTTTCTTTCGAAAAATGAAGGTGCAGCTTATATGCGAATATGAAGAAAAAAAATTCAAAATAGGATATTCTGAAAATAATATTTCGATTTTCACTTTTATGTTATTTTTGGTTAGAATCCATTTCAATAGATCTCGTGATTTCCTCTAGAATGCAGTATAGACAATATCGGAGCAATATTTTCAATACAGTATCTTTTCGCCACGCTTGAAGTGGAGCGATATTTTAAATACTCTTGCAGAGCTTACAATGTAGTCTCGAAATATTTGATTGGTTAGATCCAACTCAGCAAAACTTCAGCACAAACACCAGCGCTCACAAATTACTGTGTTACCGAGTAAATACTGTATTTTTACAGTAATACGGTATAAATTACTGTGAGTTCAGCCGCTGACTGAACTCAATCTATTCTCACCGCGAATGCTTTTCAAGTACAATGTAACATATGCCTAATGTGTCTACAATGTAACAAGTATCTTGGATCTCGTAAACAGACGTGCAGAATGTACAGTGATTTTTCGAAACATGATTTTATGATCTTATAAAATCATTAGTACTCGAATATAATGCAGGGGCTACCTTTAAATTTCATTTTTTGAAAAAAAAACATCGCATTATATTCGAGACAATGTGGTACAGTATTTTTTTCTGCTTTATTTTTCTTCGCTTGCATACTTATTAGAAGCAGATGGGAAGAAGAGGAGTAAAATTACAGATTTCATGAGTTGGATCCAGGCAGTCAGCTGAGAAAGGATAATTGACTTTCTAAAAACTTTTCCCATTTTTTATGTTGAAAAACCCTGGGTGCAGCTTATATGCGAGTAAATACGGTATGTGATAGAATAAGCGGAGAGTGAAGCAAAAAAGAACTTGCTTTTAATTGTTGGATTTAGTCAAAGTTTGCATATATCACACCATACAGGTAAAAAGTTCTGAAGGGATTTTAAATGGGTTGGAGTCTTTTAAAAATGTTGCAATAATCAGTGAAAACAATGTTAAAAAATGATCATATTGTTATTTATAGCTAGAAAAACCTTTAGAAAGTAATTAAATTGATCATGAGCAACCTGATGGTACAGATATGATTGTACCCAGCAGCATTCTGTAACGAATATCAATCTTTTTAGTTATTGCTACATATGTATTGTTATGAAAGTGATTTGGTGAAGCAATTTTTTCTGAAGTGGCGGGGAGACAGTGATGTAGTGGTTAGAGAGCTGACTCCACTGTGATCTGCTAAAGTGAGACACGGTTTGAGTCCTTATGAGGATTTTTTCCAAAGGCCCCCTATTTATGCACGTTGGTACTAAGGTGATGAGGAAGAGCCAATGAGAAAATGAAACTGAAGATCTTGCTCAAATCAACTCTCCATCCTTCAGAAGGGATGTTAAGCCATTGTCCCCTTGACATTACTCATAAGAGCAGGCTAATGCCGGCACCGGGTTTCTCTCTTCCCTTCTTTGGCTGAAGAGGTTCTCTAGCCCCTCAAACCGGCGCCCTACATAGAATTCCTTGGCGCCCGCTACTAGGGCTGTGGCAAGTCATTTGCTGTGGAGATGCAGTAAGATACGATCGGATAACACTTTATACTGAATTCAATTTTCAGCTGAGTTTGTGATATTTCGCTACAAAGTAGCTAATTTAATGCCATCGGAAAACTCAATATGTATTTAACATTGTTAACCTATTTCTTTTAGCTATATTTTTCTGTGTACCCCCAATTGGCGCCCGCGATCCTCTGAATTCGTAAATGTGCCATTAAGGCTGAAAAGGTTGCAGGCCCCTGCTCTAGCATATAGCAGCCCTACTATACGCGGTAGTTAATAATTACATAACCTTCTTCCCTCCATTTTTTCTGAAGTGGCAATAATAATGTGATTATAATAATTTCAATATAATAATGCACAAAAATTCCAATAAAGATTATTAAAAATTCAAATTTTGAGACGATAATTGGCAAGCCTTAAGCTTTTTGTAATTTTTAGTGCCAGCTATGTAAGGTGTAAAACACTCTGTCAGCTTACACGACCCTTGCAATTCCCAAGACATAAAATTGTTAAATTACACAAAAATATTTTGCCGTGTTCAAGTTGAAAATTTTGCTATAAGTTATATGCATGAAGGGAGGTAGGCAAGGTTTTAATCAGTAAACAGGTTAAGAAAATAAAAAAATTGGCATACAAGTGAATGATAGCATTTACCTTCTTGATAAGTACAGTCTCTCTTTCAGATAGCAGTTCAATTGCTTGCTCCGTAAAGCAAACTTCTGGGCAACCTGTCTCATCAGACAATTGCAGTTGAAGTTCAGCTTTTTCCTGGTCCACAATTGATAACACCTTTAATAAATAAAATATTTCTCTTTAATAAATAATGATCATTATCAATCATAGAATATATTGGGGAGTAAGACTGCTGATTGGAAAAATATATTTTGGCAATAATTACTAAATTACATTACACAAAACCACATACCGTAAATAAATGGTGGCATTCATACATCCAAGTACTAGAGACATATGTAAACTGCTCTATTAACTTTCATCAACAATGCTTTTCAAGGCTGATAAAGCTACTTCCACTGAAATGACTACATTGCCAAAAAAAAAGGAAAATGTAAATAATGGCACCAATGCAAAAAAATTTCAATGGGACTTAGCAAATAAACTGTAACGTGGAATACTGGAATTTTTTAAATGATTACACATACAGGTATGCCTCATTTAGTTCTTTTAGTGCATTTTCAATATAGTAGATTAGGTTCATGACAACTTTAGCTTTCACGATCGTTAGTCATTTGTTATTCAGCTGTTATTTTGCTGTTAGTACCTATGCTACAGTTATTTAACTGAAGCTGTGACAGCATCACTGAATCATAATAAAACTCTTATTCCGTTTTTGTTTACCTACTTTTGCACTGGCCAATCATCATCAAAGATCTTTGTAATAATGAAGAATTTTAGGAACATGTCAAGGTAATACACTATATTGATGTTTTACCAAGTATTAACAGAAATACTTATGATATTTTGTATATCTCATTTAATATATAATTTAATACTTTTTTGTTTTGAAGTTGTTTAAACTTTGACGCCCTAGAAAAGGATTTATTAATTTATAATGCTCATTATTACCAGTTTACAAAGTAAGCAAACGTGATAACTCTAAACTTAATTATTTTGTAGCTCAGTTTGAACTTCACCACCAACGCCGCTATATTCGATGATGAAACTTAGTTTAAAATTTAAAGAAGAAATGCCATCATTTTGGAATGTAAGGTTTTCATTTGTTATTGTCTTTGTACATACTTGGAACGTAATTTAAGAAAATGTCATCTTGTTTTGGTTTCATATTTTTATTAAGAATTTTTAATGTAAATCAAAGAATTGCTATCATTTTGTAAACTTAAGATTTTCTGCCGTGTAGTTTGATTGCGATTACATTTCGCGTCAGTTTTCCGAAACCAATTATTTGCAAGTTCAAAAAGGTGGTGTACTTTAATTTACATTGTCTGCAGAAAGAATGTTGTAGGTACCCATTCTGTGCTATAGAAGCTATCAAAGACTACTACCCCTACGGAGGCTATAGACTACCAAACGATATATCGAATCAAAGGCTAGTTAAATGGTGAACTGTCCATGAGTGAACTTGCACAAAAATCACGAAAATGTTTAACATTTACTTAAAAAACTTGTCCACAGTACTCTGTTTTTTATATTTAATCCTCAGTTCATAAATTTTTTAGTCCAACTTTGTAATTAGATTGATAACATCGTCTCCTACCACAAAACTAGTCACATATCAGCATACTATGTCCATAGCCTCAACTGTTTTTGGCAGACTGGGAACAGATTCTGGCTTTGGTTCCTCTTCATTATCACCATCTTTATTTTCTGCCACCTGCTGTTTATGCATGTCATCTATTGACATGGTCTGGCAGTCAGCGATATCATTGCTTTGACAATGTGTGGAATGGAATGTCATCTACAGCGCTATGGCTAATTAGCCATGATTTGTTCTTACGTGACATCACGAAAATGCTGATTGTGTCTGGATGAGACTGATGAGGACAGACATATTTGTTATATGATCATAAAACTGAGGGACCTATTCCATTTTTAATGATTTTCAACTTGCACCTGCATTTTTATTGTTTTGCCTTTACTTAAGAGGCAACTTACGGAGTGGAATATTTTTTTGCGACGATTCATCGAACGTACTAATCAGGAAACGTCATTATTTTAAGACATTCATTCATTCGTGTTCTGTCTTACGACAGGTCCAACCAATTAATTAATTGGTTTTGAATAGGGAATATACATACACGGTGTGGTGGTTTCCCGTTGCCCTCCACCCTGGACACACACAGAAGGGAGGAGGGAAACCCGGTGCCGGCATTTGCCTGCTCTTACGAATAACACCAGGGGGGCCAACGAATTAACGTCCCTTCCGAAGGACGGAACAGCTGAATTTGCGCGGTTTCCTCAAACCACGCAAACGGGGCCGGGTGACCTTGAGAAAAATCCTACTCGCACAGGATTCGTACCCGATGACTTTTTTCAAGCATCGGACGAGTAGCAGCCAGTGTCCTAACCACTGCACCACCGGCATACTAACCATACTAACCAAATATTTTTAACAAGCATTTAAATGGAATGGAATCAGGATCTTGAAAAATCGACATACTAAAGAGGAAAATGTGCTAACAAGGAACATACTAACCAAGCTTCACTGTACTATCATTTGAACGTGACGGCAATGGGAGACGTGCTGCCATCCATGGGTGACTATGAGACTTAACCCTAACACCAAATTTTTTCTCGGACTCACATTTAAGCTGAGGGGTGATTTTTTCATGATAGATTGTGACAAAAAACATGGCTTGTATTCGGGAAGATACGGTGTCATCTATTGAAGGAATAGTCATTTTTTTAACTATGCCTTATTTAAACATGTATAAGTCTGTTTTATTAAGGCAAATCTGAAAATACTACAATTAAGTGCATTACAGTTTTCTCAATTTGACTTATTATACAAAAATAACTGTATAGAATTAAAGATATCTCCCTAGTGATAAGACTTTTAGTTGAATATTAGAATGAATATTTTGTTCTAAAAATTTTCTTCAAGTTATTTTGCATTCATGAGGACTTAAAACAATAAAAAATAATAATAAAATATAAGTATAGCCATGTTAGGACGCTTTTCCTGCATAGAGTGCATTTTACACCCCAACCAACCAAACTTGTTACAAAATATTGAGCGGCCACTGCCAATTTAATGTACTTAAATATAAAAATAAATATGCAAGCTGACTTTGGTGTGAACACCTAATACACAAAAAAAATTGAATACACACACAGACACACCTACCAAGTTTACAGAAAACTACAGTATTTACTCGTGTACCCGCACACCTTTTTACCTGGAATGCCAAAAAGGGGGTGCGCGTTTTACACGGGGTTTTCTGGCCAAGTAATATAAATTTTATCAATAGTAAATTTTCTGCAATATGATTGCATCTACGTCTATATATGCAGAAGAAGTTGAATTCTACTAAGTACATGCATATCTATGTGACCAACAAATGTTTAGGTTAGTGTTTCTCAACCGCCGTGGCCAGTACGCTGCCGGTCTGTCGTCCACCGCCGGTCCGCAATCCACCGCCGGTGCGAGAGAGGTCCTTACTGTACAGGCTATCGATGCTGAGTGCCATATTACATCAAAAATAAGCAATAAGTGAAGCTCCATATCGGTGCATTATTTTACTAAAGATAAAGTGCATAATATGCCCAAGTTATCTTTGATATTACCTCAAAACAGGGTAAATTGTGGACGAAGTTATGTAATATTACATTAAAAACCATTAAGAGATTAACAGAAAAGAAGACTAACAAAGATGAGGAGATTTTTGCCAGTATCGGCATAAAGAGATTGCCCAATAAATTACGTCACCTCGTAGGGGTGAGATGGAGATAATTCTCAACTCGGAATCTATCGCAGATTGGTGAATTTTCTTTTTGAATTGAATTTTTAAGTCAAGATACTTAATTTGAGCGAAACTTGTTTCAGGGAGTGGGAACCGTTGAAGAGCCCGATTTTATTTTAAAAAAAGTTATTCCTGCTTAAATTAATTTTTTTCCCTATGGACCTGCCCAAAAATAGAGGTAAGTGGGGTACACGAGTAAATACGGTAATTCCCTCCAGGGACCTAAGTATTATGTGTGGAAGTTTTCAGGAAAATGATTCTGTGGAATGAATGGTTGATTGGATGCGGAATTTTTATAGGTGCCGGGGATGTGTTGTGATTGGTGGGATGGGTTGACGGTTGGTTTTGAAAACAAAGGAAAAGGAGCATGTGGTTGATGATCGTACCAGAGTCATTGTTCATTATTTTATCTTTGTCGGTGAATGTATATACTTTCGTATGTGTCTAGTATCCTTGTGCTTACAATGTGTCAAAGTGGTGTAAGGTCCTTAATGTAAATAGGGTGGGATGTGTCTACAATGTGTTTCACAATGCTGAATTTCTCAAAATTTCAGTTTTCAAAAATTGACCTAAGACCTTCAGATCTGGACCATTTTAAAGAAAACATTTTGAAGTATTTTATTCAAATCATCTTTTTTTGCTTCATGTTAATCATTTGAATGATATATTTAGGAAAAATCTTGGCATTTTAACAGAATGTTGCCTTGCCTACCAATTACATTGTTAAACCTCGAAATCCTGTTGTCATTTCAATCCTTATCGGTTTAAGCGTGCTTTGAAGGCTTTTTAATATGAAAAGGAGAGAAAGACAGGAGGGGGGGAAATGATTTTCATAACAATTAATGTAAACAACATTCGTTGCATTATTTACAAGAAGGAATATCTATAAAGCTGAAATACTATTAAAAAATATTACAAATCGTAATAATGAGCTAAATCAAATATTATTGAAAATGAAATGATATGAAAATCTGAGGAATATGCTGGGTGTTTTAATAAACAAAGCAAGCATGTAAAAATTTTATGGAGTGAAGGATTGGGCGATAGGATACGTGAGTTAGGTAGAAGAATGGAGGTCTTGAGGATGGTTTGGGAAATGGGGAGAGAAAGAGAGGTTTAAAAGAATCAAAGAATCACAAAAATAATAATAACAGGCTATGTTGTCCATCTGTTGGTCTGAGTGTCAAGCTATTAAAACACGAATAACTCGATCGAGGATGTAGATAGAAAACTGAAATTTGTCAGAATCTATTCAACTATAAAAATGCTTTGCCGAAATGTAAGTCATGGAAAAAGTTCTGAGGTCGACTCCAGGAGATTATTTCCATTTCATTCGTAAGATAACATGCAAAAATCAACTTTTTGTCATGCAGGCTTTTCTTCTTTTGGAAATTAAAATAGGAAAAACTAGACCTACGATCATCCAACTTGATCTACTTTACAGAAAAATTAATAAAGTCACTTATTCTATTAATCTTTTTCTGTCTACGGCTCAAATTGCTCATATTGAACGTTTAAGTCACATATTTAGGGGAAATATTGCCATTTTAACGATTACTGTCTTGATGATGATGCAATGGTTAAAACTCAACATGCAGGCTTTTATTCTTTTGGAAATGAAAATTAGAAAAACCTGAACTACGATCATCTTATTCTATCTATCTACGATCTTATTCTATTCATCTTTTACTGCCTACAGCTCGAAATTTCTCAATGAATAAATCACATATTTTGAGGTAATATTTTTATTTTAACAACTGTGTTGATGACAATGTAATTGATAAAACTTAAAATTTAAATTCTTTTTTTTTTATTAATTTGAACCCAACATTTTTGACGGGTAATATACTAGTCTCTATAATAATATACATGTTGGTTGGTGATCATTTTAAATCATTTATATATCAAAAAAGGTAAGAGATAATGGTTCAAAAATTTCCAGGAATGCTTGATTCACATATTAAAAGTGATTGACAAAAAATATTTAGAAAAACAACCTGGGTTTGACTCCCGAGGGTTGCAGCATTTACCTGAATCTAAGACGCTTTTTTTCCAAATTTCAGTTTGCAAAAATCGGCGGTCATCTTAAATTTGAGTACGAAGTTGTATACTATCAATACATCACGATCAATTGATCGCGCATCCATTCATCACATGACAAACTCATCGCATGTCAATACATCACACAACAAACTCATTCTTCATCAATTCATCGCTAGACAAATTCACCACATGACAATTTCATCGTGAGACAAATTCATTGCGAGACATATTTATCATGAGACAAATCGGAATGCGAGACACCATGACTGGTGTATGGTAGGGAAATACACTAGGTGGGTTGGGAGTCACCTACTGCCATATACTATCCAATGTGTCTCGCGTAATTCACAGAGAATTGCAATTCATTCTGCTACTATGGAAATGTAAAGAAAACCTTTTGTGAAAAAGTGTCTCCCCCTGCCATTGACCAGTCGCTTTCAAATTTGCCCCATGACGAATTTGACGAGAGATGAGTTGATGTACGATGAGTTTTTCATGCGAAACATCGGGACAATTTGTCAGAGAATTGTAGGAAATATTATTATGCATTTATTGTTCTTAAAAAAATTTCCTTAATTTTAAAAATACATTTTTAAAATTCTTTGTTTTTAGACAAAATTTGTAACATTCCATTTCAATTAATGAATGAACTAAGAAACCTATACTGAATATGTGTTTGTAAACAGTAATATAATAAAAAGCAAAAGATGAAAAATCATGCAGCATTCTAACACAATGGCTAATTATATCATCTAGACAAAACATACCTGCAGTGGAGTTGCTAACAGAAGCTTAGAATATACAGAAGCAGGAGTTTCATCCTCTACAGATAGTGGCTTTCCATCAGTAGAGGCAGTAGTACCAATATCCTCCACTGGAGTCACTAGCAGAGAGCCCTTCTCACGACGCATTAGCCGCATTTCTATTTCTTCCTCAATGTTGCATGCCACTCGAGGAAGAGCCACCACGCTGCCAAATAAAAAAAGCTCTTTCAATGGCAAATAATAGGCATGGTCAAAAAGCAAATTTACAAGCCATATTTTAAGAATATATATATTTAAAACCTATAATAAAATACTGTTTTTACAGAATACAGTAGAAGATCATTTATCCGTAACTCAAACACTGAAACGTCCAAACACCGAAATAATTGATGCCGTATAGTTGTGTGCCTATAGCATAGGAGCGCAGGCAATGTTCATCATCGCAAAACATCACACTCGATCATCAATTATTATTATAGATTTTAGTTCACCATCTGAAGCGATCCACAAGGATGCCTCATACTCTTATATAATTGTGCCTAATCATTCCTCTGCAGATCAATCAACTTTACGGTAAATAAAATATTTCACTTTCATTCGTAAAATTGTTTTTTGCCGTTCCTACTTAAATGAATATGTTATAGGTTGATTTTCCATGCAAAGAGTGCTTCATCCAACATAGTTGTTCATGGTATTTATGTCATAATACATTTTGTGTTGTATTCCCCGTAGAACAATATGGAACTTCAAGTCATTAATGCTTGCAACAGTTGTTATATTGTCATTTTCAGATAAACACGAATGTTACTGAATAATTTTCCATCAAAGGACTACCATAGCTGTTTTTATACTACTCAGAAAATTCATGATACATATTTACGTTGCAAGATTTGATTGTTATTTGTTGCTAAGGATAACAAAATGTTGATGCACATCCTACTATAAATGTAAAACTGTGCAAAATATTCATAGTTAAAATTACCATTTGTGGTGCTGGTATCACTTTCAATACTTACAAGAAAGTCTGTACACAAAATATGACTTTAGATAGTACTGGGATAATTTTGATTGCAATTAAAATTACTAATGGTGTCATTATCAACAATTTGAAATTTTTATCATAGCATTGGAAACAAAGTAATCAGCTAATAACATACTCAAAAGAAGGCCCCTTTGTCTTTATGAAGACTAAAAGAAGAAATGTGGTGAAAGTGCTTCTGCTGTTGAACCACTTGCAGCAAGTCGTGGATAGTTTAACAGATTTAAAGCTAGGATAAACTTACACAACATTATGGTGAGTGGAGAAACTGCCAGTGTTGATGAAAAAGCAGTCGGTAATTTTTGCGAGACATTTGCTGCTATAGTTAAGTAGCGCAACTACAGTGCTCGTCAAGTATTTAATATCGACGAGACAGGACTTTTTTTGGAAAAGATGTCTGAGAGAATCTACATCTCCAAAGAAGAGAAAACTATGCCTGATTATAAAGCTGCAAAAACCGATTAAACTCTTATGCTTGGAGGGAATGCTACCAGGGATTATAAGCTGAAACCACTCTTAAGTGTAGAAATTTTGATATTTTAATTTATTCTTCTGTTAAAAGTTTTCCAAGTTTAAACAAACAGATGTTTAGGTACTTGGGGACAAGATAAAGAGCTGAAATGTTTCAGCTATTTAGAGTTTAGTGCAAATGCACAAATAAGCATTTGAATATCTCCATGAAGTTATTAAAGCTGTTAAAAATTTTTAAAATTTAAATAATTAGATAAATATTATTTCACTTCTAGATGTGCTACAACTTGAAAATTTGGCAGAAATGTGTGGCATAGTTCCCCACAATGGAAAAAGTATAATATTCTTAAAATTGCAAATTTAGGGATTGTTTAACTCCAATATTGTTCCATAAGGAAAGAACAAAAATCAGTGCCGAGGCGAAAACTTTTGAAATAAAAAAATATTTCTAATAATGAAATATCTCTAATGAATTAATGTGTTTTTCAAAATGAGATTAAATGCTTGCAAAATGCAAGCACCCTTTACTAGTATGATATAAGACATATCATAAGTAAGAAGCAACTATATAGTATAGATATACAAATATTATATCTAAGAGTAAGTATATAAAAAAGGAATATAAAAATGAATATAATAAATAGGTCAAATTTCCCGAAAAATGTTAACATAGCGTACAGCAGTTATTTCATTCTTAAAACTAGGTGAAATTATGAAGTGGGCTGCATATATTAAGAGGCATGTGCATTCGTACATGAATGCATAAGTAGCCCTCCAGGTCGATGCAACCCTTAAAGTAGCCCCCATTGGTTGAAAAGGTTAGAGACCACTGCTCTAGACCAAGAAGAATATTGAAGAACTGACCTATAGGCACTGGATGAAACTGAACTAAATAACTTTAAATTTGATTTTTATGTATGAGTAAAAACAGGAACTTTTAGGATTTTACTTAACAATTAATTAACTTGTCTTGTAGTTTTATTTTAATATTTATCAATGTAACTATAGTATTTATTATCATCAATAATAATAAGTCATGCATGTTAAATTCTTCCCTTTCATAATATATATTAAATTTCATTCTTTCATAAAAAGGGAGTGAATTTTTAGGTTGGCTTAAATTCAAGGCAACCTTGTCCTCAGACATTTATAGTGTCTAAAAAAAATCTTCCAAGTTCGTATGGGATTGCAGTGAAAATTACCTCTTCAAGTCCTGCTTGTGAATTGCTTCGAAGCAGATGGGGCACTTACGCCAAGATTTATCTGACAGTGCCAAATAATGAAGGATGCAAGGCCAACAATACACATGACCACAGCGAGTCATCTTGGCTGCCACAGGTGGATACAGACAAATTGGGCATGATGGTACCTCTGGCCCTTGAACTCTCTAAATAAAGAGCCATGATTAAAATCTATGCCCTGGATGGTGGGTGCAAAGCAATAAAAATTATTAGAGATTAAAACACATTTGAACTATTTTAAAACACTGCCTAAAAATTGGACTACTCTTACTGTATTTACCAGAAAGGAGGAGGTAATTTTCCACTCATGATTCAGAAACCAATTAGCATATGAAGTACAATCACTGCTTAGGCCATTGCTGCTGACAGTAGCATTGACATTTTCTACAGGGATACTACAAACTCTCATGATTCTGAATGATATTCTAAAAAATTACTTCAAACTGAAAAACTCAGAATGGCACAATGGAAGAACGGAGATCAATTTCTGTTCAAGAGACTATTCTATAACGTTCTTTAAAATATGTCAAATTTTAATGCACAAAGAATCATTATATAAATAATATTTTTATAACTAAGTTAACAAATACGGACTACTAGTATAAACGCACATCAATATGACAGGAAGGAATATATAATTTATTATTTAACTTAAAATCCCCTACTTATTATTCTTAGAAATCATTTACTGTCATCTTTCAAATAAAATTTTATTCAAAATTCTAACATAATGGATGTATAACATAAACTGTAATTCTTTGTCATAGAAAACCATTGTACATTATTTAAGACACTCTGGACGACACATTAAATGCTGGATGGCTTATATTAAGGCACTCAATATGCAAGCATATATTTCTCATATGAGAATTGAGGCAATAATAGGGTCACGATTTCGACAATGGCATGGTTGTCAAGGCAAATCCTCATGAAATCGCTAAATTTTGCCAAAATAAGTAATTTAAACATTATATTCGAGCATTTGCAGAATGAAGGAGACAAATGAAAATAAGAAAACTTAATTATTAATTACATATTACATTTTTTAAATTTACTTTTCTAGCTTTCATTTGAGCGTATCAATTATTCTTGACTTGTCAATCTTATCAACTTCCTTTTGTTCAATGGATAACAGTGCCAACCCAGTCAGCCTTTCTTGTGAAATCACCTACTGTAAATAATTTTTTATTAATCTTAATTTTGAAAACGACCTTTCAGTGGACTGGTATTGTAAGAATTATGCTACCAAGTATTTCCGTGCTTGGGTATATTTCATGCAATCTATCTTTATGCAATTTAAAATATCAATTGCCCTATGGTTTTCTGGTAAAATTATTGATAACATTCTTAGTTATTCAGTAAGCTCTACTCTATCTACGTCTCTTTCAGAATCCGAGTTGGCTTCATCCTTCAAAACTTTTTGTATATCGCAACAGACTTTCTGTAAATTAACTACATCCCAAGTTTTAAGTTGGCTTATCCTTTGGATGAATCCAAATCTAGAAACATATTCTTCTTATTGATCAAATCACCAAGACAGAGTTCAATGCCATATTCATGATTCGTAAAAAGAAATCCATTCTAAATCACTCCTTTGCATTTTCAAATCTATCATCCTCATTTTTTAAATCAAAATGTCTCCCTTTACTCTTAATAGAAAATTCTGTATCGGCAGATGTCTCATTTGCAAGTTATATAGCTACTTCTCAAGCTTGATTAAATCCTTCATTTCTATGTGTATTTAATGCTGATTTCAAAGCATTGAAATGTTTAAAAGTCATATCAAATGAAATGAGCAGATTGTAGAACTTTACTGACTTTATTTACAGCTAATAATATATCATACCAAGTTACAATGGAAAGCAAAAATTCGAATTAAAAATCATGGGAAACCAGTGAATTGGATTCACATTTTATTTTCAGATCTTTATAAATGTCTGCTACATCAAGTAAAGCTTCTTTAATTTTTGATAATTGAAAGCTTACAGCATTTACACTTTCGAGTCTGAACTCCCACCTACTATTAGACAAGGGTTTTAGTGATATATCTGTAAACCTCTTTAAGATATTCCATCTTGTTGGAGAGCCTGCGAATTATATTGTTGTAAATTATTGTGTACATACGCTAAATAACACCAAAAAGTGACATTGCCTGAGGGCAGGAATTAGCCATGTCACAGAGAACCAAATTTAAGTTATAGGCTCCACATGGCATGAAAAATGCTCTTGAATTTAGAATTAAAATGCATGCTTGAACTCCCTGTTGATAGCCCTTCATGTTAGCATCATTATCATATCCTTGCCCTCTGCAATACTTCAAGGAGATTCCTGCATCATTCAGTTCTTTTAATGTAGTTTCGAAAAGTCCTTATCTTGTTGTATCTGATAAGCGTTCAACTATTTCTACATTAATCTTTGTTGCTGAGCGTTAACGCTCTGCCTTGTCATGACATCTATGTAGAGCAATGTTTTCACATCCCACAAATGTCGTATCATTTTACATAGAGTTGCGCTAAATTAAAAGTGAAGTCGGTACACTAATAATAAAATAATTAATATTAAACTAGGGGCTCAAACCTTTGGGCTTTTGTTTTAATATGCTTTACAATTTCAAAACATGAGCTGAAATTTTAAATAATACATTAAACCAAAGAAATTATCCGCATGGATTCATGGCCTACCTTTGACATAAATAATCTGCATTAATTTGACTAATTTTTTCTTAAATCCTGAGCTCATCTATTAATTCTAACTAATTCATAAACACAGAGTTAACACGTTCGCGACGGAGGCGAATTTTGCTGTCCGTCCCCAGGAGCGTAAATTTCGATAAATTTTTTTTAATTTTTAACTTTTTTTCGACAAAACATGTTTATTGAATGTTGTTAAGGAGATTTTTGACTTTAAATGCGTTGCAAGTGTCTGGAAATCGTTATTTTTTTACTTTTCCAACGAGGTATGCAAACCACACAATTCGCCAATGATAGACACATTTTTTTGTAATTTATATTTTGTTGGCAAAATTTTGATCATAAAACTCGAGATTAGAACGTTCTGCGATGCAGTACCAGATTAATATTTAAATATTACGCAAAATGATAAATATATCTTCCGTAGTAATTCAAATTTCAAAATATTTATTCGCTCTTATTAGAACTTGCTCTAAACAGCGTCGTAGGATATCTTTCTTTCCCCATTGGTAGATTCATGTTCCGCAAGCCTGCTGTGTGCCTGAGCTGTGAAACGAGGAGTACAAAAGGAAGAAGTGTGAGGAAAAGCAAACAACTTCAGGGGAAAGAGTGAGCAGCGGTCACTTTGTCAAGGCATGCACTTCGAAATAAGCATCCTATGAAGCTGCATTTTTGGAAAAACATGACAGTGACCTTTAGGCGACTTACGCGGCATAAACTAAGATAACTGGTTACCTGCGACTTCGCATTTCATTGCAAGGCTTTGTCGCTTTATTGTTTTTAGGGGATCATTTGGTCAACATCCTATGTTAACGGTTCGGAAAATTTCACTACACAGTTTTATCCACCGCACATGTCACTACATAGGTCTTCAATTTAGATATGCCTATGGCTTCGGTATACCACAATTGCTTTCTTACAACTAACCCAAAAACATGTGGCTTCAATTCCGATATTTTTTCTTGCCATTGCAATGAACGGTTCACTGAATTATCATTTTTCGAGATGAAGTTCTTTCTTATTAGTCGAATTTTTGTTCTTTCTACTTCGTCAATCTTTTTATAGTATTCTTAGAAAAACTCGCCACGCGAACATTTCTTTTTTTTATTTTACATACGTGTGTTTTTAACTCATTGGAGTTTTATATTCTTGGATATCTCCCCTTCAATTTTGAGTGATTCACCTTTCTGTATCCAGTTCATGTCCATGCGAACGCGATGAGTAGAATTTTTTTCCGCAGTTATTTTTCATTTGTAAAATTTTTCTCTCCTTTCTTCTCTTTTGGACTGACCGCATCTTTTGGAGGATCTTCCTCCTCTTCTTTTAGTTGCTCGGCTTTCTTGCTAAGGTTTTATTGCACGGCGGCAGCTTTCCCTTACCCTAGGCACGTGCCTTTTATTATACAGCGGCAGCCTTCCCTTACCCTAGGCACACATGCTGAAGCGGCTTTTACAAACGAACTTCACATTCCAATTTCCAAATGCTGTTATTGTTGCGAGGTCCATAAATCTCTGTTAGAAATTGTTTTTCTTTCGAATATAATACATCCTACAAAGCTGCTTAGACATGACTCCCACTATATTATATCATTTATAACCAGGCAACTACTTCGGAAAAGGAAAGTAGTTTCCTTTATGGCTGTACAGCATCCCAACAAGTAATGCGGGCGGAAAGAAATTTTTGCTATTCCCAGTCATTCCCTCCTTGGTTTTCATACGAGTGACACTGTGATCTGTGTAACATCCTTGGCATATATCTTATACATTTGCAAATCTAGCAGAGTCCATGTCCGATTCAGAAGTTTCAATGTCAGGATTTTTGGATTCCGAAGATTCTTATAAACCGTCTGATTCAGAGGAAGATGATGATTCAATATCTTCCGAAGAGGTGGAAATAGAGGAAGCATTGTCTGCACAGGAAGATGATGGTGATAAGAGGGAAAGGCATTCCAACATTTGGAGAAACTGCACTGATACCGCACGGGAATTCACTTACAGTGGAAGTGATGGATTGCAAGTGGATTTGGATCTCTCGGAGCCAGTGAGTGTATATAAACATTTTGTGAACGGGGAAGTACTGACCCTTATAGTGAAGGAGACAAACAGATATGCAGAACAGTTCATCGCATCTCAAACTCTCAGCAAGCGATCCATGATGCATAAGTGGAGAGACACATGTAAACAAGAGATGGAGAGGTTTATGGGTATTCTCATTGCTATGGGTATTAACCATCTTCCTAAAATGAGATTGTATTGGTCCAATAAACCTTTGTACCGCAACGATCTAGTTCGGAATGCAATGAAACGTGAAAGATTCGAATCGTTATTGAAATGCTTCCATTTCAACAACAATGAAGTTCCATCAGAAAATAGATTAGCAAAAATACAACCATTGTTAGATTTGCTTTGTTCAAAATTCAGAGACACCTTGATTCCCGGTGAAAATGTAGTGATAGATGAATCCATGATTCCTTGGAGAGGGAGGCTAATTTTTAGACAGTATCTCCCAGGGAAGTCGCATAAATATGGAGTAAAGTGCTACAAGTTATGTATGCCTGAGGCCTATACATATAATCTAAAGATTTACGCAGGTAAAAGTGACACTCCAGGGTTGAGTGGGATTGGACACGGTCACCAGGTAGTGCTTGAACTGATTGGAGGACTTCTTCATGAGGGCAGGACTTTATATGTGGACAGTTTTTACACTAGTGTTCCTCTTGCGGAAGACCTTTTGGGAAAGCAGACCTACGTTTGTGGCAAATTGAGAAATAACCGAGGGAGAAATCCCAAAGAAGTGTGCGAGAAAAAACTAAAAAATGGTGATATTGTGGCAAAAGAAAATGAAAACGGTGTAAAAGTGATGAAGTGGCAGGACAAACGACCAGTTATTATGCTAAATACTAACCCTGATATTACAAATAATTTAGTAGGTTCTGTTTCGAGTACAAGAAAGGTAAAAAGCATAAGCAAGCCTCAATGCGTGTTAGCTTACATTAATGCTAAAAAAGGAGTGGATGTTTCTGACCAGATGTCAGCGTACTACACGAGCATTCGAAGGTCATTGAAATGGTATAAAAAAGTTGCGTTAGAATTACTCCTTGGCACTTGCATGGTAAATTCGTGGATGATATACAACAGTTTCATTCAGAATAAGAAAAAAATGGACATGTTAACATTTAGAGAAAAGATTGTTAATGGACTGTTGGGAAAAGAGTTAGGGGAAAGCAGCAAAAGTGATGAATTAGAACAAGGGCCCTCCAAGCGAAAGAACAAACTTCATGAGTTAGGAAAATTAGCTGGATCAGCCAGGGAATCTAGAAAAAGGTGTCGGGGATGCTATGAGAAAATATGTGCGGAAGAGGGAACGGTAAAAGCACAGGCAAGTGCAAAAAAGGGAAAAACATTTTGCAATGACTGTGAAGGAAAGCCAGCATTATGTTTAGAATGTTTCAATGAAAAACATAAGTAAATAAAATAAGCATAGCAAAGTTTCTATTTTTTTGCTATTTTATTTATTTGTATATTTTTTATTTGTCTTATATTACCTATAAATGCAAATACTGTTTCATTATATTAACATACACAATTATTTATATATTCAAGTTTCCAATGAATTGCCGAGGTTAAGAATTTTATATATTACATTTTATACTCTATGTAATTTACCACTGTTTTTTATAATTACATCAACATAGAAAATATATTTCTAATTCAGCATTGCATTTCTTGTTCTCTTTCTTTTTTTTCATTTTGCTTCTCATTTATGAGTTGTTTTTATTGTGTCTTTTGCCATCTCTTTTCTTAGTCATGTATCGGTGTGTTATTTTTATAAAATAATTCATCATGTAAATAATTGGGTTATTTATAGACGTGAATTAATAAAAATATATATCAAAATGCCTGCCATTTAATATTATTACTTCACAATTCCATTCTAATTTTGATATAGTTACGATGTTTATATTGACGTCGGAAGGGAGGGAATATCTGGAAAAACGTAAACGTTGTATTAAAAATTATTTTTAAAATTAACATGTGAAATTACTTTTCACGTTAACTTGAAAAAGTAAGAACCCAAGTGTTACTGATTCTCTTATTATTTATAACATTTATTACATCTTATGTTTCAATTTTCACGTATTTGTTTCCGCCCCTGGGTATTAGGCATTTTTGTGTTTTGCATTCCCCCGCAAACTTTTATGCCAATGCCCATAGTAAATAAGGCTATGTATTGTTTAGAATATGGCTTATTAATATGGTTTCGTGGGTGCACGTATTCTGTCGTTGACTCTCAATGTAGTGAACACAGAAAATTATGGGTTTTACGTATTTTTTCATAAAAACCACAAACTGTAATTATTTCTTCCTCTGTGAGCGTATATATGAAGAATAGATTCCTATCAAGGGGCGTATGCGCATGAAAACTGCATCTCAAACTTAGGTATCGTGTCCCACCGGTGGTACATGGCGGCTGTGCGGCCGAACACCCGTGACCCAGCGGTGGGTCACGATGCCTGTGAGAAGAGACGCACGTGACCCACCGGTGGTGCACGCCGTCGCGAACGTGTTAAGGACAGAAATATGGACGTTACATCTCATGGAGTAGAACATGCATGAAAAGGTTCTACAGGACAAAACTATCCTTTGATCATATCACAGAAATAGAATTTAATGCTGGTGGAGGTTTTCGGGTTTCGCTGCGTTGGCGGCATTTCAGGCTCTCGACGTTTCGCAGACGTTGCAGTCTGCATCTTCAGGAGATGAAGTGAGATCCGATGGTAGGGATCTGACTTTTATATTCACTCGTGCCTTCCTAGTTTAACCGTTGTCCATCGCTGATTGGCTCGTTCGAGTTGCTGTCCCTTTCTCTTTGGAGGTTGCTCCAACGGATTTTTCCTCCCTTTCACTTTTCCGTTGGAAGAGTCGCTTCCATGTTGCGCTGATGCGCAAACCGTCGTCCCGGTTGAAATTGACCGGATGCTTTTCGATCTCAATAGCTTCGCGAATTAACCTCGGAAAATATCGATCTTCTTTCGCGAGCAATTTCGTTTCTTCGAGCGTGATTTTATGTCCCGGGCCGGAGGTGAAGTGCTCCGCTATGGCCGACTCCCTCCATTTTTTGTTCATCATGGCCCGTTTATGTTCGGCTAAGTGACAGCGAATGGATCGTCCTGTTTGTCCGACGTATACGTGTCCGCAGCTGCATGGAATCCTGTAGACTCCTTCGGATGTTAGCGGGTCGAGTGCATCTTTCGCAGACGGAAGTTCTTCTTTTATTTTCCTTAGCGTGTTAAAACGGACGACGATATTTTCTTTTTGTAGAATCCTGGCTATGCGTTCTGATGTCCCGGCGATGAAGGGAATTTTTGCGTAGGCTGTGGGTTTTGGTCACTCAAATTAAATAGAATTTAATTTACACCCCACAAGACAACAACACATTCTTCATTGTTTTTAGCTGATTGAGTATCAGGAACAACTAGAAACACTTTCAGATGTTACATGTTACCCATTTACAATGTGTAATCAATTCAAGCCCAAAAATATTTAAACAATTGGCTGACTTGATAATTATTCTGAATACAACTTGTGACAGTTTTTAGACAATTATGCAATATTTTGTATTCAAGTGTGGAGTCAATTGTAGCATAAAGACATTTTACAACATTTTATTGACTAGAGATCCCAGATTTCACATGCATTACATTATTCCGTAAGTGTTTAAAATGTACTGTGTATATGTTGAGTGGTCTGATAAGGCCAGTTATTTTTTAGAGTATTTTTTAAAACACTTTGAGGGTGTTTTATATTATGGGTCGAAAAAGAAAATGTACCTCTGACATATCTCACCCGCTCCACTATTTTTCCTTAAAAACATATGGCACCAAATTCTAAGAAAAAAATTTCGGATTTAACCCCGACTTCCTAGCTCCTCTCCCTCCTCTAGCTATAAAACTTCCCTTTGGCTCAAATACTTCCCCTTCGAGTTTGCATCCTCTAAAACCCTCTCCTTCCACACAAGCAACCTCAACTGGACATTCCACTCACAAAAGCCTCCCTCCCCCAAATAAAAACATCAGAAATACTAGCACACATGTTCATTTAGAATCTATTGTCAGAGATGCCTGAGAAATATTTTTTTTAATGCTTGTTCTTGAAAATCCATGGAGGTGACTTTGAAGGTATTTTCATTAAATGGTTTAGGCCATGTGCTCCATTCATGAGAGGAATGTTGGACTAAGTGCACTCCATGATACTTTGGAAAAGAACAAGCTGATTTAAAAGATTGAATATGCACTTTTGTCCTAAGTAAATTAGTCTCATTACTTTTTGAACAGCCCTCATACCTTCACAATTTTAAACATGAATCCAAATTATTTAAGTATTTGTCAGCTGATGCTTTGGATAAATTATCGCAGCACATATGTATATTGACAAAAATCATCTTTTTCTTTTCACAGGCTAATTGGAATTTTTTCAAATTACCAAATAAATCTTGGATTTTTGGAAAGAATGCCAAATACCTCTGTAAAAAAGTGATACTTTGTTATTTCTTCCACACTAACAATGAACCTATTGAAGTTTCAAGTTTATGTTTTGCTACTGAAATATATCAATAATTTTTCTTTCTCCACTAATGCCTTATCCCTAGTTATTGGGTTATTCTGAAGTAATATTAAATATTAAATATACGAAATTATACCTAATATAAAAAACACAAATCTTACTTTTATGTCTCTGACAGATGCAGATGTTTCCCACTTTCACTCCCAGGAAGCAATTCTACTGGTCAAGCCATTATCATATTCCTAAATATGATATTTATTCCACTGCCATGGTGAATGGTGGAAGACAAAACTGGGATTGTCTGACTTGTGATTTTTATCGACGTGGTGAATATCAAATAAAAAATATCAATTTTGTTTGATGACACTTAATAGCCTATCTGAATATTTGAGTTTCCCTCCTAGTAGGGAGAGAAAAAACTTATGTCTCACAAAGGCCATGGTCGTGCAGGTGTGGTAAATGGTGAAGATGCAATAAGCTCTTAATTCCTAGTGAATTTAAGTATTTGGCAATTATACATGGATCATTAATAAAGTAAATTACAAGGCAAGGCAATAAATAAATTCGTATAAAATATATGCCTTGTAACCTTGCTTTCTGATTGACCTATATACCATATTTTTACTCATGTAACAAGCCCTCATGTACCATGCGCACCCCTATTTTTGGGACAGTTTGGAGAGAAAAAATAAATTCATGCTGGAATAAGTTGGTAATTCAGGGAATTTTTTTAACTACCTTGTATAACTTGTTAAAAAAGGTGCATGTGGTACACGAGTAAATACAGTATTATCCTCATTAGAAATGCTATCGCAAAAAGGCACACTGCCATCCATCATGACCGAAGATATTTCCTTTCTCAAAATGCTCGACTAAAAGAATGTCTGCATCTGCCACATCTTTGCCTGTTGAGAAATCCAAATAACCTACTACATTTTATCCCGTCAGATACGAAAACTAAACTGTGGATGTCCACACCACTAGGAAAGTGCCCACCGTTTCGTATATGACATAGAATAACAAAAACACACAAATTCAGCCAGTCGGTCACATCCACATAGACACTCCATCAAATCTTAACCAAATATTACATTTACACACTCAATTTCACCTACCTAATTCTCGCTCAGGGTGATTTCCATAAAAACATTTTTATTGCAGCAAAGATTTATGTGATGATGACCGATTCCATTTCTACAAATGTTGTAAAACTAAAATCCTCATGAAACCATTTTAAATAATACTTATTCAATGTTTTTTATTCGACCTTGGAAATTGTGGTACTCATTAGATTTGGGCAAATTCGGTTTATTCTAATAAAATGTTTAATTAATGTAATGAAATGTGTTGCACTCGTATATGGCATAATGAACAAGACAATTAGTAATCATGCACATATATTTACCAAGTTTTTTAAATCTTACCAACTTTTATTTTAATACTTACGATTTGTTCTATCAAGTCCCAATCTACTAAAGTATCAGGATTATTTGCATACGACGAGTAGTCGGCATCGGCTTTTACAACAAACTGGCAACTGTTGAAAAAACGAGTGATTAAAGCTCTTTTTAGTTACTGTCAAACTATAACGAAATGGTTACACCTTGAACTTACTTGGCTTGTAAATATTGCTCTTTGTTGTATTTATGTCGATGTGTGGACATGGAGTGAAGACCACTTATTCTATTACCAATACCATGGTTCCACCTTTGTCTTCCAGCAGATCGCCATTGCATGGCATTATCTCTAGGGGCATAATGGAAGTTTAGTAAGTGGTTCAGATTTTGCTTCTTACTTCCCTGCATGAATACTGATCCAACTTCAGCTTCCTGATCTTCTACTACCTACATGTACCATAACTTGGATAAAACATTCCTAGGCTACAGCAAAGCAACAAACTAAATTAAACCATCTCCTTATATACCTTGTTATCCTCCTTTCCACATCCACTGTATTGCCCCCTAGGTCGTGGTCTCTTGTCAATAGTTTTGCTTTTCTGTGGAACGGGCTTCCTATTCGGTTCATATTTAGCTGTGCTCGTAGTTGCATTAGGCTCTCTTCGACGTGACGTCTTTGGGAAAAGTTTACCATTGTTTCCGTCTAAAATATAATGAGCATCAATTGCAACATAAGAAAATATTATGACTCGGGACAATATGGCTGTTGGCAATTACATACCTTGTCCTTTTTTAGAATCATTTGCAGCCCCTTTGCCAGGAGTTATAAGAGGACGACCAGTTGCCTTTTTTTCCATAGTATAATCCTCTAGCATCTAAGAATTTAAGGATGAAGGAGAAAAATTCTCCGCATGGAGATTCCACAATCAAGTTCAGCCCCGACATCTTTTTAGTTAGCCATGATTATTATCATCAAAGAAAAAATCCAGAAATGTGGATTTCCACTAATTAATTCACACGAAATTTCGCGTAAACAACTAAAATAAAATGCCTCTGGGAGCGGCGACTCCCTACAGATTATACTGAGTAATATTAACTAGGAACTGTGACAGCAAAACACTCTCGTCGCGAAAATGGCGACGAAATATATGAACGATGTCTATGGCACCAATGACAAGATATGAAAACAAAAGCAAACGTACTTGCGCACATTGTTTAGTAAGAACGGAGATAGTCAACGTTTTACTTTCAAGATAACAGTAAGAAGTGACCACTCTAAAGTGGTCAAATTATTTAGATCGTCACTATTTGCAGAGTTTTTATTTTTTATGTTAAAACATTTTTAGGAAATTTAATTTTTCAGAAATATATAATAAATTGTCTACTAACTAGAAATACATTTTAAGTAACTAACTAACTCAAAAGAAGGTAACAAAAATATATCATGTAATCAATACGAAAAATTAACAAAACCTAATTACTAAATCAATGTACGGTAATGTTGTATTTTAGGGGCCATACGGTGGCGCCTCGAGTGGTCAGAAATAGCACTACGTAGTGTGCGTTCATTAATCATAACGTATGTCCGTTATCTTTATTAATCGACTAGCGGGCTAGCGGCAATATGAATGTGTTAAACACGGCTTGTTGATGACATGATAGTTATTCTTTATCGAACTTTAATTATGTACTCTTAAAAAAACGAGTGATTCGGTGTTTTCACGAATCTCATTCATTTTAAAGAGACATATAAATACTTTTACAGCAATTGTATCATATTATTAGCAAAATGTAATTAATATTTACGTAACTTAAACTTCCAGTTGTTTTTATAAATTATATAGATACTTTTACAGTAACTGTTTCATATTATTAGCAAAATGAAATTAATATATTTACATAGCTTAAAGTTCCAGTTGATGTTTTTATATTTTTTGTTATATTATTAAGGACTATCGGTACAAACACAAAGTAAAGATTCGTTGTGTTCAGATTAAAATCATAATTTAATGTAAAAACATGAAGAAAACTATTACCATATTGTCATTAAACATTCAATTACGTTTTTACAGACAATACATTTTGAATTATAGAGAAACGATTTTAGGAAAAGGTGTTAGACATTTTCAATATGATACTTGGAAGGTGATTAAAATGAATGACACAGAACATACCTATTAAATCTTTGGTATTCTCTCCCCTGTGGCCTTGTGTGGGAAAACATGCGGAAACATATTTTCTCTTAAAATGGCTGTTCTCATATCCACATGCCTATGGCAGGGTAATGTGTAGATACAATAAAAGTTAAATTAAGGTTTTAAAGAACAGTCGTCTGTTTATTCATTCTATCACAGAAAATACTTTTGACCATAAACTTTAAACATGATAGTCAAATAAACCAATATCATTCAAACACCAATCAAAAATTCAGTGAAAACCTTTGGCTCAGGTAAAAATCCAAGGAAATTTTACAGATATATTTAGAACAGGAACATTTTGATTGATAGGCATACGGTATGTCGTATATTACTTCAAATACAAAATAGGATTATTGCTTATATAGTTAATTGTTTCACCTGTCTTAACCTTCCGTAGGCACTGAATCAGTTTTGCAATAAATCATCCTCTAAAATATCTTAAGATTGGTTTTTCCAATTTATTTCAAATTTAATGTTGTTGCCGCTCAATTTAAGCAGAAAAAAATCCTAAAACTTATTAAAAAATTTCAAAATCGAAACGAAATCCTTTAGTGAGTGGTGTCATCTGTTAAATTAATTCGAAACAACGTGTATATAACTGACTTCAAAATAAACAATAATTATGTATATCAAGTGGTTTACATTCCATCGAAAATTATGCTCGATGTAATTAGCATTGATATTATTTGTGGTGGTACAATTCATCCTCAACACAATGGTCTATCGAGGTTAGTCCACTTTGTTCTAATCGCTATGAAACTACTACTGCTGCGCTGAAGGTTTGAAATCTTTTTTGAATTGTACGTTTTGCTTGATTTTTTATCACTTCTCCAATATTTCTTAATATTAACTTTATATATCACTTCCATTTTATGCTAACTGTGGTATAACTTTATAATATAGTTACGCTGTCGATAGAAACGTGCGTATATTATTAAAATTGAATACCTGAACAAATAGCTAATTATTCTCAGATTCGTCATCCCAGGACATTCAGGGACAGAAATTTGACATTTAAATCATGATTTTATTTGAAATCTTTATTTATTTAATTAGGGCTGTTGTCTAAATACCAACTACCCCAAGATTCCGATTATAATACGCACCCATGTTTTTACGAATGAAATGTGCAAATTGTCTTATCACCATACATAATACGCACATATTTTTTTGTATAAAGATCGGTGTAACTTTTCACTAGATTATTAGCAGTATCGATACAGTTCTAGCTATGCCGCCAAGTGATATACGAGCGAGCGAGTTTACGAGGATATCACGTTACGTTCTAACTCACTTATTAAAGATCGACACAATGTATTAAAATATGTCTCAACGACGCATTTTGTATAAATCTGGTCGGATGGAATAACAGTTCTCGCTTTGCCGCCGAGCAAAAGAGTTTACGAGAATATTATGTACCTACGTCTCGTTGATGAAAATTTCATCTATTTCTGTCTCTACGTTCATACAAGCAGGTCAAGGTATGTAATGTTGTTATTTGTTGCTCGCAACTATCAGAATGCAGTGAAAAGTACAATTTATATAGGTCATGTCCGAAAATAAAATTATTTCCTTACTAGAAAAAGTTATATGCGTTTGTCACCATGTTTAATACGCACCCTAACCAATATTTTGAGGAAAAAATGCTTATTATAATCGGAAAATTACGGTATATTCAGACACATTCATTCAGTAGAGAATTATCGAGCTCGTCATATGTCTAAAAGGAAATTCAAGAATTCGCAATTCAATATAAAAAAATTGAAAAAAGTACTTATCAAAGGTTTCTAACCTGACTACATAAAAAAGCTTTAAAACATGGTGGGAATGTTCTTAAACATCCTTACTTAACAATAATACCTACTTTATTTAAGGGCGTAGCCCTTTTTTAACATAAATACACCGTAATATATACTTATCAGCACAATATCACTGATAAAATACATTATATATCCAATCAAGATTGATATCATGATCACACATTGTAAAAATTAAAATGGCAGTCAGAGAACATATGAAATACAATATTGAAAGTTACTATAATTCACATTCCATATTCAACAAATCAATACATAAAGGAAAAGGGGCATAATGATGTGCAAAAATTATGATTTTAAGAACTTAAGTACATAAGCTTGGGGATACAAAGCTCAACAATGGTACACATTTTGGTTGAGTTGAAATGCAGGGTGTTTCAAAATTATGTATACACCATTTAAAAATTTATATTTCGTGAACCAAATGTACAATTTTTCTTTTAATGTAAAGCTTAAATGCATAATAACGTTTGTAATGAACAAAACTCTAGTAAGATGTGCAAAATGTCTACCACCAGCACTGATACATAAGTGACATCTCTCTTTAACAGAATTACATACTACAGTGCACAAGTCAGTAGAAATTCTGTATGCTTCTTGCTGTATTGCCATCCACAGATCCTCCAATGTTTGTGGTTTCTGACCGTAAACTTTGTTTTTCAAGTATCCCCATGAAAAAAATCTAAAGGAGTGAGATCTGGAGACCTTGGAGAGTATTCAAAAGCACTCCCCCTGCGACCTATACATTGCTCAGGAAATTCATTGTTCAACTCCTGCACAGTTGTACGAAAATGTGGGGGTGCACCATCCTGTTGAAAATACACCAATGTATCCAGAAACATGTTTCTGATATTAGGTAATGCATATTTTTTTAACATATCATATCTGTAAGGTCCGATTATTCCACGAGAGGAGAATCCCATCCACACAGTAAAACCTGGTAGATTGACATCTTTCTCCAATGTGAAGTGTGGATTTTTACCTGCCCAGTAAACACAGTTATGATGATTCTCATGGCCATTCAGCTTGAACGTGGCTTTGTCTGACCATGCAATTGAATCTTTAAAAGCATCGATTCCACCATTTTTTGGAATGTACCACCCACAAAATTGTGTTCGTCAATCTGGATCCTCTTCTTGGATTGAATGCAGTAATTGAGGTATAAATGCCTTCAATTTTATGTCCTTTAGGATTCTAAAAACACTTGTATGGTTGAACTGTAGCTCACGTGAACACTGTCTTGTAGACTTCCTTGGGGAGTGGGTAATTGCGTCTCTGACAGCTTCAACATTTTCGATACTTCTTGGCATTCTTTTCCGCCCACATCATGTCTTGTTGATATTGTTAACAGCTCCATGTTCTTCAAATTTATCATGCAGACGGGTAATCGTTAGACGAGTTGGTGCTTTTGTTCGACATTTTCTTTCCCATCCACACTGAACGTCTGTGATGTTTTCAAATTTCCAATACCATTTTAGAATTAACTTTCTCTCATTGAAACTCATCTGCATGTTCTCCATCGTTTCCATGGATATTTGTAAATAATCAAACATTGCTAAAATAATTAATTTATTTTGCTTTAAAATAAAAGAAAAATTGTGCAAATTGTATATTTGGTTCACGAAATATAAATTTTTAAATTGCGTATGCATAATTTTGAAACACCCTGTATATCACAATGCCAGTAATTGAAAACAATTTATTAAGCACACCTTAGAGATAGGAAGAATTAGAAAAATAAATCTTTAAGACTCACTCAAAAGATGCAAATGTCTGATTGTGCACAAGATATAATAATAATAAATATAAGTTGCCAAAGAATGGAGGCTAGTAGTTATTTCTAATTAATGATTTCAAGGTTTTCTGTTTGAATGCTGGGAGAGCATCAAAATGAATGTCAACCTCGGAGCGCAAATTATTATAGGATCGTAACATGTTAAGTAGTTAATAATTACAAATAGGTTTGAATTTTATTTGTCCTCGAGTTCATGTTCAGATTTTGTATGATGATTTTTATTAATTTTAATGGACAAATGAAAAAGTCTACACTCATCTCCATGTTTTTAAATGGAAAAAATGAAATCAAAATATTTTTAAAAAATTAATTGGTCGAATTAATCAGTTTAAAAACCAGTCTCCCACCCTATACTCGTTATTACGGTTAAAATGACACATTCCACTTGTCTTGATGTTATGTAGTTTTTGAGTTATAGATACATACACTTGACCGGACACCGCCTCAGACACTGAATTATTTTTATATATACAGTCATACCCTTTTTAACGCTGGCGATGCATTCCCAAAAACGAGAGTGCTAACTGAATCAGCATTATGTGAGGTCATTTTAGTATAGTAATTATTGAGATGCATTCCCAAAATCGTATTTTCAAAATATTTGTATGGCCACTCTTCTCTCCGATACTCTAAAACTGTATTGTAAATAATTAATCATTTATAATAATTTAAGAGGTTGATTAGCCAGAAATACACACACAATAATCAATCCTTAAATGTGCAATGTAGCAAATCTGCTACATACCAGAAATCGTGCAATATACCTACTAACTGTCGCAGGTTTTTTGCCATTTTCTCACACTGTAACAGATTCCACACATCCTTCCCTTATAATCACTGCCCAATACTACCAATAGGTGTCCAATTTCATGAGATATGTTAACAAAACCATATGTTAATCTGCAGCCTGAGAACATGGTGTTTCTCCAGAGGCTCATTTGATTTGATTTCGGTAGTTTCTTTAAGTTATTTTGACTGAAAATTTTCTCCTACATACCAAAAATGCGCAATAAAATCAAATCACACGTCTTGTAATATTTTATTATTTTTCCATAGCATAAAACCTACGAACTTAAAATTATTAAAAATGAAATTTCATGATTAATTAGTTCTTGAGTTAGAGCGCCCACAAAAACGTATGGAGAAAGTAAAAGTTGGTCCGAGAACAAAGAGCGTTATAATGAATAAGCATTATATGGAGCAGAGTTAAATTACTGTAGTATGATAGGTAAATTTCTTAATAAATAAATGTACAACATGCCTGAAACTATACTACCGAAATATTATATTTTTCGGCACACTAATGAAAACCCAATATGCCATCCCTGATATATGCCGTTATTTGAAAACAGTTAATTTTTTTGACGTTTTGTTGTTAATTGTTGAAAACTTTGAAAGTAGTACATCACAAGTATTGGAGAATGTTCGCACCTATCAACTTGTAAAAAATAACCTTTCTGGATTTTTCTGAAGTGTCACTCTCTCTGCATTAGTAAAATATAACCCAAGTACAACAAAATTTCTTGGTCAATGTTATTATGATGCATTCAAGGCTGCAGTTAAATTTATTTGGAAAACTTTGTCATTTTAGGTGGATGGCAAATGGTTAAGGAGCTGCTCTCCCCACAGATGCTGTTACTGATACTAAGCTGTATTTTTGGGATTGTAGAGGCCATAACACATATCAAAAGTATTTTGGGTGAGTTAACTTTGTATATCCAGCTGAGAGAAAAAAATGCCAATGGGTACTGCAAGGAGAAATGCACCACATTATTTTGATCTAGAGCAGATTCTCTTTCACGGCCTTTTCAAAATTTAATTGTTGAAATTTATGGGGTTGTGTTGGCTAGCTTTTCTTGTTTCATAATTAACCATTATAGCTCAATCATGGTAATTACCAGACAATAGGATTACAAATTGTGGTTTTGGCTGCTAATTATGAAATATTCGATTTCACTTTAAGGTAGAATTTTGCAAAAATTTATGATCATTAAAACATTTATAGATGTACAGTTTCTATTACTTTTTAGTGATCATATTAAATTTTCAGTAATTTTACTAGTTTACTACATTATTGTATTCCTTAAGGGTCATCTATTGGTATTACAGTGCTTATAATGGAAGCCTAGATTACATTGATAAACATGATGTTATAGTTCTCATATCCAACTCCCAGTTATCCAAATTTCAGGGATTCACCAAAACATTGTTCATACAGTGACCATCAAAGATATACTAGTTAATTGCCACTTGTCCGACACCAACATCCTCTGTAGTTTCAATTGCTCATGCCATAATATTCATACTAGCAAAATTTAATACTTAAAATTTAACTCTTAACAACGTTGACAGCAGCATCGGTTATACCCCGGGTAATATAAAATATAACAATGGCTGAGCTACCTAAACTTATCCTATCAGTGACTCTACGACACAATTTATATAAATACAGCTTATTATGAAATGAACACAACATTAACTTTTAATAAAAACCTTATTTTTAATTTTTGTATCTTTCTGGAATGGTTGACCTATTGTTCAACTTCCTCTATTATTTAACCTAGCTAGGTCCAAGTAGGTTGGGTACAAATCTGCAGAACAATTCCTTGAACAAAACAATGTTAGAGATGGCTCAGTGTAAGATATTTTCTGAGAAAAAAAATAATCAAGTGAAAAAATATATAATTTAAAAAAAAATTATAAATAGAAGATTCTGTAATCTATAGTCCAGTAGTTAACTATAAAAGTAAGCAGTGTGGTAACCTTTGTACAATGCATAGTCCTCAAAACCTATCAGATATATTTATCCTTGATCATTTACAAAGTTAATATAAAGAATGTACTGTTTTGGATTTTATAGATTTACAAGCAGTCCTTGTTTATCATAAGGGTTTTGTTCCTTGGAGTGAAAAATTTTTTCCCCATATAAAACATTGTAATTAAAGGGGAATGCGATCCTCGTTTGAAATTTTTGGGGTATAGGTACTAGTCGGTGATTCTATGAATATGAACACAAATTAACATGCCAATATTAAATAGATACAGATACATTAAATGACAAGTGAGGGAAGAATTGCAGGGCAAATTACATAAGGCGCTTTTTTTCTTGTTTTGGGATTGTGACATCATCATAAGATCACATCTTTGATTCAGATTGACGGCCTTGTAATATAGTCTATAAATTCCATTTAAAAACACTATATCAATGCTATGTAATAATATGTTTCCCATTTAAAAGCGGTGGACTCAATACCGTGGCAGTTGATATTTCCAATTTTAAGAACTGGAATATTTCCCTCTTTTTTTGGATTAAAAACAATTGTTTACTCTCATTCCACACATTTTAATTCTGTTTACTAAAATTCAAACTTCAGTCTTTCAGCTATAGAACGGTTGATGTCTCAAGCTTATATCTTAATTTTAACTAATTTAAAAATGCAAATTTATAATGCCTTGCACCAATATCATGTTTTATCTTATGGGGGCTAGAACTGAAATAAAGGAGTCGAAAAAATTCACCAATTACTCCCCAGCAGCTGATCCTAGATTCACAAAATTTTCATCGTATCTAGCCCTCATATAGTGCAAACTATTCTGAAAATTTGGCTTCTCAAAGTTGCAGGATTCAAGAGATATTGCCCGAACAGACAGATGGACAAACAAACCGAATACATAAGTGATTTTTTTAGAAAACAAAGAAGAACATTACATAATAAAGGTAACTTACATGTATTAGTAAGCATACCTCTTTCCTGAAGCTGTAGAAGCAGAGTTACTGAAATATAAGTTAAATGCTCTCGCTTTATTCACTCTCATGATCAGTATGGCAGGTGGAGGGAACTGGTAATACATCTATGAGCTTGAAAAAAGCATGAAGAGTGAGTTGGATAGTGCCTTTTTTCCTCTCTGCAATAAAGCTCCTTGTAACAGTGAATGGCTTCATTAGCAGCTCGGCAAACATTGTTGCTTCTCTCTGTATTTGTATCTTGATGAATGACATAATCCGTGGCTTGTTCAAACATACTGAGAATTTTTCCAAGAGCTTCCAGGGTGAGTTGCTGACATGGAGCTGTCTTTGCATTTTGTCCTTTTTCCACTGCTGTTCTAACTCCATGAGATACTCCTTGCTTAAGGATTCGGCATGATATGCTAATAGGTCTTCCACATCCTCTTAATCAACTGGTTTTCCAGGTCTACAATTTGCCTTGTAATTTTTGAAGCATCAGAAAATCCCATAAAATTATGGACACATTCAGACCAAGCTTTCCTCTACACTCTTTTCTTTGTAGTTTGGGGCAAACCTTCCAACACATCTTTAATATTACCTAAATCCCCGTTTATGTTGTATGAATGCCAAAACTCCTTGATTATTGGTTTGCCTACTTAAATTACTGTAACATTATAAAATACAAAACAGAAACATTATGGCTGAAACAAAAGTTGTATAATTTTAATTAAAATGTAATTCTCTATGGATCGTTTGACATGTGCTCTAGAAAAAACATTTATTTCTGGCTGTTTGCTGTAGTCTTTAGTTTTCAGAGTGCATATTGAAAATTTTTACTTGCGATGACATTGTGATAAAGAGAAATGCATATGCAAAAAATTATTATTTGGCCATAAATAATGAATTGTGATAAAGCAAAACTGTAATAAACAAATTTGTGATAAACAAAGACTTCCTGTATTATGCTTCATTTTCATGCATAACGCATTTTTTCTCGATATTTCAAATCTGGACTTAGGTCCCCCTCTCCCAATTAGTCTGGGCTAGCAAGGTTTTGCTGTAGTTGTAAAAGTTAGAAATAATCATGTTCTTATTTTTGTAAGCCATGTGATGCAGAATTTTTCCTATTTTTCAGAGCCCAAGGATATAGTTATTGTTATCATGAGCCAAGGAGACTTCTATAATGCAGCACAAGCCCAGTTGCTGAAGGAGGACTTGCTACATCAGGCTCAACAAGTCAAGCAGGCAGGGAATGCTTTATCTCAATAGTTCAAGTGGCATATTCTAACTATAGAAGATTTTTTGCTTTTTACTATACAGTAGTCCCTCCCCAACCATGGTGGATACATTCCTGGCTTGACCACAGTTGGAGAAACCCGTGGTTAGAGAGAGCCAAGGCTTATGGAAAATAGGGGGTTAAGGGGAGTGATCCTTAAGATAAACCTTAAATCTTATAATGCATACAAAACATGCTTAAAAATTCTATTTATCATATTTGTTATCATTATAATTCTAATATATTATAAAATTCTTCACGGGGGGTCCTTCTGCTCCCTTCCTTCTTTTTAGAGGATATCTGCAGATTACAGTCCTCTTCTACCCATACATAGCCATTAAGTTTGGTTTTATTCCAACAGCTAAGCCCTCAATACTGCCTTGCCAACCAGCACACTCCCAATATTGCATGTATTTATCAAAATCGCAGAAACTATTGATGATATTGGTATGCACTCTTTTTTAAAATATTACAAACTTAATAATTATTTTAATAACTGTAGTGACCTTCTTCATTAAATAAGAAAGAAGATCAGCATTTTTAATTGTCGACTGGAAATCAAAAATAATTTATACTTTTCTTATATTTGTTTATGGATTAAAGAAATTTTACCATATTTAATTCCTTCTATAAGGTTCAATTTAGTAATTTTAATATAATATATTTGAGTATTTTCAGGACAGGAATCCATGATTAACATATGCACTCGGCTTTAACTAAAAAAATACTTATAAAGGTATCAACTATATAAAATTCAGTTTCATGTGTTTTTCCTCCACTTCTGTAAAGATAGTGTTTTGGCAAACGATTTAATGAAAATTATATGAGAAATCTGTAAAATAAAACTAATTTATAGCTAGTTAAGGGGTACAGAAAATGTATACACAACAAATAATGTTAGAAAAGCCGTGGTGATTGGGAGCCATTACAGGAATTTTTTTTCCAAAATACAAAATTTATAAAGACAGACTGTTACCAGAAAATACAAACAAAATAAAAAATAGCTGTAATGAGGAGAGGGGATAGTAGCGGAGGGATTTTACCAAAATTACATGAGGATTAAATATTAATGCAAAAAATTAGGCACTAATTACATCTAGTAGATCTTTCAGTCTCTTCTATAACATAACTTTTAATAATGACGATATTTGTTCATTATTGATGGCCATGTGGAGAACTGTGGGTAATTAAGACTGTAGGCCACTTTTGAGAAAACATAAATTTAATGAAAATTAAAAGGCCTGTAGATTTTCTCCGTTATTGCAAGTGTTCAGTTTGATCGAAACTATAGGTTTAACATAAAAGAGGTCCAACAATTAAAAAATAATTTAAACTATAAAATGTTAGCAACAACATTTTTCGAATTGTATAGATTATATTTATCCCTTTTCTATTAGACTGTGATATCAAATTTTACACCCTACTTATGTAGGAAATCAGACCGAAGAATTTGGAGTGGTTTTGCATACATTTATGCGCGAGTCGGAGCGATTTTGCATACATTCAGGCATGACCTCTCAAATATGAATTTTTCTGCAGAATTTAACCTGTACATGCCGAGCATCACAAAAAATTGTTCCAATGCTATTAAAATGCATTTGGCAGACACTACTTTTTTACAATATTCTTCCACAGTAATGTTTTCTTGCTTCCTAGTAGATTTTTAGGTGAACTTGATATTTTCTTGTGACTTTTATTTTTATATTTATCTGTTTTCCCTCCCTAAGGACTGCATAACCTTACAGAGGTGGGAGGGTTTGTGTACTCTTACGAACCAAAGAGCTATGCCGGCGGGAGATAATTCTCCTGGTAGGACCATCCAAGCCGGAAAGGTCTGAGGGGAAGAGTCAGACTAAGAAGCAGTCTTGGGGGTTTTACATCCCCCTGTGCAAGGGCAGCAGCTTGCACAGTACCTCTGTAGGTGGTGATCATGTGGATCTGAACAGCTACAGATGGGTAATCACTCTGTGAAACTGCGATGAGGAAAGCAAGGGGAAACTACCTCATTATATTTCCCATGATAGGCTGAAAAGCTGAAATACCTCTATGAATCTTTCTGGGGTAAAATATTCCGGAGGTAAAATAGTCCCCCAATCGGATCTCCGGGTGGGGACTACCCTAGGGGATGCACAGAGGAAATTTAACATTAATAGGAAAGCAAGTGGTGAGAAATTAAGATTAGGCACATGGAATGTTAGGACTATGAATTCAGGGGGTAAACTAGAGAACATAAAAAGGGAAATGAGAAGGAATAATGTAGGTATAGTAGGTCTTAGTGAAGTTCGGTGGGAAGGAGAAGGCGAAATAAATTCAGACGAATTTAAGATTATTTACTCAGGAGGGGAGAAAAAGGAAAGGGGAGTGGGGATTATAATGAGAAAAGAGATAGCTGAAAGAATTAGCAAGGTAGTGACAGTTAATGATAGATTAATAGCCGTAAAACTTCAGATGGAGCCAGTGGAAATGCTTATAATTCAAGTGTATATGCCAACGACTAATGCTGGCGACGACGAAGTAGATGAAATGTATGAACAGATGATGGAGATATTGGAGGAGGAGGGAAAAGGAAGGATCACCACCATAGTAATGGGAGATTGGAACAGTGTAGTCGGAGAGGGACAGGAAGATAACATAGTGGGAAAATATGGACTAGGGAAGAGAAATGAAAGAGGGGATAAACTTGTGGAATTCTGCCATAGAAATAGATTAATTGTAACTAATACATGGTTTAAGCATCACCAGCGGAGACTTTACACATGGAGAAGCCCAGGAGACCAGAGACGATACCAGATAGATTACATACTAGTCAATGAAAGATTTAGAAATAGCATTAAAAATGTGAAAACACTACCAGGGGCAGATATCGATTCTGACCACAACCTTTTGGTGGCAAATATACAATGTAGACTGAAGAGCGTTAAGAGAAACGTAAGAGTTAACAAGAAATGGAACTTAGAGGAACTCCTTAAAAACAAGGAGGCTATCATGACTGAGCTGGAGGAAAGGTTGGGGGAGAGAGATGAAGAAAATAGGAAGAATGTAGATGAGGAGTGGAGATACATCCATAGCAACATTAAAGATGTAATGGAAAAGAAGGTAGGAAAGATAACGGGTGAAAGAAACAAAAAACCCTGGATCACAGCAGCCATGCTGCAAAAAATGGAAGAGCGGAGAAAGTGGAAGAACATAAACACTGAAGAAGGCCAAAGAAAGTACAAGGAGTTAAATAATGCTTTAAGAAGGGAAACAGATAAAGCCAGAGAACAGTGGATAAATGAGAAATGCGAGGAGATTGTCGAATGTGAAAGAATTTGTAGAACAGACCTCATGTATAGCAAAGCAAGGGAACTATTCAAGAAAAAAGCAAGAAAGATAGGACGTAAAGGAATCATGAACAAAAGTGGTAAAATAGTATCGGAGCCAGACAATGTAAAGAATGTCTGGAAAGAATACATTGAGGTTCTGTATGACAAAGAAGGAAAGCCAAGAAATATTGAATTAAATGAAGAAGAGGATGTGGAAGAAGATCAGCTAGGACCAAGTATTCTCGAGTCTGAAGTTAAAAGAGCAATTGATGACATGAAAAGAAGAAAGGCAGTTGGGAGTGATGATATACCCGTGGACGTTCTTAAGGTTTTGGGGTCTAAAGCAGTTAAGCAACTCACAAAATTTTTTAACCAAGTATATGATACTGGCGTATGGCCTGAAGATTTTTTAGATGTTGTGATGGTACCACTGGAGAAAAAGAACAATGCAAAATGTTGTAAGGATTACAGAACTATTAGTTTAATTTCTCATACAGCTAAAGTTCTAACCAGAATAATAACCAAAAGAATTGAATGTAAAATAGAAAAGGAGCTGCAAGATAATCAGTTTGGTTTTAGAAGAGGAAGGGGGACTAGAGATGCTATAGGATGTATGAGGATCATGATAGAAAGAGCGCTAGAAGTCAATAAAGATATGTATTTTTGTTTTGTAGATTGGGAGAAAGCTTTTGACCGAGTGAAATGGGATAAGATGCTGGGTATTTTAAACAAAATAGGAATAGATTGGAAAGATAAAAGACTGCTTAAAAACCTTTACTTTGATCAAAAGATTAGAGTCAGGGTTGAAGGAGAAGAAACAGAAAGTACTTCAATAGGGAGGGGAGTGAGGCAGGGTTGTCCTATTTCACCAGCGATATTTAATATTTATGCAGAAACAATAACAGAAGAAGCGTTGATGGAAGAGAAAGGATTTAAGATAGGAGGTGAAAGTATTACCACCATTAAATACGCAGATGATCAGGGCTTAATAGCAGAAGGCGAGAAAGAGCTTCAGAGGATGACAGACAGACTAGCTGAGGTTGGCCAACAATATGGAATGAAGATCAATACAGAAAAAACGAAAGTCATGGTGGTTTCAAAGGAACATAAAGAATTAAATATAATGGTAAATGGCCAAAAATTGGAACAAGTAAGTAGTTTCAAATATCTCGGCAGTATTTTAGCACAGGATGGAAGTAGTACACAGGACATCAGAAGTAGGATTGCAATGGCAAAAGCAGCATTTAACGAGAAGAAGGAGCTTCTCACAAGCAAGAAAATAAATCTAGAAACAAGGAAGAAATTAGCAAAATGCTACATATGGAGCATAGCTCTTTATGGTGCAGAGACGTGGACGATAAGGAGAAAGGAGGAAAAATATTTAGAAAGTTTTGAGATGTGGGTATGGAGAAGAATGATGAAAGTGAAATGGACAGAGAGGAAGAGAAACGAAGAAGTATTAGAAATGGTGGGAGAAGATAGGATGCTAATAAAAACAATCAGGAAAAGAAAAGCAAATTGGATAGGGCACATATTGAGAAGACAGTGTTTACAAAGGACGATCTTAGAAGGAAAAATTAGTGGAAAAAGAGGAAGAGGGAGAAAAAGAATAGGAATATTAGATAATATAAAGCAGGGATATACTACTTATAGAGGTATAAAAGAGGCTTCTTGGGAGAGAGAGAAATGGAGGCAGCGATTCAGTTAAAACCTGTCTTCGGACAGAAGCATGATGATGATGATGATTTATCTGTTGACTTCGAGTATATACTGAATATCCTCACTTTTATGAATTGAAAAGATCCTTGGTATATATATATATATATATATATATATATATATATATATACAGCATAGGACACTGGCTGCTACTTGCCCGATGCTTGAAAAAAGTCATCGGGTACGAATCCTGTGCGAGTAGGATTTTTCTCTAGGTCACCCGGCCCCCTTGTTGCGTGGTTTGAGGAGACCGCGTAAATTCAGCTGTTCCGTCCTTCGGAAGGGACGTTAAGCCGTTGGCCCCCCTGGTGTTCTTCGCAAGAGCAGGCAAATGCCGGCACCGGGTTTCCCTCCTCCCTTCTGTGTGTGTGTGTCCGGTGTGGAAGGCAATGGGAAACCACCACACCGTGTATGTATATTCCCTAGTCAAAACCAATTAATTAATTAATTGGTAGGACCTGTCGCAAGACAGAACACAAATGAATGATGAATACAGCATATTAGCTTGGATATAACATGATGTTTTTATCCTGAAATCGCATTTGAAAATTAGCTCTCACGTTATATTTGAGGACTAGTGATTTTAATAAGAGAGATTGCTGAAGAGCTCTCGGACCAAATAGGAGGGAGTTGGTTTTCAGCATTCATATTTTAGACCTTTACTGGAAAGTCCTCCTTTTGTTGATGACTATTATGAAACTGTGTATACATTGCCACAATATAGTTCAAGTTTCTGATTTTTTGTGTGCTTTCAATTTTTCCATGAAAATCCTTCCAAAATCTTGAGTCGCGTTATATTCAGACTAATATGGTGTGTTGTGTGCATATGTGTGTGTAATTCCATAGTTTTAACCTCGATTCAATGGATTTAAATGCCCGTGCATAGGTTCTATCTGCCTGATTTATTTTGGTGTATTTAAAAAATATTTGTTTACATTCTGAAAAAATCTCATATCTAACAAACTGTTTGTGATAAAATGTTCAAAGAAAAAGTATATTATGGTTAACATATTGCTGAATTACATGATGCTACTTATCAGAAGAAAGAAATATGTCAAAATATAGTATTGGTATTCAAATTTAGATCAATGCAATAAAATGCAAATACAATAATAGCACTAGCGTTCATTCCGCTCGGCCTGGCAGTAAAAGGGTGCAGACTGATTTTCATCTTCGGCCTTCATGTGGAGATCTCCATTTAGATGAATCACCACTCCTTGCCAAGATATCTTCTTCAGACTCCTCGATTGCTCTTGCTTTCCGCACTTTCTATTTCATATGCGTCCAAATCCAAATCATCAAAGACTTCCTTGTTATCCTTGTTCAGAGTTTTATGCTTGGGGCCCATTTCCAAAAATAATTACAAAAATACATGATAACTACGAAATAATTATATAAAAATAAAATAAACAGACGAACAACTACTAAAATTTTCCACGCACGAGTCTATGCCCGCTCTAGTTCGTGGTCTGCAAATGAATGAATGTAAACACAGTAAAATGCAGATACACAAAAGGAAGAAGAAAATAACAAAGGGATCTTTGGAAAGGTCTTAGTGCTGGGGTTCAGTTTATTGCTTCTCTTTGGGTTGCGAGAGAGGGTCTCACGGTGGAGGCTTATATTTTGAGACAGGCTCTCTCTCAATTGTTTGTTTACCCTTCCCTCCCCCAATCTGTAAGAACTTCAGCCTTGGGAGAGGAGGAAAAGAAAGATGTCTGGTCTTTTGTGTCCTCTTACTATTTTGATTCCATGACAAAAACGACATATGTGAGCGGCCTCGGAACTAAGCATGCCACGGGTGTACTGTTTGGCAGGCTTACCCAGAACTTTGCCAACACACCGGTGTGCCATTCGGCATTTAAAGGTTAAAGTTCTATTTTTCATTTTAGGTAACTCCAGTTATCCATTCCTTCCATGAAGACTTTTTACATCCAGGAGCATGGACCATCCTTCCCATCATCACTAGGTAAAGTACAGGAATACTATGTTGTGGTAAAATTAATAATTGATACCTGATATTTTGATTTTACTATCATATTTATATTATATCATATTTAACAATGCAATCAGCTTATGCCAAAATATTTCACTGTCAGGACATTCCACTCACTAGGGTCTGTAGTTACTCATTGTGATTAACATTAAAATAATTATATTCTCTCTCTTATCCTATACCCATAATTTTCCAAATAAATTGTCGATATTTAGGCCAAGCCACAGGTCAGCAAAATGCCACTTGCCCAAAAACTCTAAATTAAAAATGCTTCTGTGCATTTATATATATTTAAAGTGTGAAAGAATCAGAAGGCATTCATCCAACCTCTAAGTGAGAGTGCACTGAGTTTTCTATGTGATATGGAAAAGAATGCATTGAAATCACTGGATATATAATTATAAGAATGAAACCAAATTATACTGTCACAATTTACAGTAAAATGTTGCTCACTTTGATGCAATGCCAACAATTGGAAATATTTCCTTATAACAAACTTGACTGTATGGACTTTCATTTGATGGTTTTCCATCTTTAAAAAAAACAACAAAAATAACTTTTTCGTGTTTTTATTTCCTTATGAGCTGCACATTTATAATTGACTAGGGGTCCTGCCCTTACCCACTATGTGCATCAACCCTGCCCTCCGCTAGCTTAGCTCACTAACTGGACCTCGCTGCTATGCACCTTGCATTTATTCTAAGCTGAAAATAATTTTTTGAAACAGCTCATATCAAGACACGTTTTTGTACAGAAAGTTTTTTTCTCTGATGAACTGTTTCCAAAATATAATTCTTTAAATATTATAAATGGCTACCATTTTGTTTCAAGATGGCTCATGAAAATGAAAATAACCCATTTTTCAATAGATAACATGCACATTATCTGTACAAAAAAATTCGAAATCTGGCAAAAATGGTCATGCGCAGTATATATGAGCCATTCCATGACAACCGTACCACTTTTCTCCTTTGATGTCATGAATGTTTACCAAATTGGGATATGTTGTAGGACTCGTAGAGCTGTACATAAGGTACCGGCCTTGGTGGTGGCAGGGTAATGTCCTTGCCAATCCAAAGGTCGCGGGTTCGAATCCCGCCTAGGTGGGTTTTCTCCACCTAGGGCATGGATGTTTGTGATCGTCCTTATTGTTATGTTGTTGCTATTTCACTTTAAATTGGCTATTACGCTGTATGTGAAATTATTGATAAATAAAATAAACAGTTCATCCCTGTAAGGTGTGGTTGCCTACCAATCAGGCGTATTTAAAAAATCATTGGAGTGGCGGTATATTGTTACGAGCGATAACTCAGTTAATTAAATAAAGTAATCAAGAAGGACAATTAATGTATTTTATAGAGTTTTTAATGTGCTTTCACATCATTTAACATGCATTGAGCTAGCTTGTAAATTTAAACAAGAAATTCGACTCTGAAAAATAAATTTATATTTTATGAAAAGTATGACCATTTATATTTTCATCAAAAACCTCTTAAAAGTAAGCCCAACATGTCTTCATTGTTGCCACAAAACACCAATATGGAGGTATTTGCCATTGGATTGCTACAAGGTAAGTATTCCTGCGCAGAAAATTCGATGGAGTAAGCCCGGCAAGCTGATGAGACAAGTTACTACTCATGATGGAGTTATTGTGTGAGAGCTGGCATATTGTTCTCTTATGCATAAGGAAAGTTTAACGCAAAGGATTGCCTTGCTAGTCATTACTATGGCTAGGGCTTACAACATGTGTTGCAATCCTTTTAAGGAAAAGAATCACATCAGAATGAAAAGTCTGCGAAAAGTAAGTACAGAGCAAATGAAGAAAATGGGAAGTATTGCATCTGGATCCAAGCTGTGTTACAACGGTAGGTGGAAGATTGATGCAATCTGTAAGACTGAATCTTCAATTTGAGGAGGGTCTTTGAAAACATCATTAGAAAAACTGGTAAGCCTCTTGCAGAAAACACAATTCAAATGTTTTTAGTGAGGCTTATTAGAGTGAATTTATAAATAAGAATGCCGGTGTTCTTCTGCTGACCAACAGTTTACTTATCTCAGAAAATTTTCGAAGTTTTTATTTGTCTTGTGCCCGGAACCTTGCACATGTTGACGACCGGGTATTTACATCCAACCTCTCCATGTGGCACCGGGCATTTAAATGATTTTTCACAAAATACAGTATTCATTTAAACATCCATAATTTACTTAATTTTTATAATACAGTAACTCTTAATTTATCGCAAGGATCCCGTTCCTCTGAATCAATGCGATAAACGAATTTACGAAATGAAATATTTCCAAAATGCTTTCGGTTGTCAACGTGTAAAATAAAATTTAATTAAATAAGAGAAGTCATGCTAAGCAAAAGGATAACAAAACAATTTTTTATAATGACTAATAAGTCACTTAATTTTAAGATTTTGTGACGAAATTAAGCAAACAGTTTGCATTTCAAGAATGTGACGTTATTTTTTGCTGGCAGGTGATGCATAACATACAGAAGCATTATTTTAAACAGTTCAACATTGATTATTTCTGTATTATTTATTCCACGTATGTAACAAAATGTCTACAATTTCGTCAGTTATGTACTTCTTCTTCACAATCCCAGTTGTATTTTCTTACAAGAGTGCTGATGATGTGAGTGAAGATATTCCAAGACCCTCATCGAATCACGCACTAACAGAAAGATTTTCCTCTAGTGGTGTGGAATTTTCTGAAGATGGCATTGACAAATTGAACATAACCCTTTCCTTAGTGGGAGAAACATTGATTAAGTGAAAGAAAATTAAATGTACAAAATATCGAAAGGGCAAGGAGGAGAGAGTCTCCAAAGCTGTGAAGACGGCATTTTCGAGTTAATTTTCAAAATCATAGGAAGATGATGTTCCAGCAGAGATACTGCGACAGATTTTTTTAAAATTTGCGGAAAAATCATCAAAAGGTTCAGCTCTTGACTCTTGCACCCAAATCGTGGACTTCGAGAAAGACAGAAAGGACACATTAAAAGTTGGAGAGTTCATAGTTTTATGTGACTTTTGCAGCATTTTTCTGTTTTTCACAATTTATCGAGTTCCCCATCATACTTCGGCAGACGCGAGTACTTCGGCTTTGCATGTACGTACAGAATGCCTTCTTTTATAGCAACAGACATTAGCCCGGAAGAGGACACTACTAGCAAGACCCTGGAACCAATTACCGTTCGCGAGTGCAGTGCCCTCTACTCGAACTTCACCGCGAACTAGAGGTGATTCCCGATCCGACAACCTCGCCACGAGGAGCGGGCAGAGATAGAGACGGAGAGTGGGGGAGAACGAGAGTGGGCTCAGAGAGAGGCAAACGCACCTGCGAGAGATTACCCAGCGAGTCGAATTCTTTCCATATTATTTGTGATTCCTCAAGTGGACATTTCTATTAATAATTGTACTATATTGTTGCTTTGTATTATGTCACTGAAATATAATTGTTAGTATATTTCGTGTTATTTAGCTAGTGTATGGTATTTCATTTGTTGTTGGCAGTGGCGGTGTCACCAGTGTGTATCGTATCATTTAACTATTTTCAAGTACTTTTAGGATTACGAGAGATTAAGGTAAAATGAGACAGTTTCGTCTCACTTTGCAGAAAACTATGCATTTGTAGCACAAGATGCATCTCAAGAATTCTACTGGAACAATGCACGGGTATCCACATATACTGTTGTTCTCTGCTTCAAGGAAGGGAATGAGTTCAAGCACAGTAGTTCCGCCATACTCTCAGACAATCTCTTCCACAACACAGCTGCCATTTACGAGTGCCAAAAGGAAATACTTAATAATTTATCTGAAAGAACACTTACATCCTAAAAAAATTAGTTACTTCACTGGCAGTGCTTCCCAACCTTATAAGAACAGATACAGTTTCGCTAACTTACTTAAATGCGAAGAAGACTTCTCCATACCCGCTGGGTGGCATTTCCATGCCACAGCTCATGGGAAAGGGCTTTCTGATAGGGTTGGAGGAAATCTGAAAAGACTTGCAGCTTGTGCCAGCCTGCAGCTACCAGCAAATCAGCAGATTCTATGTACTCTGGCTCTGTAAAATTGGGCACAAGAAAACCTTACCAACACAGTTATTTTTTACAGCAGCAAGGCAGATCATACAGAGACAAAACTGTTTCTTCAAAACCGAGTTGACCAAGCAGAGGCAGTGCCACACACTCACAAGCAACATGCATTTATTTCAATGGCAGATGGATGTCTTCTTATCAAGAGGTACTCTTTTGTACCTGATGGCTTCCTGTTTCCAAAACAAAACAAGTGAAAACTGACTTCCTGATGAGTGATGTTATTCGTAGCTTCTAACAACATTTATTTTTATTACAATACTTTTTCAAAATTTCACTGCCTATTTTATTCTTTCTTTCTTTGATTCTTTCTTTTTCCTTTCCTTTCTGGAAAGTGGTTTCCATCCAGCCGACAACATTCCCCCATGGCAAGCAGTGCATTCTGTCTTCTGCGTGGGAATACTTAATACCTTGTAGCGACCCAATGGCAAATACCTCCATATTGGTGTTTTGTGGCAACAATGAAGACATGTTAGGCTTACTTTTAAGAGGCTTTTGATGAAAATATAAATGGTCATACTTTTCATAAAATATAAATTTATTTTTCAGTGGATGTGAGTTTCAGAGTAGAAAATTTACGAGAACACTTGAGTACTACATGCTTTGCTGAGTTTTAAAGTGAAATAGTGACAAGTTATTATTTATAACTTTTACATAAGATACCCCAAACAAATGGCAGATCGCGTAGAGAAAAAAGGAACTGCGGTAAGGGGGAATGTATCGAAAGGAATTAGAAGAAGTTACGACAGAAATTTTAAGTTAATGGTGCTGCGCTATGCCAAAGAAACAAATAATTGTGTGGCAGGGAGGAAATACAATGTAACTGAAGCAAATGTGCGAAGGTGGAAGCAAGCAAAAGAGAAACTTGAAGGTGCTAACTCAACACGGAGATCATTTAGTGGACCAAAACAAGGCCGATTTCATGCATTAGAAGATGAAATTGCAAACTTTGTGTGTATTCAAAGAATGGATGATAAACCGGTGGCGTGGGATATCATTTAATTGAAAGCCCAAGAATTAGCACGATCGCAAAACATTCCACACCAAGAATTTAAGGCTAGTAATGGATGGTGTGTCCGTATGATGCATCGTAATGGTTTTAGCCTGCGATGAAGCACTTCACTTTGCCAGTGTCTACCTTCCGACTTCACGGACAAACTAATAACTTTCTAGAGGCATGTAATTCGGTTGCGGAAAAGTCACAATTACCTTCTGAGCCAAATGGGTAATGCAGATGAGACACCCATTTACTTCGACATGCCATCCAATTACACAGTCAACGAAAAAGGTGCAGAAAATGTCATCATAAAAACTTCCGGGAATGAAAAACTGCGCATTACTGTAATGCTGGCTGTATTAGCTGACGGAACAAAGTTGCCGCCATATGTTATTTTAAAACAGAAAACAGTGCCTAAGGAAGTACTACCAAATGGAATAATTGTTAAATGTGTTTCAATTGCATCGGCATAGTGTGATTTTTTCCAAGTTAGCTATTACACTCCATTAACTATGTTTTTTGTTTTTGAGTCAGCATATCCTATAAATAATTTTTTGTTGTAGGTAGAAGTTCAAAAATATTTAAATTCAGTTGTTGTGAAATCACCTGAATCAGCAGGAAGTTTAAAGGGATAGGTGCTGGCTCTAATTCAAGAAAAATTTGGCAAATGCACGTGCCATAAACGCAATACTGTCAACTCAGGGTAGAACAGAGTATAGATGCTATGCCCATTCTTTGTCTGTGATAGCAAAAATTTTGGCAGAATTAAATTTATTTCATACGCATGCCAAGATGATGAAGAAGAATAAGTATCTAAAAAAGCAATATTCCGAAGAAGTAAAAGCAATTCTATATCAATAATTTCTTATGACAATAACCTGAATCTCTGGATCATAGCATTTTTAAGAAAGCATAAATTTATTTAAATTTATTTCATGCATGTGTAATAGGCAGCGTCTGTGGTATGGTTTTTCTTTTTTGAAGCATTTTTTCCTATGATGAAAATATTCAATAGTTTTGAGTACTGTTGGAAAGTATGGATTGCATGAAAAATTATCTTTTAAAAATCACCTAAAATAGTGTAGGTAACCAACAAAGAGACTGTTTACAGCAAATATTTTTGCTTAATTAAGTTCATAACATTGTCATGTGATACTACTATACCTTATAATAAAATACAGTTTACCTAAAATCCTTGATAATAGTCCATGAGGCTGATTCGCCATGCAGCATCTGAAAACCTTCAATATAAAACTCTCCACCCTGTGTGCAGACCAACATCAAAATAAAGGTTAACAATACCATTTTATAAAGATTCTAATCCCTAAATTTATTTATATTTGTCCTTCTGACAACCTAAACAATGGTCTACAGGTAAAACATTGGCTCTGTGGTCATTGAGTTAGATATTTCTTCAATGCATTATATATAGTTCAGTGATTAATGATCATAAAACGCAGCCAAATTTTGTTGTTAAAAACCAAATTATGGACAAATTCAGTTTGTCCCATGCGTAGCTGTCATTGTCGCCGTTGCATTTTTTCTTGTCTTTTCCCAGGTAAAGTACATTTCTTCCACAGTCACGTCAGCTTGGGGTGAAGCTCCTTTGTCGTTAAATAATGAGTCCAAGTATTGGCTATAGTACCTGTTGGTCTCCTCCACGAGCGGTTGGAAAATTTCTGTGAAAAACAAGAAATACTGTGCCAGGTGAAGAATCCTTAGTTATATGAGAATACTCCTTATTTCTAAATCCACTAGGTTCACCAATGAAAGGCAAAACCGAACACAAGCTGTGGCAGGATTGTCTGCTTCAGTTACTGCTGCAAGAACAAACAGAGGGTCTACCGCCTTCGTATTCTTCGTCACTCTCACTCGTTTCTGCCATCTCTAACTCTGCTTCAGAATCACTTTCCAAAAACATTTCTATTTCTCTTTCTGTGAAATTTTTATCCATTATAAAATCTTTGAAATTAAAAAACAAAAACTCACAAAATAACTCCTGAAAATAATGCCTAAGAAAGTGTAAGGAGAACAGTTACTGCACGACTGATGATTCAAAACTGGATGCATAATGTGCTCTCCGAAGTTTTCAAATGCCACTTTATAACATAATGAAAAGATTCAGATCACAGAGGGGTCTAATCTTGAGAGCCATGGGACTGTCTACAGTAGAGATAAGATTCAAAGAGAACCATATGTGCATGTGATGACATACACCTGATTAGGAAACAAGTCATCGAGAAAATCCAAACAAGAAAAGTGCTCTGTTGTAAATATCATCAAGTGGCAGGTCTTCCAAAGCAAGTTTGAAAATATCACTCAAATTCTTGTGATGGGAGCGAAGCTAGCCTGCCAAAAGTGACGAGTGAAATGCTGGTCCGCATGTGGATCAACCGGCCAATTGCGAATACATGAAATGGTCCTTATTTGGGCCAAACGGATAATAAAGGTTACTCTATATATCTGGAATTTGTTTGTTTGTCTGTTATACAAATCCACATCTTTGAAGGTATCATCATTAAACTTTACATATGTATACAATTTTACCCTGCAAGTAACATAGGCTATATGGCGATAAAAAAAGTTTGGAGAGGGATGCTATATTATATGGATAAAATTAGCATGTGTTTTCTTCATTTATTAAATTCAATAATATTTTGTGTTTTATTTTGCTATGAAGATTTCTCCCATTAACTTAATCAACGAAATGAGGAGAATTTGATCACCTGTTATATCTTAATTTATTTATTATGTAGTTATATCACCACATATCCAGTTGGTAGAGCCTTGTTTGTAAGTGGCATTGATGGGGAAACACGCTCAAAATTTCAGCTTTCCATCTTTTATAGCTTCAAAGATATTAAAAAAATTAATTGGCCTCTCTTCGACCCTGTATACCTTTCATAAATCAAATCTAAAAGGAAACAAATGGCAGCAATACAGAACTCTATACTCCAAGTTTCATCTCCCTATTGTTAATTGTTTTGTCGCAATTTCAATTTAAGCAAGTACATAAACACCAGAGTGAAACTATAAGCACATTTTTATGCTGGTTTCCAAAGGAAACAGCCTTATGAAATGGTCCTGTCTGTGTGTGGTATCCCCTACTAACAACTTTTGCATCAATGGACCGATTTTCATGAAACTTGGTATGAGGCTCATGCTGACAGGGCCAACCTCCAGGCTATATTTTATTTGGCGATGATTGAAGTCCCGGGTTCGATTTCAGGAATGTTTTTCCCTATCTGTTTTACATAGGAAATCTCAAATCCATCGTGCAGAGATTTTTTCTTTAATACTTTAAAATATCTTAAAATTGTGGTATCGGAGTCAGGTTTGTACTGTTCTATGGGGAAAAGAATGTAGATTGTAATTCTTATCACCAAATTTTGATAATTGATCATATTTTCTTGAATTTCTACTAAAACATAGCATTTTTGCATTTTAAATCGCATTTTATTGGATTGTTGCCATGGAGACAATTATTACCGAACTCAGCTTGAGCATAGATGAGTGAAAAAATGGGTTATTTTCTTTTCTGCTCAACTACCCTTTAGCAATGGACAGTTGATCCAGACATATTACCGTATAAACAGTAACATTTATTAAATTCGTTTATTTAAAAAAATACATGCGAAATATAATGTCAGAAAGAAAATTTGACATTGCTTTTAATATTTTAAAAATGATAATGCTCGATTCATTTGTTTTCCAATTTTTCTCTATCAGTGATAAACTATGAATTAGAAATGGTATGAGAATTCCTTGGAATGACTAACACATAGTAAAACATTTTCTGTCAATATAAGTAATCAATTCGGGATGTCAACTTTGGGAAACCAGCCTGTATTAATCCTGGTTTGGACTTCTTCTTTTGAAAAACATGCTAAAAACAGAACAGGAGTGTATTGTCCCATTATACCATTAAACATTGATAGAAAATTTGATCTGGTATTCAACATTCTGTTTTTCAACACATTTTCCAGGAATGCATTTTGCTGAACTGCAGGATATTTCCATGATGCATTATATAAGCAAAAATAATTGTTGGAGGAGTTACAATTATGATTATAACATAATAGGCTTAAACTGCATAAAAACAATTTTTGCTTCTAATTTCTTCATACAATTGTAAAACTTTTGGAAAAATATTGCCTTTAGCTGAAATGATTCAGAATATTTTATCTCTGATAGAATAAGTTTGAGTAAAAGCAAAGCAATGTATATTTCTTACATTTTTTTCAAATCTTGGTATATGTTTTAGGTTGCACTTACTTCATGGAAGAAACTCGTCATGGATTGTGTTCTTAGAGTCGAGGACAAGGGTAAACCTACCACAGTTATTGAAGGAGCTGTCTGTAATTGGTGGAAGGGAGGAGAGATTAATAGAAAATCCATCAAAAGAAGGGAAGATAGGACGGGGAATGTGGGTGGGCCATGCGCTCTTTGATCATGAACCTACAATTATTCACCACTTCCAGAGTGATGGCAAACTTTTTTATCCTCACTTTTCTGCTGGATTTGCCATGGACAGTACTCTACTTCATGAGTTAGTATATCCATATAAATTAAGTATTTCTTAATTTTAGATTGCATAGATGTTAGAGTAACTTACCATTAAATTTTGCAATCAATGAAATTTTATGAATTATTAAAAATTATTATGGGCTTTCATTCTCTCTTACTTGACTAATGTGGTCCATAAGTCCCAATTGGTTTTATGAAACAAAAATAAAAAATAACCCTATTTTCCTTAGATAACGTGTGCGGAGTTCTGTGTTCCCGGTGATATTTTTTTCCTGGGAAACGGGAATTAGATTGTAAAATATCCCGGGAATAAGAACGATTTTGCATTTTTAGTATATACACCATTTTTCATTTTAACCCTTCCCGTGTCGAATACGATACATTCCGCTAAGGCTCTTTACCAATCAACAGAAAATTTTTGACTGTGCATTATATATACATTTTAACGAGCATTAAAAATATTAAGATGAGCATTATCAATTAGATGTGTATTATCAGTGGAAGAATATGGTAATATTTTAAAAATAAGTTTAGAAATATTTCTTGAGGTGGTTGTATTTTGTACTTTGAATAATCAGTTAATATTTCTAAACTTATTTTTCAAATTTACTTAGATTTTTTCAGTTTTGCTTCATATAACCAATTGGTACTTATTGTAGAATAATAATAATGGATAACATAGGCTAATTTTTTATATTAAATTTCATTTTTTTCTGTACCCATGCTATAATAGTATCCACATCATTTCCCATAATACATATCAACGGTTCCTTGTGGAACTTCTGAGGTAGCATTTATTTCATCAGTTAGACTACCTCTTATTGTAACTCTTTGCTTTCTATGCTTTAAGAAATCTTCTATCCATCTCACTACCCTTGTCTCCGTTTCTAGCATGCTAAACTTTGTCAGACAGATGTGTTGTGGCTCAACAATTTGTACAGTAAAACCTCGGATAGCTTATACTGCCATAGCTTATAACCTCCCTTAACTTATACAAAAGTCCAGCATCAACTTGGGCCACATGACCATAGCTTAACCTTATAAGGTTGGCATCACTGCGTACTTTATATTAACCTTCATCACCCATGTACACCAAATGTAGGCGAGTGAGAATCCTTCCAACTCCCCGTTTCTCACTCATCCTAATCCGATACTTACCCAGTGATGGTTCTCGATTCTATGAGTTATTGTGTTCAATACTCCTCAGCAAAACAATTGGCTACCGTGAGATAAGCTATGAAAAACAACAATTGTCTCCTCTCTCCTGTGGTGGCTAGCCTGTTAAATTCCTCGACTGGATGTTTCAGAAAACTCTGGAAGCACCTTGCTTGCCAGTCGTGAAAATTCGTGTCGCAGTCCGATTCCCTGGTTCTGTCGAATGGTGCTGCCTCCATCGTTACAATGTGATCTCGTGAGATTCATTTTGACCCTTAAGGGTAGCTAGATAACGTTTGGAAAGGTCTCATTGTGTAGGTTATGAAAAAAGCATTCAACATTCTACGGAAAGAAGAGAGAGAGAGGACACCTACAATATGGCCAGCATGTGTGGGGGAGAGGAGAGGGGACTGCTTACGTAGACTTGTTGCCTGGCAACATCTTGGACCAATGGGAAGTGCTCACAAAACACACTGAGATGATGGAAGGGGTGGAGGGATAATGTCATGTTTAGATGTGCCTTGTTTATTACCGTTGAGTGTTGCGGCAGTGTGTTTCGCTTTCGTACTGAACATAGTGCTTAATGACAAATGATTCAGAAAGGTGTCATTTTTTATGCTTGTACCTATATTATTGCATCTGTGGATTAAGGGGCTGTCAATTTTCCCTTGTTTCAACTGCTATTTCCAACATTTGTCCCTCCTCCTGTAAACCTTGCACCATGTCTGCCGCACGAACCACCTCCTCCAAGCCCAAGTACTCGGTCATGACAGATGAGCAGTGCAAGACTCTTTGTCAGGAGAAGAAGGATGAACCCAGCATCTCACAGAAGGCCCTTGTCACTTGGCTCGAGGTAACTTATGGCATCAAGACCACTCAGGCAACTGTCTCCTCCACACTCAAACGCAGCAATGAACTCCTTGTGACCCAGGGTGGAAATCCTCTAATTAAGTGCCACAGGACGCTGAAGTGGCCTAAGGTCGATGAAGGTCTTTATGAGTGGTTCCTCTTGCATCAAGAGTGCATGAACATCTCTGGAGAACTTCTCAAGGAGAAAGCTGGAGCATTCATGAAGCTGCTTCATCGTAATGAGGATGCCTTAAAGTTTGAAGCCAAGAACTAGTCCAGCGGGTAGCTCGAGACATTCAAGCAGCGCTACAACATCAAATCCTTACAGTGCTTTGGTGTGAGTGGAGCTGTTGACATGGACCTTGTCAAAGAGGAGCTCCCTAAGCTCAGGGAAGCCCTCGATCAGTACAGCTGGCCAAACTTCTACAACATGGATGAGACCAGTCTCTTTTTCAGGATGCAGGCTAATCACTCGCCTGCCAACAAGCTTCTTGAAGGCCGGAAGCAAAAAAAGAAAAGACGATAACAGTGTCCCAATGGCTATAATTCACAGAAGCTGCCTCTATGGGTGACTGGCAAGCACTGGAATCCCAGGTGCTTCAAGGGTATCAACAGAAGCATTTTGGGTGTCGAGTACAGGGCCAATGGCAAAGCTTGGATGACTGGTACAATGTTTATCGAATGGCTGCATTGATTTGACCATCAAATGAAAGGCCGGCAGGTACTACTCATCAACAACTGCCCGGCTCATAAAGTGAATGCTGGCAAGCTCAAGCATACTGTGCTCGTCTTCTTGCCACCCAATACCACTTCCAAGCTTCAGCCATGCGATGCTAGAATAATAAGAGCCCTCAAGACTCACTACAGGCGACACTTCAACCAGCACCTGCTGGATGAGCTAAGCAATACTGCAGAACAAAAAAACCTCAATATTCTCAAAGCCATCAAGCTGCTAGTGCAAGCTTGGTCTGATGACCGTACCCCCAGAACCATCTGCAACTGCTTCCTTCACTGCAAGATCAAAAGTGAGGATAATGAGGCAGGGGGGAGAGAAGCAGAAGCTGAGCCGGAGCAATGTGTCACCAAGATCGAGGAGCAAATTCAAGCTCTCTGCTACAGTGACCCCATGGATCTGGATTCCATCCTTATCATCCCCAGGAGAGGGAGATTATGGCAAGACCACGGATGAGGACATTGCTATGGAGGTTCTTGAGGAGGAAGAGGAAATGGAGCTTGCAGAGGCAGCATCTTCTCCCCGTCTCTGCCCAAGCTGCACTGGAGGCTGCTAAGTTGCTTAAGGACTTGTGTCTTCAGCAAGATATGGAGCAAAGCGAGGATCAGGAGCTAATGATGGCTTTAAGGATCATTAAGACTAGGGCCTCTGTCAAGTTAACCTCCCTTAAGCAGATGTTCCTGCTGGACTTTTTGTGTGGCCTGCCACGTGATTTTAAATTATATGTGTGAGCTGCACATTAATAAAAAATAATTATGTTACTATATATATAGCCTAATTCTGTATTTTTATTTTTCTAACCCTCCTGCTCCTAAATGTTTAAATCATATATTTTGGAGAGAGCTTGTCATTTTAACATTAATTGCCTTGACAAACATATCATTAACAAAACTTGAGCTCCTATTGTTTTTCAAGGAAAATGCTAAATGCAATGTGTAATCATGTTTTAAGATGAATTTTATTAACTATTACTATTAAATCACAATATTATTTTTTGACCAATTTGAAACTTGGACTTAATGCGCACTTTTTTACTGCCCGGGTATCCTCATAATTTTATTGGTGATTTTTTATGAAAAGTAAGATAGATAATAGTTAAAATTTATTAATTAATCCTATAAACATTCATTAATTGCATATGAAAAGTGAATTCAGTATTTATTCATTTTAAAAGCCAAGAAATACTTCGTCACTGGACCATTCTTCTTCGATGTTGTTATCAGAATCAGCATCTTACGCATGACGTCACCCTACACCAGCGCCCAGCCTGGTGGTGAGGTACTGGTACTACTTACAATTAGAAACAATGGCAGCTGGGAGTTGATGCTTCTTGCAGAACTAAATAAAGTTATCATTCCCTACCTTTCTCTCAGCATTCATACGTGACTTATTCTTGATTCTTCGAGTCTGTAGTTAATTATGGTTATTTGCTATTGTGTTTACATGCTCCAGAGTGTTCTAATAAGGGTAAAACTGAAGGTTGGGCGAACCCATCCACCTCAGACGTGACAAAAACGTATGTAAAAAATAGGATTATTGTCATTCCTTCATTTTATTAGCTCAAACAATGTCATATGCCATACTATGAAATTAATATAATTCGATTTATTGTGTATATCCTAATATCACCTTGTAAGTAAACATAGAGTATGTAATGATTGAGTTAGCTGACGTTCTTTTGGAACGTTATTCGAAAATTTCATTTTGCACTTTTATTATGTTACCAATACATAATACCAATAATTCAATCATTGCCTTAGAACATGTTACACCATTTACTTAATTCTGGAACGGTAACGCTAAAAAAAATCTGTGCGCACTATATGCGGGTATATAGAAAAATGATAGATTACGAGGCTGAAAACCCCCCTGCACGTTATACGAGGGTGCGCACTATACGCAGGTATTTACGGTACTCCATAAATATGGACCATAAGATTTGTTTCCAAGTTTCTCGATGAATTTCTAAAGGCATTCATTCTAGTTATAGTATAAACTGCCTTAGCTTATAACCTCCAATACCTTATAGCAGAAGTTGGTCCCAATCATATAAACTAAGACAGGTTTTACTGTACTTTTGTATACATTATGTGTGTCCATGAGATCTTCGTATTGGCCTAATAACTGCAATTTGTAGTAGTGATCCATTCTGAACCAGCACCGCCCTTCAACAAACCAACTATTATGTTCTAGGAAGTATATAATCCGCAACTAGTTTTTCTATTGTTAAAAACTATTTTAGCACTATTTAAATAGCACTAAATCCAATTAGTGCTAAGCAAAGCACACTAAACTGGGGAGTGCCTGTATAATATTTTTTAAATCTTACATTTTTCTTTTCCTGAATCTTCCCTGCTAGTTTGGCTGTCAGAATAGAACAGTGGGGCTCATCTAAAGAGGCAAGTGACTTCTCTATTGATGCCTCTCATGAATTAGCATCATTTGTTTGGAATTCTGGCCAAGGGATACGCTTGACTCATTCAGATGCATTCTGCTTGGAGATGGAGCAAAATAAAACCAAAAGCCAAAATTGTGCTACTTGGCCACTTCCATTTGAAGCCTGTGTATGTTATATTTTTATAAATTCTAATGTGCTCCAACAGGGGTTGATGAAGTAAATTTGTTTAAAGCAACATAGTACCTAATTTTATATTAAAATGTCTTCCTTGCAAAATTTAAAAGTTGTAAAAATATTTTACACATTCAATTTTATAAGTCCCTCATCAAATAGTTCCATTTCGTATGTTAGTTTAAATATAATAACCAGGAACTTCACCAAATCACCTTCAGAGACTCATTTAAAAACCAAATCTCACCCTTTGAATAATATGTATAATGGTTGTCTTATTCTTTTGGCTAGGGTGATTTTGAATCCCCAGAATCAGTTTACTTTGCAGTGAAGACCTGTTCCAAATTCTACATGGATCGCCTTCCTGTGGTCAAAACAACTTGGGCTAAGTATGCTGTTCATATAAGTTACTTCAGTGACACTGAAGGTCAGTGTTATAACATACAGACTGTAGCAAGACTGGCTTTATTTTTTAATATATTAACCCTTAAGGCTGCTGTCATCCTGATTGATGCACAAAATTAGCTAAAATTGCCAGCATTCTAATAGTATATAGCTAGTAGATGGTGCATGTTGTATGTTCAGTGTTCTGTAGAGAGTTAAAGCTACTTTTTTCCTGACTAACATACTATTCCGATATCTCAAACGTAATTAATATCTTTCTCCCCTTTGTCTTGGCACTCAAAGAGTTAAGTATATAGAAAAGTATTGTAATTTTTTTAAATTCTGCTTAAAGATTTTGATGGGTATGCATGTTTATCATGCCTAAGAGTCAGATAAAGTGTTTTTTGAAATTCTGTGTGGAGCCTGTCACCTATGCACAGGTCTAGTGACTAAAGATTTTTTTTTAAATCTAAGGAAATTTTGTATTTATGCAAAATATTAGCTGGAAGAGAAGCCTTATATAACTGAATCAATGGAGAATGATTTATTCTTGTTGATTTTCTCTAAAATGGCTGGAAGATTTTTAAATCATTTAGTTAAAGAGCCTGCTGTCATAAACTAAATTGCATAAGCCATAAATCTCTAAAAATAACTACATACTGTAAAGAAAAATAATATATCAAGTTTTATGTTGTTATTCATCAGTACTAATTGGACTATAGCAAATCTTATAAATCTTTGAAACGAATCTTGCTAACTCATGGAATTTCACTAAAGAATAATTAAATTTATCTGCAACAAAGTGGGATTTCTGCAGCTGTACCATGAAAGATAGCTGTTTTATAGCTAGTGTATAGTTAGTACGTTTCAATGCTACACATGCAGAAATATAGCATCAGGCAATATGTCTCTCCTTTCTGATTTTATGTGGTTCAGAGAGGAAAATAAAGATTCAAATGACTAGCTGGATGAAAAAATTCAAAATAGCTCTCGCAACTGTTGAGTGATTTAAAGCTATCAGGGGTATTCCACAGTTCTATTACTTTGTTTTCAGCAATCTTATGCTTTTTTACCTGTTAACTGATCTCTTTCAATTGATTATGTACCAGTCTTAAATCAATAAATTTTTGCTTCCAAATTGAGCTGAACTGACTCATTTAGACACATTTCAAAGTCATGCAAATTCGTTTTCTCAAATTTCTTACTTAAAATTTCATAAAAAATTGTATCTGGATATTTTATGGATTTTTTTTAAGGTCTTCAAATTCTCTGAACTGGCAAATATCACAGAGAACTGTTCTAAGATTAAACTTATAATCTCACAAAATTGTTCCATAAGTTTTTCAATGTCAATCTTGTCTTGAAATTTTTATTTAGTAAAATGTTTTCTTCAGTCAGGTAAAATATTTGAAACCTTAACATCAAGTTTGAATAATTTCTACTTGATTTTGAAGGGATTTATTCTCCAAACATAGCATCAACAACTTTCCCAAAATGCTGTAATTTAATATTCACCTCATTTTATTGTAATGTCTAATCAGTGAAAAACTTAAGTCTGGTTAGCCATGCCACATCTGTTTGTTCAAAAAATGAGTTCTACTTTTTATCATTAAAAAACGTTTGAACGTCATTCAAGCGCTCTACAAAGCATTCAAATACAATTTCTAACTAGGCCAGCAGGCATCATTATTATGATTACCCTATTGCATAATGAATATAGTTCATTTATTAATGACTGAAATAGTCTTGTATTTAAGCCATATGAAGCTATGAAGTTGACAAATTTTGTTACAGCTGTCACGTCCTTTAACACCTAATTTCATGCACAATGCCTCCTGGTGTTTAATGCAATGGAAGCCTAGCAATGTGTGGCCAATGTGTACTGACACTATTTTGGAAATATCAATCTGAGCATTAGAAAGCTCATTCAAAACTATCTCATATCTTCCTCATAAGTTTTTCTGTAAAACAATTTTAAACAAGGTCTCCAAAAATGGGTCAAGTGAATAAAAATTAAGCAAATGCTTTTGCTTAAGATTTCTATCATTTTTAAGTAAATGCTTCATTTCATTTTTGGAATTCTTCTTTAGCATTTGCTTAAAATTGTGTGAATAAACCAAGCTTTTGCTTAATCCTTTAAGCATATGCTTATATTTTGTTAAGTGAGGTGAAGGGCTCACTAAGATATTTTTAAGTACTCTCTTTTCATGATATTTTGATCCTAGATATGGCCAAGTTTATGGTGACTTGAAAAGTTAAAAAATATGAGAAAAGATTGTTTCTTATCATCTATTACTTTATCAAATATTTTTGGTGTTACTGCAGGAAGTGGGAGAGATTCAGTAGGATTTGGAGGCGAGTCAAATCCAGCAGATGTAGCACCATCCAACTTTTTAAAAACTGGATTATCATCCTCACTAATAATGTTGAAAAAGGTTTGCTCCCAATTCTTCAATTTTTTCAGTCGCCAGTCACCTTAAAATGTTTTTTTTTACTTTTCATTTCTGGCACCTGGCTTTTATTTAAAATAATTTTGTTCTCCTCAATCAGCTTTACTAACTGAATTTTTCAGATGTTTCCTCAACATCAGTTGCTTCGTCATTGGATACATATTGCTCCTACATTTTCTTGTAATTAATTTTTTCACTATTTGTTTAAGTTAAAGTAAACTAATTAAATTTTTTTAAACCATTACCTAATATTTATGTTGTTACTTTGACATCAACTATCACTTCTTAAATATAAACAAAAACAAGTGAGGGAAGAAATGCAAAGTGCTTTTTTCCATAAATTTAAGCATTTGCTTAACCCTGGTAAGGTACACTAGGTTTTGACACCTTATTCAGGTACACTGAGTACCCCATGAAGAAAATGTATATTAACCATTAACTGTTAGCAAACAAATGTGTTTATTTTTTAATTTATAAACAAAAAAGTGAAAAGAAAGTTTTTGAAATTATTTAAAACATTTGTTGCAAATTATATACGAATGATTCTGGCAAGTAAACTCCTGACAGCTCTTGCAGCATGCGTGCATGTAGTTTTGCAGTGCTTGCTGCAGTCGCATAGCTGGCATATTCCACTCCTTGACTCCAAATTGATTGCAGTACTCATTGAAACCTCCGGCAGTTGAAGCTGTGAAGCTATGGACTTATGGAGGGAAGTTCTCCAAGTTGTAATTTGGATGCGTTCTTGGAGCTGGGGCCTGATCATAGTTTCTCCCAAGTTCATCAAGAAAGAATGTCTAGTCAGCTTAGATTTGCATTTCATGCCATTATTGTGTGGCAAAATAACAAATGCATTGATAGCTGCAGCATTTAACAGCCCCTAAAAGATATCAGGTACTGTACTGTACAGGTACTGTAAGCATGACAGAGTTGATCAAACATGTCTACACCTTCGTCGAATTATAATACTCAATAATTTCAGGTTTCTTATTATCTGGAGACATATTCATTCCTTCATGCATAGATGATAAAAGAAGAAGTTTTATTTTTTTAGGAGAATAAGATACAAGAGTCAAGTCTCTGTCGAAAGCAAAAGTACTTGTTTCAGCTGAGTGTCCCTTTAGTGAGATCAAATCTGCAGGAATCTCTCTTTTGTTTCTTCTCAAAGTTCCTACAACTGTAAGTTAGCTTTCTTTCAATAATTCCTTCGATTTTATTATCTGGGAAACAAATTTAAACGCCAAATGCTGTACAGATTTGCCTATTCAACCATCCTTTTTGGAAACCGACATATCCAATTTTGACATTAATAATCGATTTACAAGAAACCCCATTTAATACAAAGACAGGTTAACAAGCTTTAAGGATCATAGCAATTATTGTGAACATTTATCGTGTTATAAGGAAAAATTGAGAGTAATGAAGACCTTATTGACCTAAAAACGCATCACTCGGAAACAAAATCTACAACTACATTTCAGTCATTCAGTTTATTAAAAAAAAAGCTCAAATAAAACTTATAGACAATTTAATGATGAACAATTTAAGTGCTTGTCTGTCAAAATCCCTAAGCTAGAGTAGGAGCTATGAATGTTTCAAGTGAGCAATCTCTGACTTGGGAGAAGAGCGGCATGCCTGGAGGGTAGAGACCCAACGTCAGCTGACTTTCTCATAACTCAATTTGTTGTTGTTAGTTTGAGTGTTCCTTAACCCGAAAAAGGAGAAAAATTGAGAATCATCGCCACTGCTACTGCAATTGTTAGGGAAGAAATACTGTCAAAAGTTGATGATTTAAATTGCTATCCTACAGCTAAAGAAATATCTGTGGGAGGAGAAGAAGATATTCCTGAAGCCTTATTAGAATTCATTAATGGACTACTATTAAATAGAAATATGAAAGTTATTTCGGCTGACCTAAAAAAAGTAATATCAATGGCTAACTCAGTTACTTGTATGGTTAGACCACGATCGTACATATTGCCTTGGTTGTGTAAGCTGTCTACCTACACCAGAAGTTTGAATCAAGGGAGCTGATTGACGTGCTTCATACATGGGTTCGCTCAACCCTATCAGGAGACATTAAAATTTTAAAATGCTGCAACCATTTCCTCAAAAATATCAAACAAAATGCCTTTATGCAATACATTGTCGATAAAGCAGACTTTAACATTAGAACCTTGGATGGATGCACCACTTTTCATTCCATGGATGGTGTACTTTGTATTACTCCGGAATCAGCTGTCTTGCCCCAAGTCAAAGTAAGCATCTGATGCAAATGCTATTGTCAAGCGCTAGCGCCATTAATCAAAAAAGGAATGAAATCTCATCTTGCCTTTTAGTTTAAGTAAATACTACCTAGGTATATATGTGCTGCATGTGTGGCAACTCTGACAGCCTAATTAATAGGACTGCCGGGTGCACGCATGGCACATTTAGCTATACAAGTTTTGAAGCAATTATTTTTGTTTTAGATCATCCTTATTTACTTTCACAAATCAAGTTTACCTAGAACATTATATTTAACTGTTATTATGCCATAATATTTTCTGTAAATGTTGCCAGATATGGACTTAATTATGGCTGGAAATGATACATGACATGGCCCTTCCTAAATATCTTGGTGAACCAAAATACTTTTTCCTTAAAAAATCTCAAATAAATCTGGATACCCGTGCGTCTTATATACCGAAAAATATGGCAGTTATTTTTTGAGAAATATGGCTTATGCAGTATTGTTTATGACTCCAAGCTCTATAACTGAGTGAATTTTAATCAGAATCGTTTGAACCATTTTAGAATAAATCGCTATTTTGTGAAAATCAACAAGAATAAACTTTTCATTGTTGCACTATATCGTTCATATTTATGATATAAAATTGAGTACTTTTTCCCTGGCATTACTTCTTATCCTGACTAAGAAACTGCCACCACTCCAAACCAAATGTTTCATATATGAGAAAAATGAAATTTTGTTTCCTCTAAAAAAATTTTTGATTCGTATGGTTAGGAGTTTTTGTAAATTCTTAAATGTTTCATAAGTCATATTTTTTGCAGTCTTTGGCAATACTTTCTTCACATTTACATTGATAATACTAAAATGTCTGCTTTGTGTGTGCTGACTCCAATCTTAGCTGTTAAGCCAATGTAGAAGAAGAGAATTAAATTTAAATGAATGTGGTTGAAAGAAAGACTTTAGTACTTTAGGTTGTTGAGTACACTGCACCCTGGTTATAATGCCGTCGGTTATACTGTGAATTTGGATATACCACAGGTCTTTCCTTCTCCACATTTCTTGGAAAAAAGTCCAGTTATAAATATGATTGTGTCCTTGGTTATATTGCAGTTGTCTTATGACGCAGGTCACAGCTCTTCTCCCAAAACCCACATTATAACAGGGGAGTAGTGTGTGTATTTTTTAACCTCTCAAAAAATTAAAAGAAATAGAATCTTTTGGTATGATTTATTAACCCTTTCAGTGCCACCCCGATTTTGGTGGGTGTCCAAAATTTTGCATCAATCTCTAAGAAAAATCACATACATGCTATTAATTCCTATTCTTGCATGGTTCTCTCAGTAATTGCACAAATGATTACAAATATTAATTATATTAAGGGAATGTTAGAGTTCATCCGTGACTTTTTGTTTTAAAAAAAATTGTTTTTAATTTTTTTAATAAAAAAATGAAAAGTCAACTTTATATTGAATAAAGTGTGATATTTTATTCTTTTCGCTAGTATATTTAACTTGTTTTCATAAAGGAAGACATCCAGGTAAAACATTGCAATAAATATTAAAAAATGAAATTACAGAAAAATATTATTTGCATAAGTGCAATTTTAGCACTTTTTCATCAGTCTCTATGAAAAATCACATACACGCTATTTATTCATATTTTTACGTGTTTGTTTCAGTAATTGCAGAAATGATATATAAAAAATAAAACTATATATTCATAACATTTATTTATAAAATTAAAAAATATTTTGCTATGATTTACATTTGAAAAAAAAATATTTTTTTAATCACAAATATCTAAAATCTCAAAATTTTCCTTCTCTAAATAACATTCATTGTCACTTAATGAGTTTATATAACCAATTCATCATCCTCAATTCTATCAGTAAAATTATCATTGCCTATAGAAGCCATCTTGAAAGAATAGAGGTAATATTTCGCGAAATTGAAAAAAATCATAACTCAACAAATAATCAATATGAACCGAAAAGAATAAAAGATACGTGAACTACATAGTCTCCTCTTTCGATTGATACCATTATCTTTTGCCATCTGTCATTTGCATGTGGAACTATTATGAGTTTATGCTTACTCGGCATGATCAATGATTTATCATTGTTGGCACTTCGCACTTAGGAAGCAAACAATGATATATCGTCATGTCGCTCTGAAAGGGTTAATTTATGCAGTTAGATGTATGCTGAAAAATCATTAATTGTAATTTACTCATTTAGATCCTGATATTCCAACAATAAATCTTGGGATTCCCAACACTGAACATGGACATTGTGCCAAAACCAAAGCAATTCTTCAACATGTGACCAATCAGATGAAAAATAAAACTTTCAAAAATGTAAAATGGGTGGTTCTAGTTGATGATGACACCATTCTCAGGTTGGTGGGTATTATTATTGTACGAGTCATTAATTCACTTAGAATTATAATCAAAATCATTTTATAACTTTAGCTGTCATTTCTAATTAATAGATAATGTATAATAATAATATAAATAAGAATATTACTCTAGAGCAGTGTTTCCTAACCTGGGGATAATTTTAGGTTTTTTAGGGGGTAATGGGCATTTTTAGGAGTTGTAACACATCGAAATGAATAGTAATAGTGTGAAAAACTAATTGAAGTGGCAATCTGGGAAGACAGGCTGAGCCATTTAACCATTCTCTATTCGTAAGTTTTAATGGGATTCATGCCTTTTCTAGAGTTCTTGCAGTTACTCTTCTGTTTCCTACTAGTATATAACAATTTTAAAAATAAAATCTATATACATTGCATACATAACGATATTATCTTCCTTCATATGCCCAGCTTACGGAACATATATGTTTTGGGGTATGCCAGAAATTTTGTTCTCTATTCGGTCTTAGTTTGCATAAGTAATATTTTCAGTTCTTGTTTTGAAGTATTTTTCATTGCAGAGAGGTTAAAAGAGTTTGAGATTGAGGTTAAAAAGTTCTATTCCAATGTTTCCTTAGATTATTGAGAATAAAAATTTTCTAATTACATTGGAAGATGAAACAGTAAGTTTAATAAATCTTTGTGTTTCTGATAAAGCCTTTTGTTGACAAAGCTTAATGTTATTAAAATTTAAAAAAAATTGAGTGGTCATTATTTATTCTCAATTTTCAAAGTTTTAATTCCTCGACAACTTGTAAGGAAGACTGGAACTTATAATGAACAGCTGTTTCCCTGTGATTTACGGAATACCATTAAGTTAGGTTTTTTAAATTTGGACGTTTGCTGTTGGGGGGTTATGACAGCTTGAGGCAATGGCAAAATAGGTAATAAGATGAAAGAAGTTGAGAACCACTGCTCTAGAGCAGTGATATTCAACCTTTTTTGTCTGCATACCCCTTCAAAAATTTTTGAAGAAATTTGGACCCCATCGTATATAATGAGTTAATCTTTCCCAATAGTTCAATGCTTCTCCTTTGCAACCAATCCATCTTAATTGCATTAATTACTGCTGAATTATCCTCTTCACTCTTTCTTCCCTCTTCCCACATTATCTTTTCCTAACCATAACCGCTCATTGATTGTCTGTTTTTCTATGTCCCATTTGCTGTTTCTGCACTTTGTATTGAAATACCATATGCTGACTTTATCACAAATAAAGTGGAATTTCTTCTAAAGATTTTTTGTGTTGGTTTATTTAATCAAAAGAAGTTTATGAAAGGGAAGATTACTTCAAGGCAGATTAGGAGTATGTGATGGTGATGCTGGTTGTTGAGTTGAAAAGTACTGTGGGAAAAAAATAAAACTTCTGTTATAGTATATTTGCATATCCCTTGTAAAGGCCTTGCGTATCTCCAGTGGTATGCTTACCCCAAGTTGAATACCACTGCTCTAGAGAATAAGTAGTAATTTTATCAATTTGCTTTAGTCCATGTGTCCATATTTTAATTTCATTGGTTAAAATAGACTTACAAAATCTTTATTTTCATCTAAATAAAAACCAAGGTGATATTGTGTAAAGATACTTCATATACTAGACATTGGACTAACATTGGAGGAAGTGATGAAATACCTTTTCTACACAGTGTTGCAAGACTTCTCTCACTCCTAAGTTGCTTTCGGTTTGAGGAGAGCAATCCTATGGTACTTGGAGAGCGTTATGGTTACCGAGTAAGTGAGCCAGCCGAAGTGGAATATCTGGCTCATATTTATGGCTACAACTATGCTACTGGAGGCGGTGGTGTGGCTCTTAATAAAAAGGCTGTTGAACTTCTATCTGACCCAAAACTGTGCCTCTGTCCCACACCTGATGCTCCAGATGATATGGTTCTTTTGGGACTATGCCTATCTCGACTTGGTATCACACTCACTCACTCTCCATCCTTCCACCAGGTGAGAAATTCATTCCAATAATAATAATTTATCTAAGTGAGAGCTAAGCTTAAAACCTTTCACAAACCTTCCTTTCTCTTTAACACATTCACTGCATTAGGAAAATTTGGATGCATCTCAGGTGATGGACAACTTTTTTGATTAGAAAAATTAAAATCTGGCCAGAAAAATATAAAAACACAGGAACCAGAAATGGCTACTAACACTTTGATGGCTCAATGTCAACTGACGAATTCCAAGTGAAAGAAGGATAATCCCAGGCCGCAAAAGAACTGTAAGATCACACATGGTGTCCTCATAAGAGGCCACCTGCATTTTTGAGGATTCCTTGGCCCCATAAGAGGCCATCCGCAGCGAATGTGTTAAAAACATCCTCATACTAATTCCAATTTGTTACTCTCCATACTTCCCCTCTTTTCTCCCTATGTACCTATTGTGCTAATAACTGAATGAATTCAACTGAGAATTATTGAGCTTCTCTTATGGTTAAAAATTATTTCATGAAATAGGTACTTAAAAATCAAATTGAAAAATAAGTTCTTAATTGGGTATCTCCATAGCCATAAATAGGTTATGAAAAAACCAAATGCACTTTTCAGCTACCACAGTCAGTTGTTGGAACAATTTTTGAAACGAGAAAAAAGTCTGCTATGACCGGGAATTGAACCCGGGTCTTCCACTTGCCGGGCGGATATTCTACCCCTGAACTATCGTAGCAGAACATTTTCTCTTGTTTTCTGAACACGGATGTTCAGAAAACGAGAGAAAATGTTCTGCTACGATAGTTCAGGGGTAGAATATCCGCCCGGCAAGTGGAAGACCCGGGTTCAATTCCCGGTCATAGCAGACTTTTTTCTCGTTTCAAAAATTGTTCCAACTTTCACAGCTTATGCCTGTCTGCATAGGATCTTCGGATCATATCATTCCATCAATTTCATGTTTGGCCATCTCACCATTTGAGAGGAAGGAGTTTCTTTCGATGATTCTCTTCGAGGACATCTGTCGGGGCAGTTTGATACTAGCTTTGCTAGTTCCCGTCCTACCAAGGAAAACATCCGTGTTCAGAAAACGAGAGAAAATGTTCTGCTACGATAGTTCAGGGGTAGAATATCCGCCCGGCAAGTGGAAGACCCGGGTTCAATTCCCGGTCATAGCAGACTTTTTTCTCGTTTCAAAAATTGTTCCAACTTTCACAGCTTATGCCTGTCTGCATAGGATCTTCGGATCATATCATTCCATCAATTTCATGTTTGGCCATCTCACCATTTGAGAGGAAGGAGTTTCTTTCGATGATTCTCTTCGAGGACATCTGTCGGGGCAGTTTGATACTAGCTTTGCTAGTTCCCGTCCTACCAAGGAAAACATCCGTGTTCAGAAAACGAGAGAAAATGTTCTGCTACGATAGTTCAGGGGTAGAATATCCGCCCGGCAAGTGGAAGACCCGGGTTCAATTCCCGGTCATAGCAGACTTTTTTCTCGTTTCAAAAATTGTTCCAACTTTCACAGCTTATGCCTGTCTGCATAGGATCTTCGGATCATATCATTCCATCAATTTCATGTTTGGCCATCTCACCATTTGAGAGGAAGGAGTTTCTTTCGATGATTCTCTTCGAGGACATCTGTCGGGGCAGTTTGATACTAGCTTTGCTAGTTCCCTTCCTACCAAGGAAAACATCCGTGTTCAGAAAACGAGAGAAAATGTTCTGCTACGATAGTTCAGGGGTAGAATATCCGCCCGGCAAGTGGAAGACCCGGGTTCAATTCCCGGTCATAGCAGACTTTTTTCTCGTTTCAAAAATTGTTCCAACTTTCACAGCTTATGCCTGTCTGCATAGGATCTTCGGATCATATCATTCCATCAATTACAGTCAGTTGTATTCACCAATATTAGATTCTAAAAGAACAAGTATTCCTTTCAAAATCATTCCTACCTCCACTATATACACTATGTACGTATCAAGTAGATGAAGATAATACTCGTAATATATATTACTCCAACCGTTAATGCGTTGAAAAATGATAAAACTAGATGTAAATAGAAAATAAAGCAATAAACTTAACAAGAGGTTTTGTTAAACATTGTGGAAAATGAGTTTTTAAAAATGATTTTTTACAACTTCAAATCTCCTACTTAGCCTAATTAAGGAATTTATTCTGGAATAATTATAGAAGTTTTGAAGGGGCTATTCATAAAATGCAAAACTGAAGCAATACAAGTACATTTAATTGTAGATTATGAACAATTTAAATTTCATTTCAAAGATGAATGAAAAAGTTGAGGAAACATACACAGGTCGGGTGTATTCACGAAATAATAATAAAGTAATATCTTACTCCCTCATGCATAATTCATAATAATTTTAGATCAAGTCAGAGGTAAAGAAAAAGACCGATAATTTGAGAATAAAAAAGTTCATAGAAAATTTTGGCTACTAAACAGTATTAATAACGGCAATGGTAATAATAAATGAATGAGCATCGCAAATACTCTTGTGCATGAAAGGTAATTTTATGTTGAATCGATAGTATAATATATCTCATGCATTATATTTGGAAAAATTGGCAATTTGAGTATTTTCTGAAACCATTTGCATAAACATAGTAATATCAAAGGGGAGGGTGCTATGGATGTTTCTATCTAAGGATAATATTCCTCATAAAAGGGAGTCTCTCATAAAAGAGGCATAAGAAGGTTTATAAGTTATGCATTTGGCATTCTATTAAAGCATGGGGATGTCTTGAATATGTTAAGCACTTTATAAATGGTCTCGGAATTTGGACAGAGAGGAGTACTAGGGGATTTCTGAATGCGATGAAAGGATGGGAGGGAAGGAAGTAACATCGGCTAAAAGTTTTTAAAAGTTGTAGGATAAATCCAAATTCTGCAGCTAAGGGTAAAAAAGGCTTGTTCGGATATATCCGATTTCCGTAGCCATACCCCGTACTCCTCCCTGATAGACTCATACTACTCTTATCGCTGTTCCTGTCACTGCCCCAGAATCATACAAGGTACACTTGGTGGTGGAGAAGTTCTTGATCAACCTCTTCATAGAAGGGTAGTGAAACTTGTCCTTTCACCAGAGGTGTTAAGGAGGCTTTTCGCATCCTACGGCAAAGGACATTACATGGTGGAAAACAATCCCTGCCAAAAGCTTTCCAAAGAACGCAGTAAGGGGGAAAGCCAGCCCTCCAGTGTCCCAGGACTGCTCCCCTGACCATCCAGAAACAGGAGGAAAATCCAGACTGTTCAGCTGACATGTTACAGTACCAAAGAGTTCTTATTGCTACTTTTAATGTTTTTTATGCAATTAATTCTGTTAGGCATATTTTAGAAACTATTTGGGCCCAGAAAAGTTTTCCTTTCTAATCTTATTTATAATTGCATTTCAGTATATGATGCAATTTTCAGGAATGCATAAACAACAACAATCCAACTAGAGATGCCTGTATTTCATTTTCTGCATCAAAAATTCAGATTTTGATGTAGAAGGGACAATTTCAGTTAAATTATGAGGGAAGTTTGAAAAGTTCTAGGAGTTTCCTCGTAAGAAATAAAAACATTAGGTTTTAATTATCAAGATGTCTGCAGCTATTCAATGCTCTTCTTCCAGCGTGAGACCAGCTATTTTAGGCTCTCATTAAAGAATTCTTCTATAGTATCTTTTAGCTATTGTTTTACAGCAGATTTTACCACTTACAGCGAGCCAAAACAAATTCCTGCGAAGAGCTTTTTCATTTCTCTAAAGATATGGAAGTCACTGTCAGCAAGTCTGGAGAGGATGGGTGTGGGAGCAATTCCCATTTCAGGTGGAAGATGGTAGCAGTAGTAACCTTAACAGTATGAGACTTCACTGCACCTTCCATGATTAGAAAAATATGCCTGTATCTTAAGAATAAATCTCAAAACTGAATAGTCATAATTCAATAGCATTTTATAGGGCTGAATACTGAGGACAAAAGGCAATGCTACCAGTATTCCTGGAACTTTTCAAACTCCCCTCAATAAAAATACGTTTCTCACTTTTTACTTATGTTACTTTGAGTTTCCTTTTTCCATTTGCCAGGCCAGGCCCTCTGACTATTCACCCAAGTACCTCGCATCACAACATTTGGTCTCTTTCCACAAGCACTGGATGGTTAATCCACTTCAAATATATCATGCTTGGTTTGCATCTTACGATCAGAAAATCAAACTGGAACAATCTGCTGTACATCTGGAACTGTGACTTCAAATTGAAACTATTTGTAAAATTGTTGATAAATTTGTAATGTATTTGATGAACGGAAAGTGTCCAAAAATTTACAATAAATATATTTTTATATGTAAAGAATGATGGGAAGTCAACAATGATGATGATGATTTTTAAAATTTTAGAGAAACAGCTTAAGTTATGAAATATGCATAAGAGTTTTTGTCTTGAGTTACATTTTCATCAACGTGCCTTGTAAAATCAAATTATTATCATAGTGCTAAGTGAAATTATTAATAAAGTAAACTTATTCTGATTTCCTGCAAAACCTTATGTAGGCACACCTGTCTTAATGTAGTACCTTCGGACACCCGAAATCTGTCAACCAATGGGTTGGACCAGTGCAAGATTTTAGAATTTTCCAGATTTTGAAAGTCATTAAGCTGTATCTTTATTAAATAACTAGGGGGGCTCCACCCCCGTCTGCTTTGTGGCCCAACCCCCCAGCCTATGGCCTCACAAGGCACTTCCTACCTCGCCTTTGTCAGCCACTTTGCGGCCAAATGCATTTCGCTCGTGATTTTATAACCAAGGAAGAGGAGCAGGCGCATTTTGCTCACTTCGCCATCCATAAATTACATCATGCAATAAGTTGATTTCTATTCGTTCTCTTAATTTCCCACAATGTAGCAGTTAAATATCGATTCGAGACAATGTTTCACCCTTCTTTCTGCAACATTAAACTCACACAGTAATTTTTTTTCATCAAACCAAGGATGTCATGTTCTCAAAAGGAGTGGGGAGGAGCTGCATGGCAGAGTTGCACACTGGCTTAAGAAAAGCATCTGACAATAACACAATTCATTTTATTATATAGAGAGATAACTGATTATTACATAAGACAAAGATATTGGATGTCATAAAACCCAATGTACTTCTGAAATTTAACTAAATATGTCATTTGGTACAACCAACAGGAAAATTCCAAAAAATTTCATTTTTAGGGAAGTTTTTCCAACCCCACTGTTTTATTCCTACCCTCATAAGAATGGCATGAATATCATTGCAAGGCTTTATTTTTTTAAGCCAAAATTCAATTACCTGCCAAATAAGCACAAAAATTTGATTAAATGACAAAAAAATTTTTTGGATTCTTAACAATGAAAAATATTAACTATCACGACAATGTTCAATGCTTTTAAATAGTAACTAATAGTATCTTCATAATAACAATGATTTAATGCTTTTTAATGAAAATGTATTTTTCATATCATAGTAACATGCATTTCTACCAAAGACACACATGACGATGTCGCAATACTATTGCAATGCTATTTATGTTAAGGATGCAGGCTCAAGTCCAGCCACTTCTCCATTGCAGAGTCCATGCATGCATCGATATTTAGTAGTTACTTGATTTTTTGTTTCGATAGCATTTTCAAAATACATTATATCCATAATATGTTTCTTAACAAGATGGTTGGAGTAAAGCTCCTTTGTGTAAATGATTAAGAATATATATAGGACTTTTTATGGAGCTAGGCCAAAAATTCTTTCCAGCAAGATAAGTGGATGGCAAACTTGGCATAATCTCCAGGATAAGCCCATAAAATGCTCGATTTCTGGGAGTCCAACTACACAAATGATACTAATGTCATGGACAAAGGTATAAAGCTATGGAACAGCATTATGAAAAAGAAATAAACCAACAATTTTTTAAAAATTACACACACATTACGCTAACGGATCAAAAACTTTTTATTTCTTTCTCGATTCACAAACACTCCTGAAAACATTTCCAACGCATCAATAATGCTAAAAGAAGCATCTTCTTTTTGCACACAAATTTGTAATTTATCCGAGGATACTCTTAAAAGCTAAGATTATTAACCTTGGAAGTGGATTTACATTATGCTGTCTTGCCAGACATGACAGGAATAGCAATGGCATAGCGTAAAATATGACACATTATTTAAACCAGAGATGAAAGAATGTAAACAATTTGATTTCAAATCAAGATACTACAGGAACTGCAGCAACAATATCACTGTGGTGTGCCATTTAGGTCATTTACATTCTTTCAGTTGATATTATAAATGAATTACAGGGAAACCTCATTAATTTGATATCAGATAACTCGACATATCTGATAATTCAAAGCCTTTAATATTCCCCAGCCAATGGAATCAAGTATTAGATTTTTAGTACGTTTATTTTGAAATATAGTTAATTTTTAATTTGAATACAATATTCGGCCCTATGGAGTAGTTAACATAAACTTATTTCGAAACAAAGTTCAAAAGTGATGTCTCGTACCATTGCAGTCAACTCTCATTAGTTAATCAAACTAACTGTCTGTCATTCGATGCCTTAGGATCTGAACAACAGTTTTATTTCTAGGTCTCCTGCATAGGAAAGGGGATTAACATAGGGATGAGAATGGGAGGTGCAAAACATGTAGACATGGAAGCAGATGTGTTCAAGTGGTTTTGCGATTCCAATTTCAGACATTTTCATAAAGGAAATGGTGGATGAATTGGTGGAGAAGATGGGACTTGATTTTAAGTGATGAAAAGGATGGCTTCAACATTTCCAAAAGCTACATAATAGTGGGGTTATGCATGAATGGCAAAGTATCATTAGTTAACACCATAGCTGCTGATAAGTGGTGAAAAAGTATCAAATCAATTCTTGATAATTATGAGCAGAAGGACATCTTCAACTGCGATGAAACTGGGTTGTTTTATAATTTGCAACAAGATCAGATGCCCATGTTCAAAGGTGAAACTTTACATAGCAGGAAAAAATCCGAAAAAAGATTAACCATCTTCTTAGCTTGTAATGCAGATGGAAGTGAAAAATTACAACCACTCATTGTAGACAAGTCTGAAAAGTCTCAATGTTTTAAAGGAATAGCACATCTTCCCTCAGACTACAGGGTCAATAAAAATGCTTGGATGACGGTAAAACTCTTCCGGGAGTGGCTTATGTGGCTGGAGAGACAAATGGCTTCCCAAATCAGGAAAATTATTCTGCTAATGGACCAGTGCACAGCACACTATCAAGCAGGTCTAGATTTGATGTAAATCTTCTATTTCTACCCTCTAACATGACGAGTTATATGCAGTCCCTAGACCTGGGAATTATTAACTGCCTAAAGATGTCATTCCGAAAATGGTTGTTAAGATATTTTCTCTGTGAGATTAAGTGGAACATTTTGTGACAGAGATCAAGAAATGGAATGTACTTGATGCCATGAGTAACATAGTTCTTGCCTGGAATGCTATAGAGCCTTTTGTTGCTACAAATTGCTTTGCTAAAGATAGGTTTTTAATCAAGAAAATTAAGGACGAAATTGTAAATATTACAGCAGATTTTTACGACTGGGTTGAGTTGAGATCTGAAATTACCAGCCTAACACATTTTGAAGATTTCGCTGATGTTGATAGCATGGTAGCAACTTCCAGACAATGTACGAGTTCAACAGATATTTTTCTGGTGGATACAGAAGCAGCTGCTTCCACAGCAACTTCAGGGAGTGTAGGAGACGAGGGCGGACAGGTGAACCTCCTTGAACCTGAACATCCTACATGCAAAGAGGCCATCACAACGCTTGCTTTGCTTGAATCTCTAATGAACTGTGACATAGATGAGAGTGTGGTTAACGCAATGGATAAATTAAATTAATTTATATCACATAAATACAGGAGTCTCAAAACTGAAATTAATGAATATTTCAATTTGATATAACTGAGGTGATGACTTAAGTTTTATTTTACAATCATTTTTAATCTTCAGCTCAATAGTGTTTTATGTTAATGGCAGTCAATATTAATGCATATATGTATCCGATTGTTCATTAAATATGTTTTTGACACCCAGTGTGGAGTTTTGTGATTTAACTTACTCAACCATCCAACACCTGCTTGGCGATGACAACGACATTTGTATCCATGCTAGCAAACGAGGGCTTAAAACTTCATGTTTTGGTGCCAAATTTAAATTTGTATCAGATTTGTACCTGTTTAATTCGAAGTTATGAATTTTTTGTCCTTTGAGTTTCGAATTAATGAGATTTCCCTGTATATAATAAAAATGCTGAAGTTAGCGTACATAAAAGTATCAACCTTTATAGACAAGCTAATCATCAGCATAACTTATTCATTTACTTATTTACTAAATAGGTTCACATACAGCATTATCACCAATTTAAAGTGAACATGGGAACAATAAAATATAATATATAATTAGGTACAAACAAGCAGAACAAATGAACACCAATTAATTGCAAGTAATGTACAAAAAAATTTAAAAACAATATTAATTCAATTATTTACAAAAATATTACTCAGGGCTGCATTTAAGGAGTCATAAGAGAGAGAGAAAGGATCAATATTTGGCAGTAAGGAATTTAAAAGGGAGGGAAGAGAAATTTTAAATGAAGGAACATTAAGTAAGTGGGTAGATCTAGTAACTTTTGATGGAACTTGGAAATTGCGTAAGGTGACTAATCCAGGACTGTCAGTAATAGAGTTTTAAATATTATAAATAACAATTATGGTAACTGATATAATGTAAACACACCCATGGGCATCTGCTGGAACGTTTCCAGGGGGTCAAGGGGATAGGGTTGGGTTCGGTGGGCTTAATATTTTAGTGGTTTGTTTTAAGCATATTGCAGAGGGTCCCTACCTGCTTGCCTGACCTTGGAAAAATTATCACAATAATCCCTTGACCTAACCAGACATCAGTGGTTGTTCTCCCTTGACACAGGCCTGATCCAAAGGGGGGAAACTGCCCACCCTCCCCCCACTGGATGCCCATGAACACACCTTAAATGTTATACTTGTATACTTTAGAATTCACGTCATTTAACTTGGCTATTCATTAACCTTTAAACACTAGATTTATTTTGGGGTATCTTTGTTCGTTTTATGGAAAAATTGCATACCTCATGAATTATTAGTAATAAAATAAATAAAAGCATTTTATAGAGAAAATAATGGCAAATTGCATGCTTTTGTTTTTTAGTGGAAATAAACATGTTGAAAAATTTTTCGCGAAATGTCTGAGAGCGCTCGCATTTAGTGTGCTCCTACAAGCACCTTCGGCTTTTAATGGTTGAATGTCCATGATGTCATGCCATCTTGACACTTTTAGATAAAATATTATCCTGCTAAGATATCATTAATGAAATGATGCATTGATGATTTTGATGGAGACTTATCAGCTGTGTGGTGTCTTTTATTTATAATCAGGAGTTGAAGTGGACAAACGCTCTCAAAAATATTGCACAATGGGCATCTACAAGTTGAAGAGGTAGTCTCATGCATGATATTATAGTATCATTGCCATATATGAAAATTTTTCTATAAGCTATAAGTCTTTATCTCATCTGTACATTTTGCTTCTCTTGTTATGATGCTTTCAAGGTATTTATAGTCTGAAGCTTGTTCTAAACACCTTATAAACTAAATAAAACAAATAAATTCATCGCACAGTGCTACCTGCCTGAGCCCACACTCCCCTTAACAAAGCCGTCTGGCCTGCATAGTCTCCCAAGCAATATCCTAACGATTCTGCTCAATATGGCAATATGTAACTTCCTCTGTTCTACTATCCATTTTTTCCCTTTATTTAGGACCAAGTTTATGAAAGATATGTTTCTTTTTTCCTGTCACCTTCAGTTTTTCCTCCCGTTGTCTCCATTCACAGATCATTTTTTCTGTGGGACATGGACTGAAATGACATTCTGCTGCTCTGCTTCCATGTATTTTTGAATATTCAATCACCTGAAGCTTATAACTAATAGCGTAGGTCTATCTTTTTACTTTTGGAACCATTGAGATCCCAATACATGTAAGGGTATTTATCCTAGGTATTTACAAAATTTTTATAACATCTACTGCAATTATAATGTTGTGTCATTAATTGGGATATTCAATAGGCTCATTAGGGACTAAGACATTCCAAACACACCAAAATTGTAATCACTGTAAACAGACATGTATTAAAGCCCAATAATGATAATGTATCCTCAGAATTCACATTGCATAAGGTATTACTGTATATATCAGCAAATTTTTCACTATTAATTATTAATAATGTATATTTTAATGTTTTTGCAAAGAATGACTGCCAATTATTTCATTTTCGGAATGTGTTCATTAGTGTCAGTATTGAGAGCAGTAATAATTTTACCTTCAATATATAAGAAAGGTTGATTTTGGGGGTCATTTTTCAGGGAAAAAAGTGCATCTTATATGCCGAAAAATATGGTATAAATAATTGCAAGGATTCAAAAAAGATTTCTCTGAATATCGTTTTATAGAGAACATGGTGTATATCCACTGGACAACCATCATATCTCTTATCAAAACTTACTTTATATGTTATAAATACATTAAAAGACAGGAGAAAAAGTGTGGGGCACTTATTTTTATATGATTTAGTGAATGATGGAAAAGATCCTTTACTTTCGAAAAAGATTAATTTTTATGTTCCATAATTAACACTCTTACCCTACTCTCCATATATATAGAACCCTCGACCATACTTTCGTCACCTGATGATGCTGTAACAGGTGAAACCAGTCAGTTATTAAACTTTTTAGTGGAAATTTACAAGTTTCTTTTTTAATTTAAATGGAATCTTTCCACAAAGTAGAACCTTCCCAAGTGGACTTTGTTATTAATGCTGATACAGCATCGAAGGCCAAATTATACTGAAAGCTTTCTTTCAAATTCGCTTCGTTAAACATTTTCTTCATTAGTAAGGGCATTAAACTCGGGGTTTTTCCCAAGTTAGTTCAGGTTTAGGTTTCTCCAATTCGCATTTATTGTTGACAAGAACAAAGTCAACAGTAACACCTCGAAGTACCTAGAAATGGTACTTCGTCCTGAGAGAGAGAGAGCGAGGGAGCGACAGAACATCTCCTAGCACCTAGAAATGGTACTTCATCCACATGCCTCTCTCTGCGAGCGAAGGGATAGCCAGTGGTATTCCCCACTGAGGTATTCTGCGCATGCGCATTAATGCATACTTCATGGGTGTCGAGGAGTCTTGATTGGTGAAACGCAAACAACGTCGCCTAAATCTTTGCATTCTTGGGGATGGCTCTCAGTAATCCTCGTCAGGAAGGCTCAAGAAGACAACGAGCGCACGTAAAGGAGGGTGGGGGAGGAGAGGCAGGGAGAGAGAAAGCAATCTTGAGGAGGCTTCAAAACAGACAGATACAGCAGTTATAATCTGTGTTATATATGTGTATGTATCTATGGAGACTTATTACATATCACAATTAAGATGAAAAAGAATGATTTTTGGCTTTTAAAGTTCTGGTGGGGATGGACCCCTGCTTTGCAGTGTTGAATTTTGCTTGTCAATGCAGAAATGCCTTCATTGTTCACTTAGTATCAACTTATAGACCATATAAAGTAATAATTACATATTAAATTTCAGACCAATTTAAAAGCTCAATCAATAACACTAATGATTAGCAGATATTGAAATGTAATCTCAATCTCCAGGCTCAGTTTCTTAATCAGAAATTTTAAAAAGTAATATTATGAAACACCATAGCTTGTAATAAGCTGAATGTTAATTTTAGGTTAATTATTAGAAATCAAAAAGTTTGATGGGTGACAAATTTCGAAAATTTATTACCAAGTTTAAAAATATAAGCAATAATCCATACCGCACTTAAATACACTAACAGATAACGTGTATAAAAATTAATTATTACAATTACTCCTCATATGCTCCTTAACGACCTATAATTATGAACAACTCATCTCAGTTATTTCTTGTATTTACAAGGGCGTACACAACCGATGTGAAAAACTTTTACCTCTCCAGTTTGAATGCTAAAATAAAAGTAATTGCTGACGTAACTGAAAAGTCAACTAACAATATAAAATGTCAGCATCGATTTCGAAAAGGCTATTTACGTACAGTTCAATTATAAATGTTTTATGAGGTTATAATAGGGCCAACAGGCCAGAAGAAAATTACGGCATCACTATACTTTTCCAAAGTTACTGGATGTGATAACTCACGATATTCTGTTGACTATATCGGGAGAGTTGAACAACACCGTCATAGGGTAGTATAATAGAATTTGTAATTTCCACAAAAAAAGACTTGAAACTTCGACTTTTACAGCATCATCACCTGAAAATAATGTAAAAGGCGAAACCGGTCGACTTAAGAATCAAATCAAAATTCTATTATTACTCTTACGGAATCATTCCACAAAATCGATCCTTCCAAAGTGGATTTTAACCATATTATGGTTCTGGTATGCAAGTCTTCGCAGTAAACTGCATTATCTATTGCCGAATTATAACTGAGTAGTTTAAATAATTGTGTGTTAACATAAATGTAAAGATAGCACTTTCGCAAATAAAGTTTCCTTGAGCAACGGTCGATATACACCAAATAGAGAAGATTCTCAGGTTTTGTAGATTAAATTAGGAGCTCGATCAGTAAATGACCTAAGATGCTGAATTAACATATATAAGATATAACGTCGTAGAATACACATAAAATTAAATAAATTACTGAAACAGATGGAAAAGGGAAATTTTTTGTTTAAATGAAAATTGGAATTAAGAGGACTTTTGTTGAAAAAAGACTTGAACAAAAACGAGAACATGTTCTTTAAAAGAGATTCTCTAGCATCCATCAGAAAATTCAGCGAAAATGCTCAGTTAACAACATTAATAATACATTAATTACATATTAATATCGTAAGCCTCGCTGCCACATGGTTTTCGACCTTAATACCACACCTGAGGATAAATACACATTGTTTCTATAAATTTATAATGGCATCTACACGAGACCCAAACTGGTTATACGAAAAATTACTTATCAGTGAAAAAGTATTCCTACTGAAAAGATAAGTTTCATTTCCTTCGAAACATTGGAAGTGAGGTTTCATGACGGGCGTTTAACATTATAGGTAAGTAATAAAAATGGGAGGGAAATCGTGGAATTCAAGTAAAATTCCCAAATATACGACTAAAAGCGATGAAACATAAAATTAGCATTTGATAAAATTCACCAAAATACATCCAACACTAAGACGCTGCTTGTCAAAATTTCGTTGCCAATCATGCACCCAATACAACACTTACGCCTTTGCCACGTGAATTTAGACAAATTACTTTGTGCAATATCAACTTTCAGATGTTCATCGCCATGACCACCTCGGACAGGAATCGAAATCCGAGCTACTCCAGTACACCAGAGATATATTTATTATCGTTACTTCTGTTTATTGTGGGGGAAGTAACTGGAATAGGTGAAGTTATATATGCCATTAATGCGGGAGGCGAAGCTCATACGGATGTTAATGGAATTCGATTTGAACGTGACCCTCTACTTGGCAAAGTGGGAACCGCATCTGATTATGGAAAACAACTTCTAATAAGTAGGGTACCTCAAAATGACCTTATACTTTACCAGACTGAGCGATATCACCACAGTACGTTTGGTTATGATATTCCAATTAAAGAAGATGGTGATTACGTAATGGTGTTGAAATTCAGTGAAGTATATTTCAACGCTCCGAACATGAAGGTGAGGCGGAAGCATGTTTATAGTAAAGGTAATATTTTTACCGTAATAATGCCCTTTTTCTATTCTAGGTTTTTGATGTTGTGCTTAATGGTGATCATACAATAGTGTCCGAACTAGATATTTATGATAGAGTTGGAAGAGGAACAGCGCACGACGAATACATACCGTTTCATGTTGAAAAAGGCCGACTGTATTATAACGATGAAGAATCAGATATAAGGGGTGGTAAAATAAGAGTGGAGTTTATTAAGGTGAAATATTGTGAATGTATTAATTTTTGGTATTTATAACTCGTATTATAAGTTCTAATAATCTTGTATTTGCAGGGCTACAGAGACAATCCAAAAATAAATGCTGTATGTGTTTTTAAAGGAAGTTTAGAAGGTAATTATTCAATTTAAAAATCTCAATTGTTTTCGTTTTTATATTGCCATGGTTAAGTGATGCAATTTAAAAAAAGAGGCCAACGGCATGTTATAAGCACACACTATATAAATTTCATTATATTAGTAGATTTGTCAACAAATTGAATTAGCCTTTATAATTTGGTGAACCAGAAAAATGGTGGTATTGAAGATTATCCTCCTTGTTCCTGTAATAGTAATAAAATATCATTTGTATTCATTCTACATTCATTCATTAAAAAATATCCATCTGATATTTGATTGAGGAATCGGAATGGTATTTGCTACTGGTGTTGTTGTAATTATCGTTCAAAATTATACTCAAGGCTTCAATTTTTGGAGAGTTATTACGGAATTCTCCCCCAATTATTTTTTAAATAATCGTGATACTTTTGATAATAGATTACTTTTATTTACAGTAATTGGCAAAATTTAAAATAACCAATCTTTTGTTATTTTTTACTGCTGCCTTATGGTATATGCAGTCAAGGATTCACAAATCTTGCACCTGTAGGCATTTAGAGATTTACACCCCTTTTCACCTTTTCTTTTGTTAAAATCAAATACCTGGTTTTTTATTTAAATTTATTATCATTTTTATTCTAATATTTCCGAATAAATAACATATTAACAGTTTATAATCGCATTTTTTTCTATATTCAAGTAATAAATATAAAAGATTACATAAAATAAAAAATATGCACCCCCTAATCGTTTGTGCCTTTAGGCGCTGCCTTCTCCATTTAGGGGAACACGTAATGTGTGAAGGAACCAAAAACATTTCAACTAACTAACCCAACCCAGTGGGGCTGAGCACAATGTTCCTTCACGTTTAAATTTTCCATAAAATAATTAACAAACAAGTGCAAGTATGCATGCACACTGTCGTGGTGGGCGTATAATTAACAAATACCAATTTTTTAATGCATTGCCAAATTAAATTACCTGTATCTCATGTGCTTTTGAAATAATTGTTGTTGAACTTACAAACATTATACCAACCAGCTGAATTTTCTGTATATAAGTTTAATGAAAAGAAATTTGATCTTATATTGTTCTAAGCTAGAAGTGGTAATTTTGAAGTTGAAAGCTGGCTATACAATTATCATAATTCCATTCTCACAAAATAAATGAAAAGATTAAATTTGCTCATCCAGATAATCCTGCATATGAAGTAGTTTAACATTGGATGGCAATTTCAGATTGGCTGTGACCCTCATCCCATTGCCTAATATAGCATTATTTGACAAGGCTCAATATGGTGATTTTTTGCAGAAGTTCCTAAACTTATTCCATTGACTCCTGATCCTGAAGAGGAATTTCATGAGGAAGTGGAAGATAAACGACCATCATCAAAGAGTCGACGTCCAAGTGGTCCACGTACACCAGACCCCTATTCTGTTGATGATTCGTCCATAATGCTCCCAGTATTTGTGGCCATTGGCTCTTTCATTCCCCTCTTGTTCTGCCTGTGCAAACTCTGAGGTTGTGATCTGATGCCTCGCCATAGTCCAAACCCTACAAGAACCTCTTCCTTGGTGTTGATGGTTTACATTGTATATCCAAGTCCTAGCCTAATATTTTTTTATATCCTTATGTTTGGAATCAAAATGTTACATTTTTCCCTTCCATGATTGACTAAATCATTTAATCTTAGCATACCTTGATGCAATTTACAATTGATCTCAAAAAAATGAGGAACTTTGGAGTGGTTTGTGACTTTTGTTTAAATTTAAGGTTGTGAGGATGTGTTCATTTTGGGGATAATTGGTGGTTTTTTTTCTTTTCTGTCGTAATTGATTTGGCTTCTTTGGTATATGTCAGAAATGATGAGAAATTTTATCTAATCTTTTTTCGTTCCATTGAATCAAAATTTTGCTTAATTATTATATAATTAGATATTTCCAAAACGTTTAACTTCAATTTTTATTTATATGTACATTGACCAGCTTGTTGCTTGATCTCTAAAAATGTGGCATTTCAGGCTTAGCCATCTAAAAATTGTCTTTTTGTGAGAAGTGAAGTATATGGCAGATTTAATTATTTGAACAAATTGTAGTTAATAGAAGCAAGACTAAATATCAATCCTTCTTCTTGGTTAGGCCAATTGTACTTAAAATATCAATTTCTTCTTATGCACTAAGTGAACATTTGTACAAAATGACATTTATTAGCTAGTCATGAAGAATGTGCAGTTTTGAAGATTGATTGTTTGTGTTTTTATATTAATCATAATTAAGTTTACAAAGTGTATATTGTTTCAGATTAAGATTTTTAAACTTGTTTTGAATATTGTCTCGCAATTTAGGTTATTTGCTGACTAAATCACTTTGTAATGTCCCCACTCTACAGAGCTATGGTGTTTTATTGAAGGGCATCTTCTGTGCAATAATATCAATGTGAGACAAATCTATTATGTTTTTTGGGACAAAATTGAGTAAATCACTCAGTTATTTAAAGTAAAATATCTTTATTTTTAAGCTATGATCCATGATATCATTTGCCATGTATGACCAAAATCTCTAAGAAATAGTTACTATCTTACCAGACTGTTAATGTGCTTGAGGTAACAATTTTTTTCTTGTAGATTATATCAATCTCGTCCAATTTGATGGGTTACTTTGGGTTGATCCACTCTGTAGATGGTATTAGCTAGGGAGAAATAACCCAAGTATTCCACTGAATCAGCTTGTGTGTCGTTGTGATAGTGGCCCACCTCACCATGATGGCTGAATGAGTGAAAGTGCTGCATCCTTAAATCCAATCCCTGATGAATTTACAAACAAGAATACTAATGTTATGGTATGAGAAAATGAATGTTACCATTTTTATGTGAAGTACTTCTTACAAAATGGATACGTTTAATTAAAATTTTCACAATATAAAACTGGTGACTTCAGGATTTAAATTGATCTATTGAGGTAATTCTCCATGTGTATAGCAAAAGTAATAATTACCAACAAGCTTGATTTCATAATGCAATTGATGAAGATGTCATTCAATGGGTTAATGTGATCATATTTTTTAATGAAGAGGACACAAAGCTATTAGTGAGTAATTTGCTCCATCCCTTCTAGCATAGTATGATAACCAATTTGCATCCAGCCTCTCACTCATATACTAATTCTGATTGCCACCACCTTAATACATACCTTCTATCTAAGTTTGTTTCATTGATGATTTAATAGCATGTTAATCTTTCAAAATTGTATAGAATTTTTTAGAAAATAATGCAATAAATTTTTTTCAATAACTACAGAATTTGCAAATGAAAGGTCAAGTTATAATTTTTTGTTGATTTTCCAAACAACCAGTTTTTAATTTTTATTTAATAAATGATTGTATCTTACATGCTTAGAACTTAATGTTCGTACTCATTGCTACAACTAAAATAGGAGGAAAAAACTTTTGATAAATGATTTAATTGTTCAGTATTGACATTTGCAAACATGACCAAACCTCCTATTTATCATTAGTAATTATTAGGAGAAAGTTTCCACCAGATATTCAACATTCTGTAGTATTTAAAAGTGCTTGCACAGGTTCTGTGATATTGCTATCATTTATTAAGTTGCATATATTGGCAATGCATCTACTAGAGCAGCGTTTCTCAAACTGACTGCCATAGTGCTCTGAGAAATTGCAACTTATGGTTTGGAGCACAACAAAAATTTGTTAAGTAAATAAATCAACGATTTAGAAATGTTGGTAAATCATTTGGGCAGTAATCTTTTCTCTAATAAATACAAGGATATGTAGCACCAAAAAAATGAATGTCCAAATATTGTGATACCTGTATATAAAATTTACAACCTTATTTCAAGGCAGGAGAGTTGCAAAATTCTGTTTATCTCTGTAAGAACACCCTGTCCATGATAAGTTTGAGAACTGCTGTTCTAGTGAGAATTTTTACAAAAAACTCATCGACTACGTGAATACCTGTGGTGGCCATGGCAATGAAGGAGTGCTTACTAGTAGGCTTATGGATGCAAATGGGTTAAATCAGTATAAAAATTTCATCATATATATCATAACTGATAACCAAAACTGCAACACTAACCTACGGAAAAATCACATTCTATGCAATAAGGTAAAATTCAACTCCCTTGATTTTCTTATTTATAGATCCACAACTGTGAAAAAGCATATCTGTGATATTTTATACAGGTTTTAAATGTTATTTAATATGAGTTGTACTGGTAAAAATGTATATCTTGCCATTCAAACCAAAGAGTTGTTAAATCTTTATTATTTATGTTGTATAGCAATTTATTATGCATAATACCTTATGCGTATCAAAAACCATCCATTGAGTTCAACAAAAATATTACATACTGTGGCTAAAATAGAAAAAATTTCAATTTTATACAATTTTCTGTAATTGAATCCTTTTAAGCAGGGTTGGCCAATAAGCTGACTTTGAAGCCACTTTCAATGTTGCATGTTGCCAAGTCATTAAATCCATTGTTCTAAGAGAGGGGTAGGGGAAGGTTTTAATCATTCTAGTTGATGGGTCGCACTGCATGTTTTCATCAACCTATCAATGAGTTGCACTTGACTACATTACAGGGTAAGATGATATAATGGTGGGTCCCCATGTAGTAACTTTTTTCTTTCGCATGAAAAACATTCACCATAAACACTTAGCTAAATCACTATGCCTGTCCTATACACAGTTCACAATCCTATTGCTGTTAATACTTGAAATTTATCCTAACTTTTATGTGGTAGGCAAAATACCATCTCTCATATGGGTGGATACCCTTCCCTTAAACCTCAAAATCCATTGAAAAATTGTCAGTTTCTTAGAACCATGGCTGCCTAGATGCACATTTCAGTATCTTGGATATTGAAATATGTACTATGCAGGGATTTCAGAGGAAAGTGTGTGCATGTGGCCTGGAGTACCATCCCCCAAACCAGGGGTCAGCAACCTGCTGCTCTTTAAGGACTTGCATGGGGCTCCCGATAGCAACTCTTCCTGATAAAGCATCTAAAACCTCAGACAAAATTGGATTCATAAATTATTTTAATGGCAATCACAGAAAAATAAAATGTATGGACGTATTATTAGAAGAAACATTTGTTTTACACACTTGATCCAAAAAGTAAAACAATGGCAAGGTTAAAGAGGGACAATCGACCTCATCAACCTACATGGTACTGTCAATGATTGTGGCTCTTATGTTGTGTGTTATACATAATTTGAAAAAGTGGTTCTTCTTGTGAAAAAGATTGCTAACCCCTGCTTGAGTTCGGTCACTGATGATGAGTAGTTTCCTAAACCAGTGTGATTGTATTTCCTTGTTTTTGTTATAAGGAGGCTTTCATTCTTTCCTCATCTTCAGGGCAGGTCATGGAGTTTCCCCAGATTTGTCTCGCATCCCTTTTGCTATGTCAATGACCTGAACAACATGTGCATCATATTCTGCATGAAAATTGGGAAAGCAGCAAGTGAAACATTTCAATTACTTAAAGTTGTATTTAGTGATGACATTAGGAGAATATTACAAACTGATGAATATGCAGCAGTGATTCGCAGTTTGGTTAGAAATAACTGGTGAATGACTTGGAGATATAGCAGAAGTTGAAATTTCTGAGAGAAATGCAATATGGAAATAAAATAAATCATTGACTGGTGAGCAAAAAGATGTGTATCTTCCAGGCATCATATTTACTGTAGATTATGACTTTTTATCAAGGTGATGAAATGCGAGTGTAGAGATACCATCCAGATACAAAGCAGCAAGCATCATGATGAAAGTAACCTTCATTGGCATGACAAAGGTGATGCTGATTGTTATACTTGACCAGGATAAAGTTGTATACCATTAGTATGTACCGCAAGAACAAATAATCATCATTTCGATTTAGAAGCTTTAAAACATCTTTGTGATGCAATTAGGAGGAAATGATGGTTTCAGGTTAAAATGTCCAATACACAATAATGTCCACTGCTCAACCATGTCCAACTAATTAAAATGTGCAGTGCAAAACATTGTCCAAATAATTAAAATTTCCACTTCCTAAATGCCTAACAAATAAAAATACCTAAAGAAAAGATGTTCAAAATAATCTGGGCAAACGATAAAAAAAATGGAATAATTATTTAACACAATGTTCATTTCTACATCAGTTTTAAATAGGTCCTTCCCTTTCTTCTTCGATAGTAGTGCACTGTATTTTAAGGTGGTAAGATATAGATCAAGGGTGGCCAAACCATGGCTCTCGAGCCACACGCGGCACTTTTAATTTAACATGCGGCTCTTTTAATTTAACATGTGGCTCATTCATTTACATTTAAGGTTAGCATTTTTGAACTGCTCATACTGCTGGACAATATTTTCTACTCTGATTGGTGAGTTAAGTCTTGTTGATGGGTTGTTTGATTTTACTATGTCCTTCCCTTACTTGAGTAATGCATACAATTTTCGTTGTTGTGTTTCTCATCTTGTATGTGTTCCAAAAATCTCCAAACACTCACATGGTGCATGCATGAGTATGCCTCCCTGTTGTACAATGAGATGAACGAGCTTCTTTCAACGCATATCCAGTAAATTCGTTCTCCATTATTGCTTTTTGAATGAAAGTGATACATGAATCAGTATCAGATTTGAAATATGGCCAAAGAAGACAATGACCTAAGGGTGGCAAGATTTCAGGGTGAGAATAAAAAATAAATATGCAGAATTTTTGATGAATTAATTATGATCTGCAGATGGATGGATGCACAGACAAACCATATACATGAGTGATTCTTTTTGGGAAAAAGCACCAAAAATAGGGCAGAAAAAAATAATTTGGCCTATTGGTGGATAATTCCCAAATCCACCAATAATATGAATGCATTATGTTCCAGAATTTCCCTTTTTTTTTAGATTGAATAATTTTGGCCATGGTCAAGTAATCACTAAGAAAATTTAGTCGAGGTGAAAAGCTAATATTCGTTGTTTAGCAACAATGTGCTATTGTTGCATTGTATAAAAGTGGCTGTTCAACAATGGCTTTCATACTGAATACCTATTACATATTCAAATGACTTAATTAAGTTGGCATTTAAATGTAAGCATATGAAATGTATAAGGCATTATGCTTTGGACATGTAAATGTAAGGAACATTTTGATGTATTGGACATTATGCATTGGACATTATTGTATATTGAACATTTTTCAGTGGACGATTTGACCTATTACCAGAAAAGATGGTCTGATTCAGGGCTATGCCCAGACATTTTGCTGCCTGAGGGGGTGACGTCATTTGGCACCCCTTTAATTTTTTTTAAACGTTCCACAGTTGTCAAAGATAAAATTAGAAGTAGAATGAAACAACTGAAATGTGAATGTAAATAAATGCTGTAATGTATTTTTTTAAAATAAATGAGCCATTGTATTGTTGTTGTTACACTCGATAAAAGAATGTTTAATAGAAGTGCACTGGCTCCTTTGCTTGTGCATGCCAAGAAATTCGGGTATGATAATGCTACTATGCAGCTCAATTCATTGCTAATACTCGAAAGACTTCTTTGCAACATTTTTAAAAAGGGATTCTAGAAATAAACAATATTGAAAAAATTACGAATGTTTATGTAAAGACTTATTATACTCTTATTTTGAGAGGCGGTTGACTTGCCATCTCACTTATCAGCACAACCCTGGTCTGACTGTTGCATACTTCACTATGACAACATCCCTGTCCACTCAGCATTGCTTGAGAGGTAATTTTTACCTCGATACTCCATGCCACAGTGTCCATGTTCACCTGGTATAGCTCCACATGACTTTTTTTCTATTCTCTCAACTAAAGAAAACCTTAAAAGAAGGAAGATTTTGTGATGTGGAAACTGAAATCAATGGAGCAACTTTTAGCAATTCCAGTAATTATTCATCAGAGGTGCTTCCAAGGTCAGGAGAAATTGGTGGCTGCAGGTGGAGCATACTGTGAACAAAATACTTTGTTTCATACAGCATCAGTCTCAATGCTTTCTGAATATCTCTTATGTCCCGATTGTGCATGGTGAGGTATCAGTAGGTGTGTCTTTCTATATACAATTTAAACAATTGAAGTTATACATTATTCTGCAGAATATGCTCTTTTACATAATAAATAATGGTGGAGACTATGTTGAATATTAGTATGGTATATGATTACTCCTAAACCGTTTAATTCAATGCTTAGAGAAACACCAAGCAATATGGTAAGAAAAGAGGAAACTTCAACAAGGTGGAAAATTATTTAAAATAAAATAAAGTACTTAATTACCATATTTACTCGTGTAATTGCCCCACATTTTTAACACTAAAACAAGAGTGGGACAAATACAAAGTTTTCCCCTTTATAGAAAGTGATATTGAAGAACACTGATAATGCAATTTAAAACATTTATTGGTATTTTCTCCCTGCAAAAACTGGTTTATATGAAGACAACAAAACCTGAGAATGTCTAAGTGAGTAAACAATGATAAACATCATGTCAAAGTAAACAAGGGGCAATGTTGTTATAGTGATTTAAAATGCTCTTTCTGTGCGGCAAAAGTTAGGTTATTGTTTTTAAATTTGTTTCATATGTGATAAAAATTCAGCATTTAAGATGTGTGAAGCCAAAAGAAACATCTTGTCAAAGTAAGAGCGAGGGAATATGCAGTGCAAAATAATAACCTTTTATTTCCTCCCATAATTGGAGTGGGGCATTTATGCGAGTAGATATGCTAAACACATGTTTAGCGGATATTATTGTTGAAACACATGCATGCACACAACTAAATCCTAAAGAAGGAATTGCAAAAAATTAGTTCGTGACAGCGACCTGGATTTCACACTGTGTGAGTAGTTGTATAATTGTCAGAAGACGGAAATGATTTAGAAAATTGCATATAATACTAGGTATCTGGTGCAAAATAATTTCTCATTAACTGAAGTACTGTATTAACCTTTTGTGGTCCTAACCCAGACTGAGTCCGGCTTTTTAAATTTCCCGTTGTGGTTCTAAGCCGGACTCAGTCCGGATGGACTTGGGCGATTTTTTAATGAAATGGGGCTGTCATCTTTTTTGTTTTGGCTGACTGGTTCATCCACTGTTTTATGCTGCCATCTGCTGGGCCTTCTTTGAATTCCTTGCAGGACAAGAAAATATTTTCTCAGCCTATGTTTACATCTAGCGATTGAAAATGGCATCCACTAGAAGGCAATCATTGCAAGAGGTGACTTGTGATTCCTGGAGTAATGTTAGTGTTGAATCTGATGATGTTTCTGAAAGTGATAGTGAAGATGTAAATAGTGAGGGGAATGATAAATCTGAAGATGATGTTAAAGATTGTTACAGGTATCTTGACACAGACAATGACTTTGTGAAATATAATTATGGTTCCATGCAATGTTACAAACTTCCACAGGCTGGAATATAAGCAGAAAAGTCTGTAGATTTCCTTTCGCTATTTTTCACCATTTTCTTCAAAACTAATTGGACCTGGTGAGATTGCATAAGGTAAAAAAATTGGACCTCAAAAGGTTAATTTATCCTTTTTATTTTGGATAGTTGCATGAGTTTTGTTGTTTAGTAGGTCTCTATCACAGTCGATCAGGCTCACAAACCTCCTAACAATGGTATGATATCCGGCGCAGAATAATATCCTGTAAATATTCCTTTTTCCATCTTTAGGATTTAGTTGAGAATGAGTGCAAGTGACAGCACATCCCTGACAAGGAATAACATACTGGAAACCAGTGTTTTATTTGTTTTTAGCCTTCCTTGACAAAAAGTAAAAAGAGAACGTCTTATGGTCAGGTCATGTCCGTATGTCTATTTTCTTTATGTATACACAGCGCAAGTGAAAAGAAATGGGTAATTTATGATGAAGGAATGAACTTGAACATAAAGATTATATTACCACTATTCGAGTGAGGTAAGTTTTAAATAATTGTCCATTGTTTTATTAATTACACCTACTTAGGAAATAAGTCTGTGAATCAAAAATTAGATATTTCCTTGTCATCACTACTGGCATATCATTTTTCAGTTCTTAGACATTATACCAAGCCATTAATATTTATCTTTTTTGGCATGAAAAAAGGGGGGAGGAGACTATGGCGGATAGGTGAATTAAAAAATTACTAACTCCAAACCGTAACGTTTACCCAGAGAAGCGCTCAAAAGAAAAGGAAAAATAAATAAAAATACAAGTTTGCTGGACAATGGCCTAACAGGGACTTGTAGTCAAAACCTAAGCCTAAAAGGAAAAAATAAAAGCACGAGTACAAGACAAATAAAGAAAAACTTCTCTGGAACAAGCATTAAATACGTATTTCGAGAGCTATGCTCTCATCTTCAGTAGCTGAAGTCGTATGATTTGAAGGTGTCTTGTGTTGTGTATTTATATGTTCGTGGTAAAAGTGAAAGGATGAAGGGGGGGTGGGGACCGAAGTGGCAGAAAAGTTTTTCTTATTTGTCTTGTACTCGTGCTTTTATTTTTTCCTTTTAGGCTTAGGTTTTGACCACAAGTCCCTGTTAGGCCATTGTCCAGCAAACTTGTATTTTTATTTATTTTTCCTTTTTCATTTGAGCGCTTTTCTGGGTAAACGTTACGGTTTGGAGTTAGTAATTTTTTTATTTTTGACATGATTGCATAAATCATAAAGAATGCCTCTGCCTCGCATGTATGCATGCATGATGTGTGCATCTTTCCTCTCTTGTTTTAAGTTTCTCCACCTTCTTGTAGTTTTACCTTTTTCTTTTTGTATGATCTTTCTCAGTGTTTCTCTTTTACATATATTGTAATAAATGAGTACCTGGCACATAAATGACATTTTGACAAAAATGAGCCAGCCCTCATTGATCTAACTACAGAAGAGCTTGTGGTGAACACGCTAAGGCTGAATATTAATTGCCATTCAAAAAGGGATGAATAATTCCCAGTCCTGTAAAGGATGGCCACCCCATCTTCAACACATTTAGACATTACTATAAAGAAGTGAGTCAAGTGCTAAATGTATAAAGAGGGATTTCATTGTATTTTAAATTATTTCTTTTCACATAGCAAGGGATAACATGTTAAGAAGTACGAAACAATACAGATTTAGGTCAACTTAACTCACCGGGTCAGCTGTGATGAATGTTCCCACCGAAATGAGCGGAGCAGAGAAGTTGTAAAACTTGAGCCAATTATTCAGTTCAATGTCTGTTTTTATTGGAATACTGGAGAAGTCAGGCATTACATGATGTTTTGCTGTTCCCTCTTTTATCAAAAAAGTACCACCAAAACCTATGAATGCATAAAAGTTAAATTTCTAAAAATTGAATAAGAAAAAATTCAACTGTTTTGTCTCATACCAGAAAATAGATTTTTTTTCTTTAAATAATAATACTATCTATATCAGTGGCGGGCAACCTTTTCTACGTGGTGGGCAGCAGAGTAAGTTGTCAATGCTTTGTCGGGCTGGATCAGACTTTAAATCAGACGCTAGGTAGAGATTCTGAGATATCATAATAGTGAAAATCAAGTTTACATTAGGTTTCTAGGATTCACATTTCAATCCCAAGTGGTTTACAGCCATAATTTGAATGAATATGATAGGAATTTGTGTATTAAATTTTACGGATTACAGGCTGCATAAAATGTCCTCGGAGGCTGCTTGCTGACCATAGGTTGCTCACCACTGACATATATCTTTCTAAAAGATGGTAATGTGTTGTAGGAATAAATCTGAGTCATACATACAAATTTTCTTAAACAGCTAGCATGGTTCTACATTGAAGTGACCAACACAGGATACAAACATAAAAAATTTGATAGGATCCTTGGATGTGCTGTATAACATGATGTACAAGTTACCTTGAATTTTTGGTTTGAAAATGCATTTATAGAAGAGGTGGGCAAACCTTAAATGTGGCAGGCTGCATTAACAGTTGCAGATTCCTAGGTGGACTGCATTAAATGATGAAAATGATTCACCCTAGTAGTGATAATTAATAATCTATTAGCCCCATAATATCACTGGAAAATGTTTCCTGGCTGTAATTTAAACAAATATGAAATTATCTGTATTGTGCATCATGGTTCACTTTCATAATTGTAATGTGGGCTACATAAAATGCTCTCGCGGGTTGTCCACCCCTGATTTATAGACTATATACCTCTTGTACATGAAATATTTTATTGGGCAAAATTGAGGTCCTGTAGTGGTAGCATTTTGTATGAAACCAAAATAAATATCTGAATAATGTAAAGCTTCAAGAACAAGCATTTTTAAAATACTTGTCTCAGATATCTCTAAAAGTCAAAACAAGGTTATAAAAAACCTTGTTTTTCAGCTATAAGAGGAGCTCGATAATTTCCTGTTGAATGTAAAACTTATTTGACCATTAGAAAATATGTGGGAAGTTCTAAATTTTCCTATAGAGTGTATGATGGCACACTGTACAGGGTATCACAGAAGTCTAGACCCATAAGAAAAATATACAATATTCTTACATAAATAAAATAATGACTGTATTTTCCACTGTTTTAATATTTCAACATGACCCAGGTTTCGATGTGATTATCATAGAGCGATTCCACAAGATCATACCTACCACTGTGAATTTTTAATATCCTTAAAGTTAAACAAACATTTCTAATGTCATTTTTATATGTATCAGGAAATAGGGTGGTAAAGTCTGCCATTAAGATATTTTATGTATTTCCTGGATTGTGTAAAACCGACATAAGAAATGTGTTTCTTTAACTCAAAGAATATTGTCCATTTTCACTATGGGTCCAGACTTTTGGGACATCCTGTATATCTACTGGGATTCATAATAACATTTATCCAGACCGACAACAAAAAATTTCCGTTATACAAAATGAAATCATTGTTTCAAAATGGTCGCCAACATCAGAGGATCAATGTTCTTGGTCAACTTTGGTGACATTCACTTGGAACTAAGATTCAAAATTAGTAATTACCTCAACTAATGTTTTACAACATTTTTTTAAAGCTTCAAATGTTAAAATTTACTCGAGGGCATTCATATTTTAGCCAAAAATTGACAGATTTATATGACTTAAAAACCAAAAGAAATAACTATAGCAGGAAAGTTAATAAATCTACAGCACAAAGGGGATATATTACAACTATTAAGGTTTAATGGAACAAATACATTCCCTTTCCACTGATTAAATCACTGAAACAAGTATTGGGCACAGGATAGCATTTAAAAAGAGCTCATAAAATGAGCAAGTTAGGTAATCCTGTAAACTAAAACTAAATACCCAATATAAAATTTAGTGATTGACATTATTCTATAAAAATCATTTACTCAAGGACCAAAAATACTTCCCAATAGAAACTTTATGCTAAACACTTACCTACTGGTTTGTCTTTGTATATGCTCTGTAGAGATGTTCTAATGCTTGTTATAAAATCCTGAGAACCAATCCTTCTTTTACAACTTACTCGTATGACCTTTAATGAAGAATTGAGATAAAGCAAGCATCAGTAACTGTTTATAGCAATTATTTTCACTATGTTTTGGCGAATACAGCTAACTTCTGACTGTCCCCAGTAATGATGGGGAGCTATAGATTGGAAAATCCAGAAATCATTTAAATACTAGAGTAGAAGTGCCCATTGAATTTCAACAGATTTAGTGAATTGACTACAGCACAACATAAAACACTGATTTCTGCATCACCCATAAGATATTGTATCCAATGAGTTATCTTTCATTATCGAAGGTGCTCCAATAGTCCTATAAAGCCTATAAAATTCTGTGAATTTAATATAGTCAATAGGCTTTGGTGAAATAAATGCAACAAATATTATCATTTAAAAAACTTCAAAAAATAAATATATTTGTTAATATCTACACAAAACGAAATTAAGCATAGCAAGGATATTTGTTTCCTATTTATAAGCATTGGACTCCCATTGGTGGCTACAATGCGATTACATTGTCATATCATTTATAATTTCTCATTGTTAGGGCCATTCTGTAGTAGTTCAGTTATTGAATTAAATGCATGCAATCAAGCAAGAAACTGATTATATATATATATATATATATATATATTGGGGTGCCGGTGGTGTAGTGGTTAGGACGCTGGCTGCTACTCGCCCGATGCTTGAAAGTCATCAGGTACGAATCCTGCGCGAGTAGGATTTTTTCTCAAGGTCATCCGGCCCCCTGTTTGCGTGGTTTGAGGAGACCGCGCAAATTCAGCTGTTCCGTCCTTCGGAAAGGACGTTAAGCCGTTGGCCCCCCTGGTGTTCTTCGCAAGAGCAGGCAAATGCCGGCACCGGGTTTCCCTCCTCCCTTCTGTGTGTGTGTCCGGTGTGGAAGGCAACGGGAAACCACCACACCGTGTATGTATATTCCCTAGTCAAAACCAATTAATTAGTTAATTGGTAGGACCTGTCGTAAGACAGAACACGAATGAATGAATATATATATATATATATATATATATATATATATATATATATATATATATATATATATATATATATATATATATATATATATATTCAGCTTTAGAAGGCACAGGGGATTTCAAAATTGGAGGAAGGGTTATAAGAACAGTAAAATACGCAGATGATCAAGTACTTCTAGCAAGAAAGGAAGAGGAGCTACAAAAAATGATAAATAGACTAGTGATAACAGGTAGAAAATATGGTATGGAAATAAATACAGAAAAATCCAAGGTCATTCGAATATCGGGTAAAGAAGAGAATCTGAACATAACTATTGGGGGAAAGCCATTAGAACAAGTTTCTGAATATAAATACCTTGGAAGTATCATAACACGAGAGGCAAAATGTACGGATGAGATCAAAACTAGAATAGGAAAAGCAAAAGCGGCTTTCAGGAGAAAGAAACAACTACTTACAGGGAATATAAGGGAAGATATCCGCAAGAAGTTGATAAAATGCTACGTATGGAGTATAGCATTGTATGGGGCAGAAACATGGACGCTAAGGAAAAATGACATCAAATACTTGGAAAGCTTTGAAATGTGGACTTGGAGGAGAATGCTGAAGATAAAATGGACAGATAGGATGAAAAACGATGAAGTGCTAGGAAGAATAGGAGAGAAGCGAATGATTATACAGACTATCAGAAAGAGGAAGGCTAACTGGGTTGGACATTACCTGAGGAGAGAGAGTATGATTAAAGACGTGTTAGAAGGAAAACTAGATGGGAAAAGGGAAAGAGGTAGGAAAAGGTTTCAGCTGATAGACGATCTGAAAGGGAAAGAGAGTTATCAAGATATAAAGAGGACAGCGGAAAATAGGAGTATATGGAGAACCAGGTTTAACCATGAATAATCACGGACCTGTCTACGGACAGACTACCTATGATGATGATATATATATATATATATATATATATATATATATATATATATATATATAAACTTAAGGAAAAGAAGAGGTAGTGATGAGGGTGGCAACAAGGAGTTGAAGGAAGCCCAGCAGACACTTACCAAGTTGGCAGGCTGCTGGGGGTGTCAAAGAGACAGAAAACATGCACACAAAAAAACAAGCTTTTCGGGCATATGCCCTTCTTCAGCGATGGAGATAGAGTACATGTATATATATATATATATATATATATATATATATATATATATATATATATATATAGGTAACGTATATACTCGTGCACAGTTTGAATACCAAGTTTTTAGGTCATAAATTAGGGGTGTGCATTATATATAGACTTCTGTGAAATTAAATTAAAAAATTGACGTGTACCTACCTCGCACCAGATTCTCACTTTCTGAGTGAATTGAAGGGAAATCCACACTAATTATCAATAATCCAGTTTATACAGGTATTAAGTAAATGTATTAAACACCTAATTACTTCCTTACAATTGCATTTTTATCCTCTCAAAATATTCTACATTTCATTAGCTAATCAGCTGATTGCTGAAGTCTCTCAAAAAATCACCAGGTAGACTTCCTGCAAAACATATATTGAAAACAAAAAACATACGTAGTAGGTATATACACGAATTGAAATAATTTTCTTAGTTAATGAATATATTATATATAATTAACAATGTAAGTAATTTAAAACCCATAGAAGTCACCTTCCTCATCATCTTCAGCACCAAATAACTGAGGAAGATGACTGTGATACGCAATGAAATTTAAGATTTCGTAATAAATACTGCAAAATATCTCTAGCCATTTAATATTCCATAAATAAGTGTTACGTGTAGTTTGAAAATTTAAAAATAAATTGACGTTTAAACTTCATTCAACATTCGACCTTTAAGCCTGAAGCATTTTGCCTTGTAAGCAAATTTTTGCAACTCGGAATTTTTGGATTTAAAAAATTAATTTTCGGAGGTTTTTACATAAAGGCGGATTTGCGTAAGTCTTGCATAACCTGAGAAGGGTCTATATTTATTTATTTATGGTACAGTAGTTAATACCTAACATGACAATATAATTCTACAATTTTGTTATACCCCCAAAAATTTAGGATGCGTGTTATACACAGATTATATGAAAAGTCAGGAATTTTTGGAAAAAAGAATGGGTGCACATTATACACGACTATATGTAGTATATATTATAGATAGCTGTGGCATGTACTTTTGTACTTAAATTTGAACAAGGGCAGCAAACATTTAGGGCCCAGTGCCTTCATTATATTTTATTTACAAATTAGTTACACTTGAAGGAACTATTTTAAAAATACAATTAAATTAAAGCATATCAGAGGTCTCACACGTTACAAAGTGAATCTTATGCCTTTTTCCACAATAAAAAAATTCTAGAATAAGCTCTTATAATAAAAAAATCTGATGTGGCCACCACATTACTTTCTCCATACCTGTAATATTTTGAAAAATTCCAAATAATAATAATAATGTTTATTGGTCTCAGGACTAGAATACACAAGTATAGGACAGGTCATTAAATATAATACAGACAAAAGAAAAAAATGTATCAAAAAAGTACAGAATAAATGCCCATATATCAAAAAATGGAGTTAATAAGAAGTTTGTCTAATAGTATTACACAGTTGGTACATTTTCAATACAACTATTTACATTGGAAATCAAAAACAATAAAACACATAAGTCGCAGAGGATATCATATGATATTATACATGTGGCAACACAACATGGGAAACCAACTGTTCTAAATGCATAAATTCTTCCATTGAATAGAATACCTTGTCTACCAGATATTCTCTTAGTCGTCTTTTAAAAATATTATTATTGGATATATTTTTTATATTTGAAGGCAGAAATTTGATTCCTGAATATGCAGGGCCATTACTGTACACTGTACTGTACATTGGACAATTGCATTATTTTTCAAATTAAAATATTATCCCAAAATATGTGATTTATTAATAATATATGAGCAATTTCGAGCAGTAGATGGAAAAGGATGAGTAATAGTAATTGATTTTTTTAAGTGTGTTGACGGCTATGGTCATTTTGCACTGTCATCAACTGGACATACACACAGAAGGGAGTATGGAAACCCAGTACCTACTCTTTACTAGTGGCGGCCGCTGGCATTGAAACCGGTAGAAAGGTTCTGGAATTCCGTTAATCCTGACAGACATGATGCTCGTGCGATCGCAGATTTTATTTTAAAACAACTCGATCCGCAAATTCGAATAAACTTATAGCACCAAGTTTTGATGGTGCTTCTGTTATAAGTGGGCATTTAAATGGCGTTCAGAAACTGATAAAAGACAAGTATCCACTAGCTAATTTCGTCCACTGTTATGCCCACCAGCTGAATCTCATTATATCTAACACAGTGTCCATCAACTGCCCGTATCTTTTTTGCACATTTGTCTGGAATCAGTTCATTTTTTTCTAATTTGTCCCAAAGAACAAAAGTGTTGGATGACGTTGTACAGAGAATATTGCCCCGGGTATCACAGACCAGATGGAATTTCCATTCTTGTAGAGTCAGCACAGTTTATGAATATAGGAAAGAACTCATAACGGTTATGGAAATTATTGAAAACAGTGATGACATAAAGTTGCAGTCTACTATAACACAAGCAGGTGCATATAAACTTAGGCTGAAAGAAAATAACTTTGTCTTTTGGTTAATGCTTTTTCACCGGATAATGCCTCACATGGAGATAATTTTTAGACAGGTTCAAAAATGAATCACTGATCCAGTTAAAGTACAGCAAGCAATGTAGCATTTAGAGAATAGCATACAGTCAGAAACCAAGTTAATGTGATTACTGAACAGGTTGAAGACGAGTTAGAAAATTAAGAGGATGAAGTTCGACCAAAAAGACCATCGATCACTGACAGGAACTCTGCCTGCAGGATGAGAGAAAGTAAAGAAGTTTGTGACACCATAATCACAGAAATAAAAGATAGATTTCAATTTACTGGACACCTCATGGCTATGAATCTATTTGTGGTAAAAAAATTTGATAATTACACCAAAAAATTCCCTGACATGTATCTCAGTGAAATAATTGAAAAGTATTCTTTTTTGGAAAAAGGAGACTGAAGAGTGAACTTCAAGTTTTTTTACGAAAGAGAGGAATTGAGAGCAGTTTCTGGTGCGGTACCATTTCTGTCGCTAATTTTGGGCGATGATTTGTGTGAAACATTTCAAGAGACAATAAAGCTTTTAAAAGTGTTGATCACGATACCAATGTTGACATCAGAAGCAGAACGGTGTTTTTCAATGATGAAAATAATAAAGACTTTTCTTAGGAATAGTATGAAAGAAGAAAGACTAAGTGCTTTAGGCATGCTATCGTGTGAAAAAACTTTTGTAAATAACATAGACTGCTTCAACAGAAAAGTTATTGATTTATTTTCTAACAAGATAGATCACCGAATGGACTTTGTTTACCACTCATTTTAGCTGCAAGACACTTTTTTCATCATTACTAATATTATTTATTGGTCCAGGAGGTCTAGTACAGACATAGGACATGTCAGAGAGAATACATACATAAAATCACAGATGCACACAATAAATTAAGAAACAAGTTACAGCACAACTAATTTCCATTAAGGTATTCAACCACTAAGTAATAAAAAATTATTTAATAAATACTTTTTAACTTTGTTTTTAAACTGACATATTATTTATGGATTTTATGTCAGTAGGTAATTTATTATATATTAGGGTTACTGTATGATATGGAATTTTATCAGATATTTTTAGATTATATCTTACATGATGTATGTTTAGATTATGGCGAATAGAGTAGCAATGTTCTTGTCTATTAAGACTGAAAAGATGGGAATGGGTTTTTGCAAATATTGCTACTTCGAGAACCAGTATGCATGGGAGAGGGAGAATACTTAAGTTTTAAAATATGGTTTACATGTGGATAGATTATTTACACCAGCAATTACTCTATTAGCTCTTTTCTGTAGTTTAAAGATGTGGTCCATATGGCAGGATCTGCCCCAAAAAATTATGCCATATCTAATTTGGGAGTAAAAATACACATAGTAAATTTGAAGTCACATTAGAGGAGACCAAGTGATATAAGTTTTTTAGCATATAAACGTACATGTGTAATTTATTGGCTAGATAATCTACATGTTTTGACCAGTCAAGAGTTTCTGTTAAATTAATATCTAAGAATTTTATTTCACTGCAGTTCGTGAATGTGAGATTGTTAAGTTCAAGTGATGGACTTTTTTTGTATGTATGGAATAATATGTAAGATGTTTTTTGTTGGTTTAATAAAAGTTTATTGAGCATTGTCCAATTGGTCATTTGTGCTATGGCTTCGTTAGCTTCTATTTCAAGGGTCTTCATGCAAGGTGCAGTAATAACATGATTTGTATCATCGGCAAAATTTACCAATTATCCATTGCTAATATAAGTAGACAGGTCATTGGTGTAGAGCCGGGGTTCCCAAACTATGTTCTGCGGAACACCGGTGTTCCGCTGAACCTGAATAGGTGTTCCGCGACAATTTGGAAAGGTTTTATACACTGCAATATATTTAAATATCTTCTACTAACTACTTCAAGTAATAAATGAAAAGTAATTTTAAATTTCCTGCCTTTATGTATGTGTGCGCGTGTGTGGGTGTTTTAAGCAAAAGTGGCGCTGTGTAAATAATGCCCCGTTCCCACTACCAATGTACGGACCTTCGTACCAACCACTCGCACGTTTCCACGAGTTATAAGTTCCCATCGTAACTCAGTGCTGCTCTCCCTAGGCTGCCGGTTGAACTACTAACAAACACACATCTAATCTTGGACATTTTAGTAGAAATGAAGAGCACTTTCCATCTTTGTATATTTGGAAATGTCTTAAAAATGAAATCACAGCTCTCCTCCACTCTTCATCAAAAGACAGTCTTCGGCATCAGTGTATAAATTCGGGAGGGAAAGGTCTGCGGGAAATTTCATAAGTAAGTCCGTGTTGTTTTTTAACCTTAAAATTTGATCGACTTTGAACTGAAATTTTTTGTTGATAAATTTGTCCTTATTACAGTATTTAAATATTATTCAAAAACTACCCATGGATTTTTGGTTAAAAACTGGAACTTCGACAAAAGGAAGGCCAAGAACTTCTACTGATACATCCAATACGTCTATCATTGAAGAAGAAAATGATCGAAAACCCGTGGTTTCTTCAAAATCTAATATTAAAGAACAAGTGTCATCTATGAACAGACCAAAACGGAAGTACGATGAAAGTTATTTAAACTTGGGATTTACGTGTATTGGCAATTCGGATGCTCCTTATGCAATGTGTGTTTTATGTCATAAAATACTCGCAAACAGTTCTTTGGCTCCAGCAAAACTCCGCAGGCACTTCGGAACGATACACAGTGATTATAAAGGAAAAGACATGGAATTTTTTAAGAGACGACGTGACTCACTAGAAAAGTCCAAACTTCAAATGATTACAATGGCTAAAACTGAAAATGAAAATGCAACAGAGGCATCTTATCACGTGAGCTATCGCATTGCACTTAATGGTGAAGCTCATACGATTGGAGAGACACTCATTAAGCCATGTGCGAAAGACATGGTGTCACTTGTTCTTAACGAACAGGCTGCTGAAAAAATAGATCCAATACAAATATCAAATAATACTGTTTCACGACGGATTAAAGATCTTTCTACTAGCATAGAGAAAGAGTTAATTCGTCGTCTTGGACTTTGCAGTGAATATGCATTGCAAATGGATGAATCTACAGATGTCACAGGACCCATATGATAAAAGTTTTGAAGAAGATTTACTCATGTGTGGATATTTACATGGACAAACTACAGGAGAAGATATATTTAACCGTATTAATGATTACATTACAAATCAAGAGATAGGTTGGGAGAAGTGTATTGATATTTGTACAGATGGTGCTCGAGCAATGGTAGGAAAGATGAAAGGTGTTGTATCACGCATCCAGAAAGTAGCTACAAGAGCCACCAGCAGTCATTGTATTTTGCATAGGCAAGCACTGGTGACTAAAAAAATTTCCACAAATTTAAAAAATGTTATGGATGAAGCCGTGCAAGTGATTAACTATGTAAAATCAAGACCACTTCAATCCAGATTATTTAAAATTTTGTGCGATGAAATGGGTAGTGGACACAAAGCACTTTTATTACAAACTGAAGTGAGATGGCACTATTAAGACTTTATGAACTTCGAAGTGAGGTATTGGTCTTCTTGAAGGCACAAAATAATTCAGTACAAGTACAAAATTATGTTGAAGTTTTAACAAATCCTTCATGGTTGATAAAACTTGCATATCTGGCAGATATTTTTACCAAGTGTAATGAAGTTAACTTATCATTACAAGGAAAAAGTATCACAGTTTTTAATACAAGAAATAAAATTGCATCTTTTGATAAAAAAATACAATTTTGGATTTCACCGGTTGAATCTAATAATTTTGATTGTTTTCCTGCCTTACATGAATGTTTGAATGAATTAAATTTTAAAGTAGATTACGAAGTTTCCAAGGCATTTTTAGAGCACCTACATAACTTGAAATCAACTCTTTTGCAATATTTTCCGAAAACTACTAAGGACGATTCCTGGGTTCGGAATCCATTTTCCGTGACAGCTAAACCAGTAGGCTTAAACGCAAGTGACTATGAAAATCTAATTGATTTAATTAGTGACTCTGATTTGAAACAAAAATACAAAGATCAGCCTTTGAATGATTTCTGGGCGAGTTTGTCAGAAGAGTACCCCAATTTATCAAAACAAGCTATTATTGTTTTACTTCCATTTTCTACAACCTATTCATGCGAAGCGGGATTTTCTTATTATGCTGCAACGAAGTCAAAGTGCAGGAACAGGCTCGACGCCACACCAGATATTAGAATACAACTTACCAATATTGTGCCTGATATCAAGAAGATATGCAATTCAAGAATTCAAAATCATAAAAGTCATTAAATGCTTTATTTATTCATATTTTTATGTTTATATTATATTATTATAGTTTTATATTTAAAAATACTTACTAAATAAATAATTTGTTTTAATAAAATGTTTTTTTTAATTTTTACAAGTAGAATTACCCAACCTAAAAAATAAGCTAAGTGTTCCGTTAAACTTCCCAGGTTTGCGAAGTGTTCCATTGCAGAAAAAGTTTGGGAAACCCTGGTGTAGAGGATAAAGAGAAGTGGACCAAGGGTAGATCCTCGAGGTACATCACAGCTAGAAGTAGTGATTTGGGAGTTATACTTATTAATAGAGCCAGCCTCATTGCAGTGCTTTAATTCAACAAATTGTTTGCGGTGTTTGACAAATGACATAATCCATATGAGGGCAATACCATTAATGCCCGATTGTTTGAGTTTATATTCAAGTGTATAATGGTCTACAGAGTTGAAGGTCTTGGTTAAATCATAAAATAATCCCTGGGTGATTTATTATCAGTGGATTGATAGATGTCTTGTAATAGATTAAATATAGATGTGTTAGTTGATTTTCCTTTAAAAAATCCATGCTGTGATGGTGATATTATTTTAAATTTATTGAGATAGGTGGTAATTGGAGAAAGCATTATTCTTTCAAAATTTTTTTTAAAAGCTGATGTTAAGGCTATGAGTGATAGTTGTTAGGGGTTTCAGCTGAGTTTTTTTGTGTATTGGTATTATTTTGGTTAATTTTAGTGATGAGGGAAAAATACCCTGACATAGTGAGGAATTAATGATATAGGTAAGAGGTGAGCATTTGGCCAGTATGTGACCAGGAATATCGTCAGGTCCAGAAGAATGATGGTTAGTTAATTTCAGAAGGCATGAGTCAACTTCTTTTTCATCGGTAGTTAGCAAATAGATAGAATGATGTTTTTGGAGAAAGGGAATAGAGGATCTGGAAGAAGCAGATGTTTGACTGGAGCTAGTATCTATTGAATTTACTGAAATTTCATTAAAATGTTGATTAAGTAGATTGCTAACAGTCAGAGGATGCACATATATATTGTCATTAATGTATAGTTTGATATTGGATTGTTTTGATCTTGGCCTGTTAGTGTTTAAGTTGTTCAGTTTAAGTAGTTTATCTTGTCTTGTGGATTGCCTGTTATTTTGATATTTTTATACATGTCATGAAGGTATTTACTTGATCTGATAATTTCATCTGTGATCCATTTTGAAGATGCAGAGGTGACAGTTATGTATTTTTTGGAAAGGAGTTGTTGAAATGAAAGAAGAAAATGCCCATAAAATAATCTAAGATCTTATTGACATCATTTAATGAATAGATGAATGACCAGTCAACAGATGAGATGGCATGCATAAAGGTGGAAATGTTTTGGGTTCCAAAATTATGCTTTTGTTCATAAGGTGTTTGTATCTTAGTATTGGGGTTACCATTAAGTGACATGATCTGATGATACCTGTGCCAATGACAGTAATCTTATGTTGGTATTTTGATAAGTTTGTTAAAATGCCATCAATTAATGTACTGCTTGTCAAAGGTATTCTAGTAGGCTGATTAACAGTAGGAAAGATATTATAAGATGCAGTCAAGTCAAGAAACTTAGATTGATGAGGGCTATCAACATTAAAGTCACCACAGATTATCAGTTTGTCATTTTTTTACATTGTGATAGTAAGAATAGTATGGATTCTTCAAATTTAGCTAGGAATGTATCAATATTCTCCAATGGTGGTTGGTATATGGCTAAGAGGAAAATATAGTCTTTACTAATTAAATATTTTGCGGCTGCACTTTCATAGGATTTTTCAACAATAGCAGGTATATGAATTGCACAAACGTGCATATGCTGTTTAGAGAATATGGCAACTCCACTGTTTTTTGACGAACTCCTACAGAAATAGAATACAAGATAGTAACCATTTAAACTAATAGTTTTCATTTCCTCTTCACACAGCCAATGTTCACTTAGAACTACAATATCTACAGGAAGGGTTGTGAAAAGTACTTCAATACCAAGAGCCTTATTTCTAAGGCACTGAATATTAGGATGAAATATTCTACAAGCAACATCACATAGTTCATGTGCACTGAAAACTTCATCCAACATAGTTATGACATTTGTACTAGAATGACTAGACTCTAGTCATTTTACTTTAGGTTTTAGAATGCCTGAATGCAAGCGGGTTGCTGGTTTCATTAAGCTATCATTAGTTATAACAGATGATTGATGTTTTGCAGGGGAATTTTCATTGCTTTCCAATTCAGTTACGATATTTGAATTATTCTGAACTAAATTGATTGATTCCACATGGGAATCTTTCGGTAACGCACCCACACATTTGCTGCACAGGAATGCGAACTGATTGACAGACACATTATGGGGCCACGTGGATGGATCAGTTAGTATATCATAATAATCACTGTCTGTTGACACTCGGAAAGATGCATAATCACCTTTAGTTTCAAGTTCAGCAATTTCAACTGGTGCTGCAATCATCTTCTTCAAGTAACTCGAGAGATCCTTGGCTGTCGTTCCCTTTTTTAGGCGCCACACATGGAGATGTATCTTCTTGGGCATGCCAGCTATCAATCCATCCATAGACTCTGCCGATCCTATGATCACCTTCCTCTAACGATGCTTCTTTGTCACCATAATGAAACCATCATTTGAGGGGCTTTCATCCGGCATAGGCAGCCCTTCGTCGCTATTTTTTTTGCAATCAGCATCACTTTGTTGGCAAATGGAATCGGAATTAGTGTGACTGTTTATGTTGTTTTTTACAAGTTTCTTACATACTGGTATTTCTCTCTTGCCATGGATCACAGATTCAACTTGGACATTATCGTGGGTAATATTATTTTTAAGCAGAATAAAAAAACAAGTCTTTTAACGCTTTCATTTCGGCCTTGAGAGCGTGAATATCATCAACAACACTGAGACCGGTATCATTCTTCTGCGTGGTGCAGCTTGGACGTATCCAAAAGAATGACTGGGATGCTGTTATTACACTAAAACTAATTTCGTTCAGCCCGGAACAAGAAAAATGAAATTAGTATGAACATTCATAACATGCGATTACTTTATCGCTCATGGTAATCAAAATATTACAAGAGCTGCAATCCCAGCTCACTGCCCTGTCCGCCATCTTGGAATGTTAATCTACTCACTACTGCACATTTTTCGGTAAGTAAAAAATTAAATACTTTTTTGTATTATAATTTTAGGTTTTTTAACATATGTTGGCCCTATCAGCTGAAACAACCACCGGCCTCCACTGCTCTTTACAAAAAGCTCCAAGGGAGCCAACTGCTTAACGTCCCTTCCAAAGGACAGAATGCTGAATTTGCACGGTCTCCTCAAACCACACAAACAGGAGGCTGGGCAACCTCGGAAAAATCCTACTTGCGCAGGATTCGTGCCCGCTGCTGGAAATGGATGAATAGAATAAGATTGTAGATAGATAGAATAAGATGATTGTGGGTCAATTTTTCTAATTTAAATTTCCAAAAGAATAAATGCCTGCACATCGAAAAGTAGGTAGGGGAGGGGAAAGCATTTACCCTTGGGACAATAATATGAGCTCGAGTTTTGACAATTATATCATCGTCAATGCAATTATCTTTAAAATGGCAATGTTTTCCTTAGATATGTGACTTAAACGTTCGATATGAGAGATTTCGAGCAGTAGGCGGAAAATGATGAATAGAATAAGTGACTTTATTAATATGAGAAAAAATTTACAATATTTATAAAAAAAGCCCCTGGCTTAGGGGTGAGACAGGGGTTAAAACTGATTTCCCTTTTATAATTAGCAGGGTAGAAAACCCCCGACCTCAAGTTTTCTCTCGCGAATTTCAAAATATTTTTTCCCCAAAATTAACATGGGGGACTCAGTGACAAAAATTGATTTCACCTCCGAAATAGGGTAAAATCACCAACACATCAACTTGGGATTCCCATTGCCCAAATCGTAGAACCCAGGGCAAGGGATGTGCCAAGTTTCACTGACCTACCTCTTGATGTGTAAATTTAACAAAACTTTTACACATTATCCGTGGGACACCCTGTATAATCTTAACTGGGTGAGAGGTTTTCGTCGTACATGGTCAGTTTCGTTTAATAAACGTCAAGATTGATTGAATCAATCTTAATTGGTTCAAATTTTTACTTCGCTTCTCTTCGGTTTCGTATGTAAAGCGGCGTGTTCGATTTTCTCTCATCTGAAATAAACATTTTTCTCGTTCTTTTGTTTCGTTCATAGACGAAATTTATTGCTTTCTTTGAGTTTTTCTAATCGCTCCAGACGGTTTTCTTATGTTCATCATTTTTTGTTTCCTCGATTGCTTTTTTTATACGTTCCAGTCGATTAATTCTTTGTTCCGGTGTTTCACTTTCTTTTTTGTAATATTCTTTTTGGAGCGTTATTCTCGCAAAACTTTCTTACTCCGTTTCGTTGGTAATTTTTCTTTTCATATTCAGGATTTCTATTAAGACAATATACATACACATATACAGGGTATTCCTAAATTATGCCTACAAAATGGTATGGGTTGTAGGGCGGCATGCCCGATGTGCGAAACACCTGGTCTCTGTGTCTAGATCAGTTTCCTGTTCGAGCTACGAGGTGAGAAATCTCGTACCTAAGCGCCCGGTGTTAAGGCAACCCGTATATTGGGCAGCTCGCTCCCCGGATCTCAATCCTCGGCATTTTTTGTTTGGGGTCCCATCGAGAGCCTCGTGTATGAAGATGTAGTCAGTCAGTCACATCCAGGCTGCTTGTGATTCAATCCGCAACACGGCCGGAATTTTCGAACGAACGAGGCAATCATTGTTCAGAAGTTGCATGTTGTGTTTGCAGGTTTTGGGCCGCCAGTTCGAGCACCTCCTTTAATGAATCTTGTCCCTTACTCAGTACGGTAATTGTGGATTAATAATACATGCTGTTACGTCCCGAAGTTCCAATTTCTTTTTCTTCTAACTCGGCAAAAACACGTGCCACCGAATGCACCATCCGCAATCCATACACTCGTGTCTGCAAGCAAGCTGAAATTTTCAAGTTATTTACATAGTAATGCATTTGCATAAATAAACATTTCAATCTCTCCATAAATATAATGCGGCGGCCTTTAAAATTTTTAAAATTTAAACAATTAGAAAAATATTATTTCACTTCTAGAAGTGCTACAACTTTCAAATTTGGCAGAAATGTGTAGAATTAGTACCCCATAATGGCGAAAGTATAAACTTCTTAAAATTGCAAAGTTTGGGGGTTGTTTTAATCTATTATTTTTACATAAGGGAAAAACGAAAATCACTGCGGAGGTGAAATCTTTAGAATTAAAAAAATATTTCTCATGATGAAATATCTGTCTGAAAAATGAATGTTTTTTCAAGGTGAGATGATATGCTTGCAGAATGCAAGCACCTTCTACTAGTATATACATATGTCTATCGAAAGACTGGTAATCCTACTGAAACCATGCATCTTAAGTAACCGTAAATCATTATTGTGGATTATCACAAAATTAGTTTATTTTTGTAGTGTATTTGCCCGTTGAATTTCAACGGGGAACTTAGAAATGAATAATAACAGGTGTAATTATTGAGTAAGAGGCGGTATAAAATTTGCCAAAATAGAGATTCGGGAGAATTTCTTTCTCATTCTAGTTTTTTCCAAGGATGAGCCTCGTCAAAAATGAAGTAATAATAATAAATATATAATAATATTCCCTCCCTCCCTCTCTCCCTCCATCTGTCTCCCTCCCGCTTTCTTCTCTTCCCTCTCTCTGCCACTCTTTTCTCCCCCCTCTCATTCCCTCCTGTCCCAATCCATAGCTCTCCTCTCATTTTCTCCGTCTCCCTCTTTATCTCTTTCCTCCCGTCATTTTCTAATTCTATACCTCCCTTACTCTCTATGTACCTTCTATGAGCTGCACTCTCCAGTACTGACAAATGTCGCATTTGGGTGAAAAACAGCGAAATTTTTAAGACTTTTTGAGGGGGCGGAGCACCCCCCAAAGTACCCAAAACCTCTCATTATGTCTCTGACTAGGCTTAATCTAGTATTTAGTGACTTTAGATTGCACATGTATCAAAATATACACGCGGAATGTCCATTCGAACTTTATTATACAAAACCTCAATTTTAGTCAAATTCTCGAAACTTTGAGGCTCGTTCGGGGATAGCAAAATATATCCGATCGTGCCCAAATTTTTTGTACGTGGTACTACTATGAGCGCACAACTTTTCCGCATAGTGCCTAATTCAAATTCAAACTTTATATTATTTCGATACACCCTACTGTGGATGCGTCCACATTTTAAAGGGGTACGTGAAAGTATATTATAATGTAAAAATAAAGAGACGTTGTAATTTTACATTAATAAGAAATTTCACCAAGTGACGCCTCAAACCATTAACTATATTAAATATTATAATTTTTCTCTTATTTCATCATTCATGAATGACTTTGGAGTCAAAATTTGTGACATTAGGACTAAGAATAACGGCATAAAACAGAAAATACGCCAAAAACTGCGAATTGTACAATTATAGACATGAGTAATCAATTCTAACACAAGTGTTATTCATTCCATTATCACTTTAAAATTTAGTTGGGGTGCTCGACCATTAAAAGATGCTAAAAGTGGTACGTGAATAAAATAATGTTCACGAGCCCAGCAATAGAAATATGGTTTAAGAGCGACTAATACAAGCTTTCATGCAATGACTGTAATGGCCCAACTGGCATAAACTTCCAAATTAGAGCCAACGAACCCCGTAAATCATTCATTACTAGTTTCGAGCAAGTAAGACGTCTGTGTTTATTTTTCGGCTGTGCTAAACACAGAGTGCTTCTCAAAACGTACGCTTTTTAAACGAAAGTATAAAATGCGCTATTAGCCCGCACCTCGATTTGTCAATTTCGCCAATTTCAATAATCCATTCGTACTTTGAAGCCTGCCGCCGCTACTTGCTCTGGTTCTCTGAGAACGTCACAAAAAAAAGGTTTCACAAATTTGGGCGAAACGGTTACGCATAATCTGACGAAACCCCATATTTATAGATGGAGTCACCTGGAATAGAAAACTCATTGAAATGAAGCACATCGGGCAACAATCGATGGTGGTTTGATTTTCACAAGATGTGGTTTTACTCAAAAACTAGTAGACCGCGACACAGCTACGTTTGTGTACGTTTAAAAAAATATATTTGGCTGTTCAGGTTTTTAAAAATATAGTTGATTTTCCACATTGTTTATTTAATTTATTGCTAATATTTTTTAAATCAAGGTATTCGAGCGATTTCGAACTGAAGAGAAAAATCGACAGTTAGCAAATTAATCTTCATGTTTTTCTCCGTTAGCGGTGCAAATCCAGCGTCGATATCTAAACGTTGCGATATTTTAAAATGTTAACGAAAGAAGGCCTGCACGGTGCGTTTCAGCTCTTTCCGTGGTATTCAAATGGAGAAAAGGTTGTCTCCTGGTAACAAACCTATGATTCAATGCGGATGGTGAGCTGCTTAAAATATAAAATTGACGTAGTCAAATTATATCTATATTACATATTAATTTTCCTTTAAAACAGTCCAGGTCCAAACATCGAGAGTCAATTTTTAGTACTTTTAGTCTTTGCTGAAAAGCAATATTATCTTCGTGATGCCCGTCCGTGCGCATATATCAGGGAAGAATTGACAGAACTGATTTCAACCAAATTTGGTCGATAGAATCTTCACATAAATATAGGACCAAAATTCCATATTTCGACAGATCGACTCAATAGGGGCGCCACAATTGCAAAAATAAACTTTTCGGTAATAATGAATTTGAAAGGAATTGGCTGAACCGATTTCAATGAAGTTTAGTATGAAGAAGCTGTGCAACATTAAAAAACAAAATCAATATTTTAAATATAGATATAGAAATCAGGGCTGCCACAATACAAGTAATAAAAAATTCTTTTTACAAGTATTTGTGTTGAACTGTTCACATCAATTTTAACCAAATTTAAAATGTACACATATATACAAAACCATAATAGCATATTTGGACCGGACCAACCGAACAGAGGTGCCACACTTACAAATTAAATTCGTCCAGTAATTACGGATTTGGAAGGAATTGCCTGATTGGATTTCAACTAAATTCTGTATTTAAGATTTGTACAACATATCATAATGAAATCAAGATGTTTAAAGGGGAGATAAAGAGCAGGGCTACCACAGTAAAAAGTAAGATTATATTTTTATAGTATTTATAGAGAACTGGCAGCATGAATTTTAATCCAATATGATATATATAACCTTCATATAAATAAATAACCAAAACAGTATATTTCAACTGGGTCGACTAAACAGGGCTACCACAATATCAAGGTTAGCATTTTTCTGTAACTATGAGTTAGGAAGTTTTTGGCTGAACCGATTTCAAAAAGAAATTTCGCTTGTAGGGCGAGTATAGAATGGCAAAATGAAATGAACATGTTTCGAGTGTATCTACAAAGCAAGGCTACCACCATATAAGGCAAAATAATTTTCTGATTTCAAAGCAAATAATATATTAATAATAATAAAGTAATATATGATTACACTACGGCGAATTTGACGAAAAGCAATTCTGTACCACGGGAAACCCGTGCACATCTCTACTTGTTTTATTTTAACTAGTAGAGACCACGCAGTTCCACTGCGGGAGATTTTGAGAAACGTCAAAAAATATTATAATAAACGAATCACGAACAGAAAAGAAGAATCAAACGTCGGAGAGAGTGACAAAATGAGGAACAAACAAGAACAAAGAAAGAACCGCGAATACAAACAAAAATGATAAAAGCAATAACAAACGAAGAGCAAAGGTAAAAAGAATAGTCAAACGTCGATAGTGTGTGAAAAACCATTTAGTTACAATGCCTTACAACAAATAAATACATTTTCCACCTCTCCTTGTTTTCTCCCATTCTCCCCCTCCCCTCTCTCCCTTCCTCACACTCTCTCCCTCTTCCATTCTGCTACCTTCTCTCTCTCTCTTACCCTTCCTTCATCTCCTTCCATTTTCTCTCCCTCTTTCTCCCTCCCATTCTCTTTCTCTCTCTTCCTTACTCCCATCTCTCTCACTTCTCTCATTCTCTCTCCCTCTCTCTCATCCTTCCCCTTTCTTGTCTTTCAATATTTGAAACTGAAGAAATAGATTGTTATGCCATCTCTTATTTACATGGATAATTAACTGAACTTGAATTCATTTACGATATTGAGTTTGGCAACAATATCGGTCGCCATGAAAAGGAAAACTTATTTATTAAAAAAACTCGGGATTTTGTAGTTGAAAGCTCAATTTTGGAAAAATTCGATATGTATTTGAAATTTCACCATAGAAAAATGAAATTTTATAATTTTCTTCGTCCTCGAGTTCAAGTGCTGATTTTTAGTAATTTTAATATACAAATTAAAAATAGTCTACACTTATCTCCATGTTTTTAAATGGAAAAATTAAAATAGAAAATATTAAAAAATAAATAAATTGGTAGAATGAATCGGTTTAAAAACCAGCCTATCGCCCTATACTTACTCGTTATTACGGCTAAAACGATACATTCCACTTTTATCAAAGTTATGTAGTTTTTGAGTTATAGATACATACTTATACTTGACCGGACACCGCCTCAGACACTAAATTATTTTTATGTATAGTATGATTTCCAAAAGAAAAGAAGCCTTCACGTCGACAAATGGATTTTTACGTGTTATCTTATGGGAAATAGAAATTATCTTCCAGAGTCGAACCCAGATCTTTTTTTTTTCAATCAAAATGCATGCTAAACTCTAAGTTCACATAGCAGCAATTAAATTTGGTAAACATCATTTTTTTATCGTTAATTATTGAGAAATATCAATTCAATATCAGCTACTGCCTCTCCCTTCCCCTTGTAACTGCAGCAGCATTGCTGTTACGAACCAAAACACCTATTAATGTTAAGCAATGACATTATCCTGCGGACTGGTTCAGAGAGGCCCGAGCCCGATGGAAACCTACATTTCCTTGAAGAGACTTGGAAATAAAAGATTCGGTACAAAAAATGCTCACCAGGGGGCGGATTAGCCGACGTCTAACGGCCGGTTTTGTTCTTCGAATTAAATGCCGAGCCACGCGCAGGACCGGCCAAAGGGAGAGTGCAGCGGATGCGACACATCCGGACCGCACGAATCAGAGGCGGCCCGAGGAATTTTAGCGCCCCGGGCGAGATCGCACTCCAGCGCCCCCCTCCGTTAATGTTTGATGAGATATTTACAAAGCATGTGTTAATTTATTCATCGCTCTGTAAATCATAATTATAATGAAAAATCCATCAAGATACTAGTCTGTTACTCGATATAAATTGGTATCCAATAATGAACGGGATAGCGCCCCCAAAACTTTGCCGCTCCTGGCAGCTGCCCGTCTCGCCGGTAGCTTGGTCCGGCCCTGCCCCGAATATTGTCCTCCCTCCCAAAATTTGGAAAGCTCAATATTTAAGTATGTATCGGGTATGAATTTTGCACAAACTTTTACTCAAAAAAATCACTTGCCAAACTGATTTGTTTAAACCATTCCGAAAAAGTGGGGTCCCATGAATTTCATTCGTTATTACTATACATATTAATCTCGTGGTTCCCCTCATGGATATTTGCATTCTTAAATGCTTGGCCGGTCTTGGCCACGTGTATGGGGGACAGATGTTTTGGCTGCCCGTTGTGGTGGAAAATGACCCTTTGTCCCTCCCGTTCACCGGTCACCTTGTCGCGTTGTCGCCTTCGTCAGGCAGTCGGCCACTCCAAATTTTCACCCGCTCTCCAATAGTTGAATGCCTTCCAATACTCTGCCGTTCGTACACGCCACACAGATCCGTGATATTAAGACACTGATGGATTACTCAACCGATTTACCGGATTGAAAATTACCTACGATATTTTACTCATCATCAGATAATACAATCCTGTTTCTTAAAACCGTTAACATGTTTAGAGCAGCAAAATTCAACAAATACATAGTTAGGCACAGCTGGAAAGAACACAAAAATAATACAAAGAAGGAATGGATTGGAACACAATTCGTCACAATGTTTAATAGGAACTACGGCTGGAACCTATATACTTCAGAGAAATATTTTCAGCGCTTCTCCCAAGAAACGACCCTTCCGTCCAGAGACCAAGAGAGCAGAGGATGATGATTTATAACGCCCCTTCTCCTAAGGTCAGACATTTGACAGGGGTGAAGGAGGTTTTTTTTCGGAAAACATAGGATAAGAGAGGGGTGCGAATGGAAGGGGAGACATGTCGTAACGGGACGAGGGAAAGAGAGCGGCCTCCTTCGTGAGTCGGTCGACGGTGCGAGTGAGAATTGTTTCGAAAATCAGTCCCGAGCTGAAAAACGGACCGAGGATGACCGTCAACCCGCAGCTGCACAAGATGGCATCTTAGAAGCAACTCGAGTATCCGATGACTGGTAACTATAGTTTAATTTTGTGAAGATAACAAACAAAAACACCGCTAAAGTTACAAATTAAAATAATTAATTAGTAATCGCAGGTGTGCGATTTAAAGAATCAAAAGTTATCATAGTTATCGAATGTATTTAAGGGTCGCTAAGCCACCATTAATTGTGGGACTACAGAACAGGATTTCGAAATTTGTTCGAAGATATGGATAAAGAAATCTTAAATCTACGGTTTAATGGATTTTAAAGAGAATAATTATACGTGATTTTCATGAGTTCCCTGAGTTCGATTGCTATAGAGTCTTTAATTATATTAGTCAACTTTTCATTCATTTCGATTCGATTGAAAAAGTAAAATTAGTATTTTTGTTGGATTGACTGCCCACGCAACAGATAAGTATTAATTTTCAAACCTCGATTAAAGTTGAGTGAATGCGATTCACGTTCAGGTTAAAATTTTAAGGATCGGCAAAAATGAGCAGACGAATAACAAAATAAGAAAACTATGTAAAAGGTATTATGATATTTGTATCTAATGGAAGATATATGTAAGATGATGCATCCATAAAACGGCCAGTGGCGGACCAAGGCCTGGGCAGTGCCCCGGGGCCCGGACTCTTGGAGGGGCCCGGTCTTACACACTTGAGTCTATAATTAGTAACTAATGAAATAGCCTTGAGAATCATTACACGTATATTTACACGTAACCGGCGCAGTGCCTGCGCCGTAGCGTCCACAACAGAGAATGCCCGTATCATACTTTCAAATACCGTCGACAACGATATTTTTCAAGTTTTCATGGCCAGGGTCACGGTGCTGATACGGTCAGTATTGTTGCTGTCGGACTGGCAATGTGTGTGGCATCCGCCAACGGCAATACGGTCACTTTGGACCAGGGCTTAATTTCTAAAAAAATAAGAACCGGAACGCATGAAAAAAGTGGGGGTAAACCTCTTTTGATTTATTAAATAAATATTAAATTCGTCATTGTTTGAAGCCACATCTTGACATTTACATATTTCATGAAGTATGATTTATTAACAATTTATTATAAACAACTACAAAATAAAAACGAATTTTACTTACAATTAAAATAAACTCCATAGTTTTTTTTCAGATTTTCGTTATCTTCTTTAACCTTCCTAGTTTTGGATTGAGTATCGAGAGCGCTATGTCTTCCATCGGCTAGCCAACTGCGAACATATGTTGTAGGGTCGAAAGAAGTGAGTGGAGGACCAACAAGTTTTAGAAACAGCATACTTGAGAGAGTTTTTGTTAATAGAAATGCGCGTGATAGTGTTAAAATTTGATTCATAGCTGAAAATCCTCGTTCACATTCAGCACTTGATATTGCTATTGTAGATATTGACATAAAAAGGTATTTTAGATTTGTACAGACTTCTCTCCTGGCTGTATCTATGAATATTCGAAAATCTCTAATTGTATTTTCATAATTTACATTAAATCTTTTTACCTCTTCTTCGCCATACCTTATGTCTACACTTTCGTTCATGTCAGACCACATACTAGGGTACAAAACTTTAAATTGTTTCATTAATTTTTCAGATTCATTTGAATCATTATGTCCAATTACAAACATTCTTGAACGAAGGTTATTGGCTAGACTTCTATAAAATTGATCACCAGCTATAGCTATGCCTTTCCACTATGCAGTTCAACACCACGAAAATTTTTAATTTCAACTCCTGCTATTGCTTCTGAATGATACCTTCCTGGTCGGCCTATCATCGATTCAAAAACACGAATTTGCAGACAGATTTCCCGATGAGCTTCAACAATTGTACAGATTCTTTCTTCCAGTTTTAATGATAATTGGGATAGCTCGATCAAGCTATCGTACATAAGTCCAAGATTTTGAACAAAAGCAGTAGATGTTAATCTAAAAGCTAGTCCACGAAACTTCGATTTTTCACATTCGTCTCTTCTCTTATCTTTAGAAGCTTCAGAGAAGTGCTTAAATAGAACAGGATAATCCATCCAAAGTGCCTTCACTGTTCTCAATCTAGATGAAACCCGACGAATGTCTAAAATTCGCCCAATTTTTAGTATAGTTGTTCAAGAGATTGCGAACATATTTGAAGTTCTCTTTGGTTCCTAGGTGAAGAATGATATAGTGAACGTATTTTATCTACAAATATTTGTAGATTATTAATGCCATTAATTTCTTTCACTGTATCTCCAACACACAACTCTAGGCGGTGGTTCAAACAATGCCAAATTATAAGATTAGGGTACTAATCTAAAAATAATTTTGCAACTCCTGATTTGCGTCCTAACATAACGGCAGCGCCATCGCAGGTTAAAGAAACAAGACACTCTTGTAAAATAGCTTCAGTTAACCCACGGTTATTTAATTCTGCAAATAGAGTGTTAAATATACAATCAGCATTTTGTCTCTCCAGTTCAATTACGCACAAAAATAAGTTTTCTGGTTGGGTCATATTTATTAACTGAACTCGAATGTATACAATAAGACAGGAATTATTGCTAAGTGATGTTGATTCGTCTAAAATAATTCCGAATTTTGGCCTACTGTCAACAATTTCTTTTAAAAGAGTTTCTTGCATTCTATCTGAAATGTGCATTAAAATATTTGTGCAAGCAACGTTCGAATGTAAAATTTTTCCCATATCGATGCCGTTGAGAATTGCACATCAACCTCCGTCTCGAAACCATAAGACGGAAGATTTATCTTTGCTTGTTTATAAGCGATAAGAAATATTCTTTCAGTAACTACGTATTCTTGTTTACGCATATCTGCTTTTATATGTCCTGCAGCATTTCGGTTCGATTTTTTTTTCTCAATGATGTTTGATTTTGAGCAAATGTCAGTCCATTTGGAGAAATATTACAGTATATCCAGCTACGGTCCAATTTTAAACCTTGTGATTTTTGGCTGCCCAAAGAACCAACATTCTTGCAAACGGAACATCCGAGTTTTCCATTTAAAACTACTAACGAAGGATTTTTCTTTATAAACTCAATTTTTTGTTTTGTTTCCATCCTTTGGGAAGTTTATTCAAATCTTCAGATAATGGTTGTTCCATCCTAGATTCCACTTCAGCCACTTTCACTAAATCACTACCACTTGCACCATCATTTATAACTGTTACCTCATTTGTAGGATTTTGTTATTTCTTTTAGCGGGAACAAAATATGCATCTAAACTTTCTTGAGACATTTCTATGGGTAATATCACAGTATCTTTTTATGAAACTTTCAAATAAACCGCTCTTACAAATGCGACTGTATCGAATAACGAACACGACTAAACAAAGTGGTTTTTATTATAAACTAGAGGAATTACCCGTTGAACATCAACGGGACTTTGTAGTGTGATTTAAATTTAACTTCTGAGGAGTGTGTGTGTTAAAACATATATAGACACAGACAGACTTTGCTGTTGATATATGCAACGGGTAATTCCGATAGTAAGAAGTAGTTAGTAAAATTAAAATAAAAACAGAAATATTCGAAAAATATTTTACAGATTCATATAATATGTTCCAAAAAATCTCGTAGTATTTCTTTATAAACAATATTTCTTGTGTATAAACGACCATCTCTCATCTTTTCTTGTCCATAACTTTCTAAGATCTTCGCTCTGATGTCTTCTAAACGTGTAACTCTGGAAAAGGCGACGTATAGCGTCTGATGGGTTTAAAATGTAAGAATTAACATGAAAAAACCTGAGCTGGCTGGGAATCACCATATGAAAAAATATGAGTGCAAAGGGTTAAAGGCTGCTACTTTAAATACAAATGAGCTTTATAGGTTATCTGAAATTATTTACGTTGCTATCTATTACTTTTGACGTTGCTACAACAATAATTTCGATGTTTCATAAAACTCGCAAAGCGAATAACGCAATTATTTCGTCTATTTGAAGGCTTAATAGACGCTAATTCAATCGGAGGCAACAATGTGGGTCGCCTTGCCAACACCCGAAAAGAGTACGAAAAAGTTATAAAATTTCGAAAAGAAATGCGTGTTTCTGACAAATTCTTCCGTGTAACATCTAAACATCGCAAGAATACGATATTTTATAGTTTTAGCTGTCGAATAAAACAAAAACGGGGAAATTCGGTCCATATTTACTTATTTTAATGACTGAATGAAATAAACTTTACACCTTGAAAAATCGAAAATCCCGTGTAAACTTATGGAAAAATATAATCGCCTCCCGGAGACGAATTCGGGAATTTTTCCGGTTTGTTTGATTTTTCTAGGGACCATCTCATGAGGGATTAACGATTGTGAAAGTTTCAGCTCTTAATTCCATTGCGAAATGCCCAAAACTACTGGGACAGACAGACGGACACTTGAGAATTATTATATAAGGATTGCGAAATGCCCAAAACTACTGGGACAGACAGATAGACGGACAGACAAACGGACATTTGAGAATTATTATACAAGGATTGTACAACACAGCGAACCTTTTCCTGGAGTCGCCGCATTAGTAATGATGCCAATGCAGTGGTGCCGCCTATCGAGTCGTTTCCACTATTACACAGTTGACAGCTTATTATTATTTTTCTCATCTGAATTACTTCTTTATCAATTATATCAAACTTAAGTTTTAAAGCAGAAAAATGGTTTAAATGTGAATTCCAGATGTTAAAAAAGAACCGGAACATCGTTCCGGTCGAAATTAAGACCTGCTTTGGACATGTAAATACTCGTGTCGGCGAGAGAATGTATGCCATTGGTAACACACGGGCCCTTATTTGCCTTCAATGGTTAATCCAATTCTAACATATGTAGCAACGAAGCAACATCATTTCAAGGTTAAACATTAATTTTAATCCTTAGGGAGCTTTTATACCAAGGCGACTCGTGGTGGTGATTTGATTTTGATATGATGGCAAATTAAGTCACTAGAAAGTCATCGTCACCTGAACTTTCATTCCCAAGTGATTCAATTTTTACATGATACGATATTTAATTTGGGCCAGTTTGAAAGATGTGTTTATGATTCACTAGAAATGGGTCGGTTGCTAACCAAAAATCAACAAAATTCAGATCAACAAAAACATTTGCAGAAATACGTTAACAAATATTGCCAAAACCTAATTCTTTCACTTTAACGCTCTGGGAATGTAAAGTTCAATCATAAAATATACATAAATATGTATTGTTTGAACTCTGAGTTGCTGCGTCACATTGCCAGCGTGTTACCGTCAACTTGGTATGAAGGGTTACATTTAAAAGCAACCAAAGTTGCCCCCACGTCAAAATCAAATCACTGTCACCACTCACTTTGGTATAAAACCCCCTTAGAGTACCAGCGTCTACTAGATTGACTCTCCAAATATCTGTTAAAATTAGAACAAAGAAATCAATACAAAAAGTTTAACAGTCCAAAGTCATCAAAATCAGTAAGTTGGTCACTTAAGGGGCCCGCTAAACTTTCTTGCCCTAGGGCCCATTGCTTACTTGTTCCGTCACTGAAAATGGCTAAATAAACCCAATATTTTAGCTGCTTCATGGCTACAGGCAAGGCTGGTCCGACGTGTGACACCGCACACAGGTGGAGGCTTCTGAGGGGCGGTCTTCGGGTCACTACTATATGTATTCCACTTATAAACATTCTTAAATTTGTGCTTTAAAGCTAAATAACGGTCCAAAGAATAAAGATCGCATATATGGATTAATGCATAAACCGAACACGCATAAATCAAGAAATATCTGCATTTGGTTAAGTTAAAAGAAGGGGCGGCCAAATTTTCCTTCACACACCCCTGTAAAAGTCTAATGACTGACCCTGGCTACAGGAGTCTTTAACATATTCCCTTAAATAAAATTCTTACTGAAATAGGGTATAATATCTCAGTAACACAATAAAAATATTCACAAAATAAATGAAAATGGAATATTTATTCAAACAATGAAACATACCGATCCTGCATTGCCATCGCTGAAAAACAGGTTGGCCAGCAAAGCATGTCTAGTCTCTGTGTTAGGAAGTTGTTCTGCCAAGTTACTTCCATCTTTTGGATTAACTTTCCCAATCCAAGAGAGATTATTAGCTTTTCCATTTCTAAGTTCAAGGTTTACAGCCATCTATTTGACAAACATGGAATAATATTTTTTGTATAATGAAATTCTTACTTTTAGTTCCAATTTTATCAGTTTACCAAGCCTGGCATATTATTTTATTGTTGAAAGTGAAATTGAACATTCAAAATTAGGACTTCCAAAACTGGTTAAGGTGTCCCTAGCTGACATAATGAAAAGTAAAAAACCAATTGCACATATCTAAACCGCAGAAAGTGGGGTTACAGCATGTTCAAGTTTTATCAAACATCCCAACTTATGTTATCAAAATATATGTTAGAGCTCTTTGACATTATAATTGAATCATAAAACAATAGCCATCATTGTGCAAGTCAATTTTTCTCCATTTTTTATCTAAAAAAATGTTAAATTGAAAAAGATAATTATTTAACTCATGAGCTCAAAAATCAATTCATAAAATGAAATATTAAATGTAACTAGTTATATCAGAAATGAAAGCTAAGACAAATTTAATTATTTTTACTTCATTGTCTATTGAAGGGGAAGACTTCTAATGAAAAGATACTGTAGCAGTAACAAGATAATTTTTGCTTATCCATTTAAAAAATAATCAGTAAGTATAGTTTTTATTTATTTTTAATCTTCTGTTTGGCGTGAACTGAGAGAGAAGAGCCCTATGGCTTTGTTAGAAAACCTAGACTTAAGTTCAACACTTACTATCGTATAATCTAGAGAAACTTAAAGATTAACAAACCTCACAATTTGTGCGAGCATATGGCCATGGCCCTGCCCCTGCTCCAATAATAAAAGCCGATGGAGATTCAACAATCTTTGCTATATCACAAAGATTGTACACTTTTGTCTTATCAGGTGTAGGCAAGAGATATGGAGGGCCTCCAACTTCAACTATCTTTGGGTTTCCTGCAAGGCCTGCCAAAGACGGAAATGAAATTTCTCAACAAAATTTGTTTGATTGATTAGTAAGAACGTTTCAGTTATAGAAATAAGATAGAAGAATGGTAACTAAAAATATTAATAAAAATATAAATAAAAGTTGTTTCAGTAAAAATGGTAATATTTTTGGAGAAGATTTTTAGGTAGCACTTGACTGAGGGGGAAACTATAGTATGTAACATTTTACAAAATTCCTGTAATTAGCATGTACTTTGAGACAGTATTTGCAGATTTAACACTACATTTATAATTTTTATCGTTGTGTCCTAGGTATAAATATAAAATGCTCTGAGTGCTTATGTTTGGAGAAGACCTGAAAGCACTCAACCATATATTTTTTCTTGCATAAAAAAACAATCTGAAAGTTTCAGCAAGAGTGAATTTAATGAGTTAGATGCATGATCTAAAGCAGGCGTTGCAAGATATCTTTTGAACCTAATGAGTTCTGAGCTCTTCAATCACAAATATTCTCAATTTCTCTTAACTTTTGAGCACATAGAGACCTAGATGAAGTACCCAGCATGTATGACAAACTTTTACATGATCTGTGAAACTAATTAAAAAATTTATTCTGAGACATTACAACATTTTCAACAAAAGTTTCAATTAGTTTTACTAGCTTAAGTGCTTGGTGTTATCTGGATAAAAACAATACTTAATTAACAAACAAGAGAAGATATAAAAATGAATTTTTATAACCAACTTTTATATAGTTAATACTTGAATATGAATAAACTCTATAATATATTTATGATAACCTTTCTGCTTGCATGAGCGTAAAAAGTTGCAAAAGTGTCTACCTACCAGCTGTTGAGTGATGTGGGGGTCTCTCTATTCAATCTTTTTACAGTTGAGAGAATGGCAGAGAGAAGTAGAGAACTCAGTGCCAAATGTAAGAATGTTTGGTGTATAAGTAGTAAGAAGTTTGATAGTATCTTTTGCTTCATTAATGAAAATATTGACTTATCCATTCATATTACTTAAAATCAATGAAAATATACTGCTAGTTCAGAGTAATTCAGCTTCAGATACTTGTAGGAGTGAAACTGTTGAATATTTCATATTTTAGTCACCTAACTTAAATGACAAAAATAAATTGTTCTTTTCCTAACATCACATCAACCATCCATATAATAAGTACGATAAATAAAAACTTACAATTATTAGCAGAAATATCCCTTCTAAATACGTAGGAATGCTCGTATCAATACAATCCACATTAAAATAAAGACACTTCTATTACACCATGAACAATGACAAGTTTGTTTAATCTCGTTGATATGATGGATGCTTGTAATTTGTTCAGATTCACTTCAACAATATAAATACAGAAAAGGAAAGCTAAGGTTATATAATACAAATAATGTGACAACTGCTGTCATAATAATGAAATTATAAAAATAAACAACTAAAAAGATAACAGTTTTTTAAAATAAATAAATATGAAAAATGCCACTAATACTATATACCGTGAATACCCGCGTATAGTGCGCACCTTCGTATAACGCGCAGGGGGGTTTTCAGCCTCGTAATCTATGATTTTTCTATATACCTGCGTATAGTGCGCACAGATTTTTTTTGGTGTTACCGTTCCAGAATAAAGTAGATGGTGTAACGTGTTCTAAAGCAATGATCGAATTATTGGTATTATGAATTGGTAACATAATGAAAGTGCGAAATGAAATTTTCGAATAACGTTCCAAAAGATCGTCAGCTAACTCAATCATTACATACTCTATATTTAATTACAAGGTGATATTAGGATATACACAATAAATTGAATTATATTAATTTTATAGTATGGCATATGACATTCTTTGAGCTAATAAAATGAAGGAATAATGATAATCCTATTTTTTACATAAGTTTTTGTCACGCCTAAGGTGGACGGGTTCGCCCAACCTTCAGTTTTACCCGTATTAGAACACTCTGGAGCACGTAAACACGATAGCAAATAGCCATTATTAACTACAGACTAAGTATCAAGAATAAATCATGTATCACCAGGCCGGGCGCCAGTGTAGGGTGACGTCATGCGTAAGATGCCGATTCCGATAACAACATCGAAGAAGAATGGTCCGGTGACGAAGTATTTCTTGGCTTTTAAAATGAATAAATACTGAATTCGTTCTTTTCATTTCTAATTAATGTACGTTAATAGAATTAGTTAATAAATTTTAACAATTATCTATCTTACTTTTCGTAAAAATCACCAATAAAATTATGAGGATACCCGGGCAGTAATTAATGAGCTGAAATTGTGGAAATATGGGATCAAATGAAAATAGGAAGATTATGTACCCTCGTATAACACGCATCCTAATTTTTAACTCAAATATTTCGGAAAAAAAGTGCGCATTATACGCGGGTATTTACGGTATCTATCTTCCCACAAAAATTCAATTTAACATTTATCGCAGCACCAATGCATAGATCTGGTGGGCAAGGTGACTAAATTACTCCTCGAACACGATGATTATCTCAGGTGAGGTGGTTCGAACCCTGCAAGTAGCTTTGAATTTTTTCAGATTATTTATACTATATTGATGATTCTTACTTATGATTTGTCATTATTATTAACATATATATTAAATAGGAGAATACTAATGCTTAGGCACTTCCAAATGAACTACAGACTTTAAATTTGGGACGATTATAGGTTTTTAGTCACAACAAACCAGAAAAATTGAAAATTCCTAAAAAGCTCATATTTAAGGGGTGTTTTTAAGTCCAATGTTTCATTTCAATACCCCATAAGAAAAGCATGGAATTCAGTGCAAGGCTTTCTAAAAATGCATTTTTAAATTCAGGAAAAGAACAGTTGTCTATCTGAAAGAACAGAGTTCTAAATTTTTGAAGGTAGAATTCAAATACAGAATTAGAATAAATATTTGCTTTTAATAGGAAAAAAGTGAAATTTTCCTCTTTTCAACAATGAAAATCTTTAAATACTATGACAACAACCTCAATGCTTTTAAAGGGATCTAATACTATACATTAAGATTGAAGTAATTTAATGCTTTCAATGGAAATTAATGCCATCATAACGAACTTCCATAACTCGAATATCAAGAGAAAGTAAAAATTATTTGAGTATTAGAAAACTCAAGTTATGGAAATATAGTTTTAAATTTTTGTATATATACACAGTGGAACTTCTATAGCTCGAATCACAAGGGAAAGCAAAAATTATTCCAGTTATAGAAAATTCGAGTTACGGAAATATATTTTTTCCTTTTTCTTTATTCAAATGAACATCAAGTTTATTTCAATAAGTATATAAGTTAACTTATTCTAATTTTCAATGTCATTCATATTATGAAAACATCATAATCAATATTTTCTTCCAATAATGTGTAAGATTTTACTATAACCAAAACACTTCTTGCATCACGCACTGTGACTGAGAGTATCATAGATAATTGTAATTCTCATGTACTACTAAAAGCACAAACACGATGATTAAATATGGGATATCAACTATAGGAAGGAGCGAAGGGCTATAAGAGTTCACAATCGGAGAAGCAACCCTGGCAGCATTGACAGTAAAACGTGAAAAGTATTTTACTGTTGTCTCGAGAAATTTTAACTCATTTCAATTGTTAAATATAATAGCGTCATACCTGTTTCTCGAAATTTTTTTATCCAAGTACGTGCTAAAGGCATAGATGATGATGCCATAATCTTAACAGAAAATATCCTAATTTTTCCATAAATTTAATGTATAGGGTAGTTTTAATGATGATTATTCTTATTGCTCATGCAGGGTGATCTGAGACATGAAACATGAAATACAAAAACTTAGACAAGAGCCGACTGCCAGAGAATTTGAAATTATGGATAGTTGCCGTAATTATGCAGAAAATTACAAATATTCTGCTAGAACTCATGAAATTTATTATCTAATACATATAGGGTCCATGTGGCTTAAGTGCTGTTGCGCAGGAGATCACGTTGGTTTATTTACAAGTTTAGATCTTGGTGCATGATGATTTTTTTAAGCGCTTGCAGTATGCAAGCACTGCCAACTCATGTGTGTGTGTGTGTGTATATATATATATATATATATATATATATATATATATATATATATATATATATATATATATATATATATAAGTTGGTAATAAAATGACAACTTCGTATTTTCCACAATTTTAATATTTCAATACGACCCAGGTTTTGATGTGATATACCATCTTCAGGTAAAGAAATGAGGTTACAGAGACAATATATACAGTCCATGAAGAGCGGTAAAGGGGAAAAAGAGTTGGGAGGGAGAAGGTTGGGAAAGGGGTTAAGAGTGGAGTGGGGAGAAGGGCTTCGAAGTATTGGTAGCCATCAGAAGGGAGAGGGTTGGGTTAGGAGTAAGGTGTCGATGGGAGATGCCGGTGATGGTTCGTGGATGGAGAGAAAGGTGGGGGATGGCAATGGGGAAAACATGCTCATTTAGAACAGTGTGGTCTTCCTGGGAAGCAATGATTATGATCTCCAATTCCTCTAGGGCATCCATACTTAGGTCTTTCACATTTCCACAGAAAAGGAGCTCCTGTGGTTTTTCTCCAAAAGATGTTTGGCAAAGGGCAAATAATTGTCCTTCAATCTGAATGACCATTTATATTCACTCACTCTCGTTTAAAAATTTCTGCCTGTTTGTCCAATATAGGCAGGGCTGCTGGTGGGCCCTGGAAAAAGCATGATTTTGGGGCCTCCCTCTTTACTGTTTTAAAAAAAAAGACCTACAATTTTATACCAGTACAACATTTATTTATATTTAAAACGCAAAAAGGATAGGAAACAATTAAAAACACAATCCAAATATTATCTTAGTTTAAAATTATTTTTCAAAACATAGTACTTATCATTATAAACATTAAAAGCATAAATATGAAATGCCAAACGTACTAAGGCAAAAAAATACTTTGTACAATTGTGTTCCTATTGCCCAGATACGTGAATCAAACTTACAAAATGAACTAGCCATTAAAGGCTTTTGAAATTTTGTAAATAAAAAACAATCATTTTAATGCTGCAAATAGAAATTGAACTTCTTTCTGGTTTTGATTTTTGCAAAATCGTCAACGATATCATTAGAGTTGATCAGCTCCAAAATTTCATTTTCAATTCACATTAATGCTAAATGCTAATGTAGTATTGTAGAACATAAGTCTGACTTTATGGATTTTAATTTTGAAAAAGAACATTCTCCTTCAGTTACATGTAATGTCAGATAGATGTGAAGAACCATGTCAATATTTGGATATACTGATACAATGTTCTTTGTACTTAACAATTTTCTAAAGTAAGTACTAAGGACAACATCAGGACTGTTAGATTCATCAAAATTTGCTTTTTGCTTTCGGGATTGATATTCATGGTTTGTCACTCTTCAGGATCATTGTTTTAGCAGCTGCTTCAATGCCTTCAAATTCATTTCTTAGAGTGCCAATAAAATTTTCAAGTGAATTAAGGAAGGTAGAATATCCGCCCGGCAAGTGAAAGACCCGGGTTCAATTCCCGGTCATAGCAGACTTTTTTCTCGTTTCAAAAATTGTTCCAACTTTCACAGCTTATGCCTGTCTGCATAGGATCTTCGGATCATATCATTCCATCAATTTCACTTAGGAAGGACTTCTTGGTGACATCAGTTTTTTGCAGCCTATATTTAAATTTGTATCTATGGTCATTTTTCCCGATGTAGTTAGGTTTCTTTATCCCAATTAATAAATTTTCCCATGCCCATTCCTTATTTAATATTTTAAATATCCCACATAGCCTATTTAGTTTCCTTCTATTTTCCAATGATTCCCAACCTAGCGAATTTATCATTTCTGCTAGACTTTCAGTCTTCTTATGCTTCCCCAACATGTATCTGGCAGTCTTTCTTTGTGCCTTTCCAAAGTGCAATGAACTCAACTGCAAATATATGCTTGTTTTATTAAATTGGGCTAAAATCCTGTTCCAAAGACTACACAAGATGACATTTACAATTTCCTCATTTTTTTTAGCATGTGATTCTGCTTCATTTCATTATAGTTAGTTTTAATTTTCTATAGACAATCCAGAATGTTGTTGTAGTTTAACTGTAAAGCTTGTACAGCATCCGCATGATTAGACCACCATTTGTCACCCAGTTTTTTAAAGACAAATAATCTTCCTTTTACATTTGGTTCCAGATGCTCAAGAAGCAATCTCCAATGATATATAGAAGTTGAGAAAAAATCATATAATTTTTGAACCATAGAAAAAAAACTTTACAGTATGTTAGCAGGCACTTACAGCTTCTTTGCCAACCAGATTTAAGGAATGAGCAATGCATGGCAGATATTCTGACAGTGAGTTAATGTTTTGAATGCATGTTCTAACTCCCTTGTATTTCCAAGACATATTGTTTGCATTGTCATATGCATGACCATGGCAGTCTTTGATTGGTATCTTGTAATCTTCCAGTGTTTATAATCACATCTGCCAATGACTGGCCTGTGTGTGGATGTATAGGTACAAATTAAAAAAACCTTTATTGGTTCACAACTAATTTTATCTACTTAACGAAATGTGAAGGTCCACTGGTAAAGATGACTTATGTCAGGTGTGGAATCCTCACATATTGAAAAATATTTTGCAGAGTTAATTTCTTTTACAACAGTATTCTGTACTTAATAAACTCTTCACAGATACTCAACGACAGGTATGGGTGATGGACCTTACTCTTATTACCATATTTTTGTGTGCTTCTAAAAATTGGTCAAACTAGGCTATACGCTCAAGTAAGCTAAGATAATTTCCATTGGTTGGCAAAACAAACTTTGCTGCACTTCCACAGAATGCCATACCACATACAGAAATGTGCTTAATGACCACAACAACATGCTCCAAAACATTTTGCTAGTATTTTTCTTCATCATGGACCTGTTTTTCTAACTTAGAGTCAATGTGGCCCTCCATAAGGCATTTTTCCAAACAGTATTTCACATTTTGTTAGTGTTCGTCATCGTTTGCATGTTGTGTGAGACATTGTGATGCACATTTCCAGTCATTGAATCCAGTGTACAACATGGCAGACTTGGAAACAGCAAACAAAAGACAGTAAATATTGCCTTCAGAAGGAGAATATACAATCTAGTCTCTTGACAGTCTCTTCATTCTTCAGCACATGCTGCAACATATCCTTGGTTAAAGAATGCTTAACTCCTCGCTCATGCGGTGGGGCTCCCTAAAATCAGGAGGCCCTGGGCAGCTGAACACTTTGCCCATTGGATAAAGCTATCCCACGAGAGCTTATGCACTCCATACTTGTATTCGATTTCCAATTTGTTTTTAGCATTGCAGAGTAGTTTCACTATGTTAAAAGGGTTATATAAAGCTGCCTTGAGGTTGTTTTTGGAGAGTAGATTGGATAATACATATTACCCAAAAATGGTAAATTACACCATTTTGGCAGTTTATCAAGAGGGGGCTGGAAAATTGATGTTATAAGGACGGCCATTTTGCAGAGTTTTCTGTTTAGCAAATGGCCTATTAATCCACTATTGTGACCATTGTTTGTCACTATTTGTTTTATGGTTTTATCGAAGGATGTTTTATTAAGGGGGATATTTAGAAATCAGTGGATCATGGAGTGGAAAGCTGCATGTTTGTAGGAAATAGGGTAGGATGAGGAATTATGAATGGCATGGTCTGTCCAGAATCGAACCCAGGCCTTCCACTTGTTGGGTAGATATTATATCACTGAACTATCATAACAGATTAATTCTCCCGTTTCTGAATGCATGTGCATTTCTAGCTGGGTCTGGGCTAGCCAAGCTAGTATCACCCAGCCTGAAATGGACGTCCTCCAAGAGATACATTGAAGAAAACCCCTCCCTCCCAAATGGTGAGATTGCCAAGCTAGTTTATTGGACGTATCTCTTGTAGGATGTCCGTTTCGGGCTGGTTGATACTAGCTTAGCTAGCCCAGACCCAACTAAGAAAATCATCCATGTTGATTACCTATATATGTTGCATTATTTTATGAATGATAATTTATAATGGGTTCATATCCTATATATTAATAAAATAAATAAATAGGCTGTCCATTTTATCTTCAGCATGCTTTTCCATGCCCACATTTTGAAGCTTCCCAAATATTTTATATTATTTTTCCTTAGCGTCCATGATTATGCCCCATACAAAGCTATACTCCCAAATTCCATTTGGGAAGGCTCTACTTTGTGGAAAGATTCCATAATATAAATAAAAAAGAATATTGTATATTCCCACTAACAAATTTATTATGACCGGTTTCACCTCTAAAGTGAATGACACTAATTCAAATGGTTATGTAAAACAGTTACTGTTATACATAACCGTATGAATATCTTTTCATTGTTGTAGACATTGCGATCTTAATAAATGTAATGTTATTTATCCTAGATATGTATAAAATATTTATGACATCTACACGAATTCTGTTCCGTGGTGTTAATGGCACTATTTAATTGTAAACACTATTAGCGGACATGTATTAAAGCGTAATAATGAAAATGCGACCTTGGAATTAACATTGCATAAGGTATTATTATATATATTAATAAATTTTTCACTATTAATTATTAATAATATATATTTTAATGTTTTTGCAATGAATGACTGCCAGTTATTCCATTTGGGGATGAGTGTGTTCATTAGTGTCAGTATTAAGAACAGTAATAATCTTACCTACGGTGTGTAAGATGCAGGCTGGTTTTGGAGGTCATTTTTCTGGAAAAAAGTGCATCTTATATGCTGAAAAATACAGTACTAGAATCTTTCATAAGCCCAGAAAATAATTACAGTCTAAAAAGTCTCTGCCTAATTAGACGGGCATTAAGACACGACTCATCACTTGCATCAAGATATAAATACTTGAAAATACTCAAATCTCTGTCTAATATTATATTCATAAGCAAGTCTGAAGATTAAATAAATGAAACAAAGTCACTTAAGAAAATATTGGAAACATTTGAATTTGTATTTATTGTTGTGATACAACCAAAAATACTTGATTATAAACCCAGTACTTAAAATGCTAAAAGAAAAAGTTTCTGGCTTTTCCAAATCATATAAATAGATAGATTTTTATTGGTCCAGATGATTTGTACAAACAAATATTGTGCAAGTCATGTAGAATAAACAAGCTATACATAGTATGGGGGATGGGGAATACATATACATAATATAACTACGTCATTAATAACAATGTCATAAATAAAATAAAAATGCCATATATATATATATATATATATATATACACATTCGCATATATTTGCAGTTATTTAGGGTTCACAAAGTGAGCAGTAGAAATACAAAAGATAAAATCATGAAAGAAATTCAGTGAATCTGTAGTAACACTTTTGAATACATTAATATTTGCAAAAAAATTAATGGATGAGGCCGAGACTTCACAATTTATTATATTTAAAATTGATTTGATGTCATGAGGCAGTTTATTAAAACATTTGAGACCCATCAAATATGGTTCATCATAGTATATTTTGTCTGCAAGGCAGTTTGGATATTGTTGTAATTACGTGTACCATGATTGTGTACTTATGAGTTGAGCCAAAAAAGATAGTAATATTTTTTTAATAATAAAAGATGCATGATATATAGACAGGAGAGAGATACTATACGTAGTATTCTAAACAGGGGTTTGCAATGATCTCTAGCTTTGTCTCCTGCTATGAATCTTATGGCTTTTTCTTGGGTCGGGAATAATTCGTTAGCATGGGGACATGATCCCCAAAAAAATATGCCATATGTAATCCTAGATTGGAATAAAGCAAAGTAAACATTTCTATAGTTTTGTGTTTACCACTTGTTTTAGTTGTTTTAACATGTAGCAGAAAGAACTATGTTTAGCCATAAGTTTATCAGTTTGTTATCAAGATTAAGACCTGGGAATTTGACAGACTCATCTTCTTGCATCAAGTGAATATTGAGACTAAGCAATAGACTTTCTATTGGTGTTTGCCTGCTGGTTGTATATTTTAGCATAACAGATTTATTTAAATCTATATTGATATATTAATGGAATTAATTCTGTACCAATTGGTTAAACAGTTCACAGTCAGCTTAGCTGTATCTAGGACAGAGTTGTTTAACTTTGCAGAAATTAGAAAACTGGTATCATCAGCATATGAGTGAATGAGCATCATCTGGACAGACATTCAATAGATCATTGAAAAAAAGGAGGAACAGAAGAGATCCAAGGAACGAACCCTGTGGTACACCAATATTATTTGGTTGTAGTTTGGATTTGGCATCCACCAATGCTACATATTGGTACCTATCAGATAGATATGACCTAACCCACTGCTAGGTAGTTCTGTGTATGCCATAGCATTTCATTTTTTCCAATAACACAGTATGGTTAACAACATCAAAGGCTTGACTTAAACAAAAGTAGAGGCTGTGTGTGGTATATTTTTCATTCAGAGCTGTAAAAATATGATTAATTGCATTATAAATTGCTAGTTCAGTGTATTTGCCCTTTCTGAATCCATATTAGAATTGAGAGAGTATGGAGGGATTTTTCTATGAACGAGATCAATCTTGTACAGAAAAGTACTTCAAAAAGTCTCGCAAGAAAACTTTGAATAGATATGGAGTGGTAATTTATTAAGTTTAATGTATTATCTTTTTTGTGGATAGGTACTACTTTACAGACTTTCAAAAAGTGAGGAAATATGCATTGTTTCAAGAACTCATTACAAAGGAAAACTAATGGTTCTGCTAGTTGATTTAAGCTTTTAAGGAAGAGCCAGACATAAATTTTATCATAGCCGGAGGATTTTTTGCTGCTGATTTCCTTGACAATATTCTCTATTTCAAGTTCGTTGTAGGGTACAAATAAAGAGAATATGAAGCTATTTGCAGAGAATCATAAGAAGATGTATTTTGATTTGATGATTGTGCTATTAAGTTGACAAGGAACTCATTGAAAAGATTATCAACATCAACTGGGTTGGTTATTATATTTCCACTAGCCAATATCCCATCAAAATTGACAGGTAAACGAAAATAGGTTTGATCATAGTTTGGTGATATTTTCGATTGTAGCCTCTCCTTTCATCCAACTGCTGTTAATGTTAAGTTAATCTAGATCTTCGTCTTCAAGTTCCTTCCCTGGCCAATTGTCTTCGACATTCTTCAGGTGTCTCCTCAATAACAAATTAATAAAACCAACTTTTATATGCACTAAAAAATAAACAAATATATAATTCACATAATTGAATGTTCCAGAGAATAAAAAGTTTTGGGTAAATAGAAATTTTATGACAATGAAATACATTATGCTATACAATTATTATACACCCAAAATTAGTTTGAATCTACAAAACATTTAATTTTGTCTCTCACTCCCTCTCCGTCTCTCTCCTTCTTACTTTCCTCCACTCTCTCTCCATCTCTCTCTTATTTTAAAGCATTAAAAGCATGCATTCCTTATGCATATAGTATAAGGATTAAGGTGAGGTTTAACAATGACACAGTCAGCAAGGCAACATATTGTTAAATAGCTTAAATATTTCCAATAAATAACATTTAAACATAGAACCTGAGTGATTTTTTATCGTAAGCAAAATGTGATGATAAGAATAAGAAATATTATTTATTTTTCCATAAAACAATCCAAGTCTGAAGATCATAGGTTAATTACAGTCATACCCCATTTAATGCTGGAGATACATCCCTGAAAACAAGAGCGCTAACTGAATTAGCATTATGCGGGGTTATTTTAGTACAGTACTTGTGGAGATGCATTCCTAAAACCGTAATTTATTACCCGTTTACAAAATATTAGTACTATATCCGCTCTTCTCTCCGATACTCTAAAAGATGTACTGTAAATAATTAATCTATGCACAATGTAGCAGATCTGCTACACACTATAACTCCTCCAATATAGTAACTGTCACAGCTTTTTAGTCATTTTCTCATAATGTAACAATTCCACACACCCTCTTACTTAATAATCAGCACCCAATATCACCAATAGGTGTCCAATTTCATGAGATATGTAAACAAAACCATAGGTTGCTCTGCAGTCTGAGAATGTGGTGTTTCTGCTGTGTTTCTTTCAATGATTTCGGCAATTTTCTTCAGTTAATTTGATTGAAAATTTTGTTACATACCGAAAATGTGCAATAAAATCAAATCACACATCTAGTAATCTTTTTATCATTTTTTCTGTAGTGCAACACTTACAAAGAACATCATCAAACACGTTTCTTCAGCCAGATCAACCAAATTTTGTATAGGCACCTCATTTTTCCCTGGAATTGTCTAAGGCAAAAAAAATCCCCAAAAAAGACCCGGACTTGACTCCAGAAGATAATTTCTATTTCCCATAAGATAACACATGAAAAATCAATTTAGTGACATGCAAGCTTTCATTCTTTTGTTCATAAAAATTATTTACATTGACCCTCGATTTCAAACTTGGACTATTTAAAATGAAAATGAACCAAGTTTTTTAGTCTTATTGCCGATTGTCTCCCTGTCTGCAAATGCTCTAATTTAACATTTAAAATTACTTATTTTGGCAAAATGCAGTGATTTCATGAGGATTTGCCTTGACAACCATGCCATTGTCGAAATCGAGATCTCATTATTGTCTCAGTACAAGATTTTAAGTTCAATTATAAATAATGCATTCCGTCCCGTCATATTATGTATTTTTTCAAATTATAATTCATAAGTATGCATTGAAAATTCAACAACAGGATAATAAAAAATAAAATGTAATAAAGTACTATAAAATTTAATAAATAAAATTAGGGTTTACAATTAAAAAAATTAAACAAAACCAACTCCAAAATTGTTCATACCAAAAAATTTTTTAGAGGTAAACAGTAAAAAATATATTAAGTTTACGGAAAATTGATTCTCGCCAGGGACTTGACATCTCAAAAAAATGTCTGATGGTTATTTATAAGTAGCCTCTGAATTTTTATAAAAAGATAGCACAAGGAGAAATTCCCAGAAACATCTAGTAATAATTTTAAATAGGCTCCTTTCCTTTTAAATCATTAGAAATCTTTCTCTGTCCTAAGTTGGTAATTACAGCTTTCCTTCAAACTATGAATGATATTTAATAATTGTTTCACAAACATTTTTAGTTTGACTTAGTTAAATATGAATAAAATAATATTTCATTCATTTTCAGAAAAGATGAAATTGGATTTTACTTTATTGTCATATGCTATATTAAATACAATACATAGTTATCTACACAAATAGTTATTGATAATAGCCAGGTGTTGAATACATTACTGTGACTTTCTAAATCAGTGGTTCCCTAATTTTTACTAGGCTCAGCACCCTTTCAAATATAAACAGGCTTTTGCAACACCTCAGCCTTAAGCGAAATTTTATATTTTTACATATGGGTATTACAACCTCTGGACACATCCATTTGATGGTGCTACACTATAATCAATTTCTTAAATAAAAAATAATTGCCCTAATAATATATCGTCACATTCAACTCATTATTTATATAGAAAACAAAGTTTTTTTGCAGCGCCCCTAAAAATCAGCTCTGCCACCCCACAGTACAATTTGGAAAACTCTGCTGTTGTAGCCAGTCATTTTATTTCTTTCAGTACAACAGCCATGAAAGAGTAATGCGAGCTTTTCACGTATATTGAATAAGGTGGATTTCAAAAAAGAATTCTTGGGTTCTCCTAATAGCTGAAATTGGCCAATTTCGAAATTATGTAGTTTCAAATAATTTTCATCAATTTTATGACTATTGAGTGATTTTCTCAACCTTTATATGACTACTGAAGCTTCCTAATTTCTCCATATGATTTAGAATTAGTAAATACAAAGATAAATACTTCAAGTTTCTGCTACACTAAAAGGAAATGGAAAAAATTGGAATAATTTAAATGAAATATTAGCATGGTTAGCTTCTAACTTTACTTTCCTTACATGTACACATTCTATTTTGGGGAAAAATTTGGCAACAATATTCATAATAATTATGCATAAGAAAATACCTTTGAATTAAATTTAAAGCCCATTGGAAAATGAGCAAACATTAAAACCGACGGTCTTCTAAAGGAGTGGTATAAAACATTAAAATGGCAAAGTATTTTCGTACAATCAACATGTGAAAATTCCAAAGATATGAAAATTTTTCTCCGAAAATATATCATTTATGCCTCAAATTTACTCGAGACTAACCTGGACAAGCAAACGTAAAAGGCTGTTCCGTGAGATCTGGGCATTCAAGCACGTCGGTTTTTACTTCTGCAAAGTTAGCTGTCAAACCATTTGACAAAACTGAAATTGTTGAAACATTACTTAAGAGAACTGTGTCGTTATAATTCATATTACAACATAAATAAAAAGGAATATTCGGCAGTAATCTAATTCTTAGTAACCAGTACATCGAAACCATTATGATAATTTACCCATTTCCCATATAATTTTTACACTATTTGATAGTATAAAACATTAGTAACACTTACAATTCCTAGTAATGAATAGAAATCATGTTGTTACTATGACCTAATTACCTTGAGCAATTTCTTCTAGAGGAGGACAATGAAGGTTGAACTTTTCGACAGATATTGTGGTCATTGTGATTTACTCTTACCACTTACTGGTAGTCGCGTAATATTTTTTTAAATGTTATTTACACGCTCAAAAATATCAAAATTTCCCGTGCACTGAAATTATTGTCCTTGCATAACAACGACCTGAATTTGATTCCAAATGCCACTCCACCTATTTCCTCGCAATCGCTGACACTCAAGGACAACAAGATAAGTAAGTTAACAGCTGTCTATAATCTAGCAGTTAAGTAACTCTTCCTATGAACAATAAATGGTTTAAGTAAATTTTGATTGCGATTCCATTTACAAAGCAATATGCTGAATATATGTGGATTTACCGTTAAAATATAATTTACTTTATCCACCTTATAACCGCTCCTACCACATCAGAGCCGATGAGTACTTAATAAATGTTATCCAAAATCTTAAATGTTTAGAAGACGTCGTATTAATAAACCAGGTTTGTTTTTATGAATTCCCCTTAACAAAGAATAATTATCAATCTTTGACCCACTTCAATTTGGTCTTAAATATAAGAGGATAAAAGATGAGTTGACTTTAAGTTATTGCGCAACTATATATTTACATAAATTGAAATTTGACAATAATACTCTCTCCTTTTCCATCTGAATGGAAACAGTCTTTTTATAATTCGTTGTAACTTCAAGAGCCGAGTTACGATAACTAACGAATAGAACTCTCGAAAATAACGTTGCAGACAACATTTGAGAATCAAATTTATCGAAGACAATGGTTATAGATGTTCCTTGACAGCAAATTTTATTTTACTTAAGATAATATCCCCAGGAATAAGTATTTGGAACTTTCACATGTCTCTTGAGTGTGGAAAAAAGCTGAAAATTACGACAATGCTTGAAACATACTTTTTCTTCAATTAAAATGGTGGGAAAACTACATGCGAATTTCGCAGCCGTAATTAGTCCTGATTTACCGATGGTACATTACTTTTCGAAATGCGCGTCTAGTTTTCCCAAACTTGTTATGGCTAGTGTATTATTTCAACACGAATGGTGCGTCCGATAGCAATCCTTTAATCGCTCCTTTCTAATACAGTCGGAAAGCCGAACCCGGCTATATAGGCATATAGGGGAGGCCTCTCCAAACTATGGCTCGCGGGCCAAATGTGGCCTGCGACCTCGTTTAATGTGGCCCTCGAGACTGTTATAAGTACGAAAAATCGTAATTTGCCCAATTCACTAAATCACCTTTTAATATGAAAATAGCCTACATTTATATATTGCGCGCCTATATTTTCAAAAGGTTTTTCATCATGACTATTATGACAATGGCCCGCGAGCATAAAATTTATTGTAAAATAGTTTGGAGACCTCTGATCTAGGGGCAGGAATTTTAGAATTTTCCGGTTGTTGTAAGCATTTAGGCCGTATCTTAAGTATAAATAACTGATTCTTACGTTGGAGGAAGGAACCAGATGATATAAAACCAAAGTTACTTCTAGAAGGGTAAAATCTGAAAGATGGCATAATGATAAATAATTTGTTAGAACCAACGGAAAATTTTTATTTTTAGGGTGTTTTTTCTGACAACATTGTTTCATTTATACCTCCATAAGAAAAGCACGGACATCAGTGCAGAGCATTACAAAATTGCATTTCTATTATACATAGTTAAAATTAAGATACGAAGTTGGGACTTGAACACTTCTAAAGCTGAAAGAATGGTGTTTTGGTTGAAGATATAATTCAAATCCCTGCCGATCAAGCGATATATTTTGATTTTAATGTCATAAAAACGGGATTTTTTTTTGTTTTTAGCAACGAAACATTAATTACCATGGCAAAGAGTCCATAGCTTTTAAATAGTAATTATTAGTCTATTATAATAGCATTCACTTAATGCTTTTTAATATAAGTATATTAGGTATAACGTTCATTTCCACCAAAGGTGTAAAAATGATGATTTCATAACCACAAAAAAACGAAATATCCTATTTGTTTCTGTTAATTTCAGTGAAACAGTCTATGGTCATAATGATGGTTATTAGAAATAATAAAAAAAAGTTTTACGAAATTGTTGTTACCATATCTATATATAAAAATCTTGTGTACGAACCTCTTGGGTGTCCCATGCCTCATTCTAATCTAGAAGGGCTAGAGATCTGAAAATTGGCATGCTAGCAGGTTATAGGTCAAAACAAAGACAAAAATCCCAAAAATTTGCATTTTGAGGGCGTCTTTTCAACCCCATTATTCTATTTCATTACCTCATAAGAAAAGCATAGGATTCAATGAAGGGAATTCTAAATATGATTTTTTGAATTACTTAAAATTGAGATAAAAACTTGGGATAAAACAGTTTTGTAGATGAAAGAAGGGAGACGAAATTCATATCCATGCCGAATTAGCGTAAATACTTGTTTTTATTTGCAAAAAAGCATATTTTTCTGAGATACAGCATTGAAAAATTTTAACTACCATAGTAACGAGATCAAGGCTTTTAAAAGGGAAATTGCAATCTAATTAAAGATTGCATTGGTTCGATGCATTCAATAATAATTAAGGACATCATAATGAATTATTGATTTTGATCTAATCAACTTGCAACAAATGCTATGATGCAGATCATAGACTATACGTCCTCCTTACCATTGGGTTTGTTTTTGTCGATGCTGCTCATTTTTTCACACTTGACTTTTGACTTCTTTTCTGTTTGTTCTTCATTTGCACCATATTGGGATAACACAGGAAGATGGCAGTATGAGCCAAAGGGGAGAGTGAAAGAGAAAGGAAGGAGAGAGATGGAAGAGAAAGCAGAAGTTTGGGAAAGTGGGAGGTTTGATGGGAAGGAGGTATATAGAGAGAGGAAGAGGAGGTGAGATAGAGAGAGAGAAGCCTGAAAATATGGCTAGATATAATTGTCTACATTAAATATATGCTGAAAGGAAAAGGTTCAGGGTTGCACACAGGCAGCGAAGGAATTCGTCTCACGGAGAAAGGCACATTTTTGTAGCACGCAGGGGCAGTGCCCCTAGTGCTTTTTAGTAATAGACTAAAATGCATAATGATGTCATAAATATTTCGATTTTAGAATCAGAATAGCAATTCCATTGTATCGCATAAAGCATGGCTAGTTGTAGTCTTATTTTTATGACTCAGAAACGTTTAACTCCAATTAATATTTTGGAATCAGTTGAATTTTTGAGATTTTGAATAATTATATTTGCATTTATTCACTGTTTTAGCATGTAAATTTTTCTTAGTTAAATAACTGGATGTATTTTTTGCCTTGACTGTTTTTGCTTTGAATAAAAAGCAACTTAAGGGTATTAAATATGAATTATTATCACTGTATTCAGAGTCGGCCAAGTACTTTCTGGGGCCCGGATGCAAGCAAGTTTTTGGGACCCCCCATGTAAAAAAAACCTGCCATTTTGTATATCAATGTTACAGCTTAGAGAGAACATGTACTTATAATTATAAAGTAACTATAATGATAATTAATTTAATAATAAAGCAAAAAAAAATTCAAGATGTAAATATATTATTTATAATCAACATTTGGGGGCTCCTAAAAATTGGGGGGTCTGGATGTCTTGCATCCACTGAACCTCCCACTTGGTTGACCCTGACTGTATTTATATTATGTACTAACCATGTATAGCTAATGTATATAAAATAAATTTTAAATGTAATAAAGTGTCAAAACCTTATAAAACTGAAACCTATTTACATTAATTTTCATTGAATGGTGAAATTATGTTCCATGTAATTATGTAGAAATTCTCTTTTTATCTCTATTACTTCTAATTGTTGGTGAAATCACAGCAGCCTGTTTGGATCCTAGAAATCTTCATGAAATAAGTTAATGTTAATGTATATCTTTCAGAGCAATTGCATCCATTGATTGGTATTTCACTATGTTTTGACAGGCTTATGCATCTTCATACTGATAAGTTTGCCCTTCAAAGCCAGTGTCAAAAGTTCATATAAAATACAAATTATATCCCATTAACCTGATGATGCATTACATTATTTTGAAGTATAATTCATATTATGTACAGTGAACCAGAGTAAAACCAACCAAGTGATAGGCTGATTGATCAGAAAGGTATGTAATTAAATCAGAGTAACATTATCAGTTTAGAAAAGGTATTTATGTAAAACTGCATGTTTAAAAACTTTTATTTTGCATTTGAGAAAGATAAAGAAGAGTAATTTATAAATTACTGACATTCTATGCATCCATAATTCTTCTTCTGTTTTCAAAGCTACAATTTCAAGCCTGGACTTAATGAAAGTGATATCAGAATTTAAAGAAACTTTTGATTCTATATATACAAGTAGAGAAATATATATTATTGAATTCAGTGATATTTCCTCTTGCTACAACAAAACTGTGAACAAATAAATTAATGATTTGTAAATGTTTTAGATCATTTGGGCGAGGTGAGGAGTGCTACAAAATTCAACCTAGATAAAGGTACAGCACCCACAAAAATGTTGGGAAACATCTAGTCTTTCACAGCACTCAATGGGAGAATCCAGGGAGGGTTAAATGGGATAATTACCCCTCCCACCTCCCCACCGAGAGTTCATGACATCGAAGAAAATTAATAAATAATAACATCGAAGAAATGTTATTTTTACTGTATTTATTTTGTTGCACAAAATGATATATATTTCCTTATTATAAGTTAGAATCTTTGTGATTTTGGGAGTATTTAAAAAATAGGATATTTTTAGCACTTTTTTGTCTAAAAAATTCCCTACGTATGCAGTTTGTCTGTTTTCCTTCTGCTTGCATGGGAAATATCTGTGGAATCCCGAAATTTGGAAGAGACACATTTTCAGGATAGGACAGTCTATACCAGTGGTTTACAAACTTTTTTGAGCCATGGCACACTTTCAACTATAAAGATGATTTTGCAGCACCCCAGTCTTGGGACAAGCTTTATGTATTTTTAGATACAGTTATTACAACCTTTGGACATATCCATTTATTGATGCTACTACATAATCAATTTATTAGAAGAAAAATTGTTGCCCTAATTACCAACTAACACATGCAAATCGTTGATTTATTAACTAAACAAAGTTTTTCGCGGCGCCCCTAAATATCTACTGCAGCACACCAGTGTACTGTGGCACACAGTTTGAGAACCACTGGTCTATATGGTAGAAAGTTGGTGGGGTGTTATTGGGAAAAATCGCTAAAAAAGTGCTAAGTGTTAAACCTCAAAATCCTATTGTTATCTCAACTCATATAGGTTTAAACGTTTTTTGAAGGCTTTTAATGCAAGAAGAAGAGAAGGGCAGAAGGATAGGTAAATGATTTTCATAGCAATCAATGTAAACAACATTCGCTGTGTTATTTACGTGAAGGAATGCCTAAAAATCGATGGATGCAGCCTTGACGTGTTGGAACTCCATATTCAGGATAATGAATAGAATGTTTAGTAAAGAATCCACTTTAATATTATTAATGAAATAGAAAAGGTACGAAAATCTGAGGAACATGCTGGACATTTTAATACACAAACTGAGCATGTAAAAATTGTATAGAGTGAAGGATTGTGGTTAGTTAGAAGAATAAAGTACTTGAGGACGGTTTGGGAAATAGGGAGAGAAAGGGAGGTTTAAAAGAATCACAAAAATAATAATAAAAGGCAATGTTGTCCGTCTGTTGGTCTGAGTGTAAAGTTATTAAAACGTGAATAACTCGATCAAGAATGTAGATATAAAATTGAAATTTGGCAGAAATTTATATAATGAGCTAATCGGAATTTGTTTATTTAGGGTAGACATGGTAATTTAAGAAATAAATGTCCGTTTGTGGCGGAATTTTGAGGGAGGGGGTATATTGCAATAGCTTCCTCCGAATAAAATTTATACATTTTAATTTAATGAAACTATAATTTATTTGGACTGAAATTTAAAAAATATATACAATTCACATTATATTATGTTCCCGAGAGCTGAAATGATTTTGGCCAGCTAAAGTTTTCTAGCGTAATGTTTAACAAATAAATATTCTTTTTGTATGTAAGATTTGCATCTACGTATGTATATCACGCCGAGAGAGATAGCTACATTTTTGAGGGGAGAATGAGAAGGAGAATTTGAGGGAGAAAGAGTGAGGATGGGAAGAAGTGAGGGTGAAGAATAGGAGGGACAGAGGGCTGGAGAATGGGAAGAAGGAAAAGAGAGGGAGAATAGGAGCGAGAGTGAGAATAAGGGGAGAGGGAGTGAAGAGAATGGGAGGGAAGAAGAGAGAAAGGGAGGAAGAATGGGAAGTACCTTAATTTTAATACATAATCTGTACATACCCGTCATATTTAACGGGCAATTACGCTAGTCTACATAAATAATGGTCTAAAAAATCCGGTGACGCTTTAAACGGCAGTTCGGTCAACTGCGAGAATTAAAGAAACGCTTGTAACTCAAAAACTTTCCATTCGTTTTCGTTCAGACTTTCAGAAATGACATGGCAAAAGTGCTTTTAAATTTTAAGCTGTTTACTCTTCACATTGAAGTCTTGGTTTCGATTATAGGGGCGTGTATTTTCTCCATGTAATTAATAGTGTAGCACGTTAATCATTTGCATATTAAAATAACTTTAAGTTATCGTAGGAATTCGATACAAACGCCTCAAAGAAAAAAAATTCATTTTTTTACCGTCGATTTTTTAATATGCGGAAATTTGCTGTATTCCATGTGAAAATCTTTCGTCGTTAAGGTGATTTGCGTTGTTGCAATTTCTTATGATTGACTAGGATTATAATTAAGCGTCGCATCTGTTCACAAATTCACGAACTTACAACGTTTGAAACAATACCTTGGTTACGATAAATAGTACGAAGGTAACGAATATAAATATATATTAAATTGTTCATTGATATTGTACTAACGAGGGTTCCTAAGCCAGGTATAGATTTTCGGAGTACGCTGAGTAAGCTTTTAATTTTAGACTACAAACAGAAGAATGAAATTTATAAATTTCAATTTAAGGAAACAATATTTTATATGGACTTAAAGTAAAAAATATACAGTTCACATTGTAGTATTCACCTTATAGTATGTTACAGAGAGATAAACTAATTTTAGCCATATAAATGTTACCTAGCGTAATGTTTAACAAATAAATATTCATTTTCTATGTAAGATTTGTTGGTACCTATAGTATATATAGTACTAGTAGAAGGTGCTTGCATACTGCAAGCATTTCATCTCACCTTAAAAAAACATTAATTTTTCCGAGGGATATTTCATCATGAGAAATATTTCTTTAATTGTAAAGATTTCTCCTCTGGACCGGTTTTCGTTTTTTCATTATGGAATCATAATGGAGTAAAACAATCACTAATTTTTGCAATTTTCGAAATCTTATACTTTTCCCACATTGGGTTAATAATGCCACATATTTCTGCCAAATTTTAAATGTATAGTACAATTAGAAGTGAAATAACATTTATCTACTTGTTTAAATTTAAATAATTTATAACGGCCAAAATAACAATTTTATGGATAAATTGAAATGTTTTTTTCGTTTACATAGGCTAACCTCTATATAATTTGAAAATTTCAGCTCCATAGCTCATCCCGTAATGTCTAAACAGTTATCTATTTGTTTAAACTTTAAGAATTTTTAACTGCCAAACAAATTAAAATATCAAAATTTGTAAAATCCCTATTTCGTTTTTTTAAGAATTCTACTTATAAAAAAATTTCAACTCCGTGGCACATTCGGAAATACATAAACCTTGAAAATTTGTTTAAACAATTGCGAATTTTTAGCGGCCGCATTGTTCCACTTTCTTAATATTTTCGTTTTTTCTAGTCGGTTTTGCACAAAATCCCACCTAAGAAAAAAATTTCGAATCTGCAGCACATCTGGAAGTGCCTAAACATTAGTATCCTCCTATATGTATGTTATATCCTCCTCCTCCTCTGTAAGGAACGTCTATATATAATGATACTAGTAATTGGTGCTTGCATACTGCAAGCATTTCATCTCACCTTGAAAAAACACTCATTTTTCCGACAGATATTTCATCATTACAAATATTCTTTTAATTCTAAATATTTAACCTCTGCAGCGATTTTCGTTTTTCCCACATGTAAAAATAATAGTTTAAAACAATCCCCAAATGTTGCAATTTTTAACATTTTACACTCTCTCCATTATAGGGTACTAATGCTACACATTTTAGCCAAATTTTAAAGTTGTAGCATTTCTAGAAGTACAATAATATTTTTCTAATTGTTTAAATTTAAATAATTTTTAACGGCCGCCACAATTCATATATGGTAAAATTGAAATGTTTATTTGTGCAAATTTATTATTCTCTAAATAATTTGAAAATTTCAGCTTCCTAGCTCATCCCGTAGTACCTAAACAGTTATCCATTTGTTTAAACTTTAAGAATTTTTAACTGCCAAACAAATTAAAATATCAAAATTTGTATATTCCCTATTTCGTTATTTTAGGAATTCTACTTACAAAAAAAATTTCAACTCCGTAGCACATTCGGAAATACATAAACCATTAAAATTTGTTTAAACAATTGCGAATTTTTAGCGGCCGCATTGCTGCACTTTTTCAAAATTTTCGTTTTTTCTAGTCGGTTTTGCACAAAATCCTACCTATGAAAAAAATTTCGAATCTCCAGCACATCTGGAAGTGCCTAAACATTAGTATCCTCCTGTTATATGTTATATGTATGTAAGAGTCGTCGATATATAATGATAAAGTGAGGAGAGAGCGAGGGAGAACGAATAAGAGCGGGAGAAGAATAGCAGGGAGGGAAGGATGGAGAATGGGAAGGAGGAAGAGAGGGAGAATAGGAGGGAGAGAGGGAGAATAGGAGAGGGAGAGGGAGAATAGGAGGGAGAGGGGGAGAATGTGAGAGTAAAAGGAGGAGAATGGGATGTACCTTAATTTTAATACTCAATCTGCACATACCCGTCGTAATTTCCGGGCAATTACGCTAGCCGAAATTATATTACCGTAGTGTGTCGTTGCCCAACTTTTTTGTTAGGTTGGTGTAGACTTTTTGAAAGCATATTTCTCGATCGGTGTTTGGACTGTTTTGTGAAAAAGCAGAAAGCTACGGTTCCTACTAATTTCAACCAGAATTATCAAACACTTTCCTTTTTATACGAGTTTTCCGATGCCACTGTCCTCCATAAGAAGGCATCGGAATATGTTCTGGGCATTATAAAATTGCGTTTATAAAATTACTAAGAATTGAGTTACGAACTCCTGACTTGGACAGTTATGTGGATGAAAGAAAGAAGTTCATTTTGGTAGTCGTGAAAATTCAATTACATTCCGAATATGCCGGAAAATCCATTTTAATGCGAAAAAACATAACTTATCAACAATGAGAAATTTCATTTTCCATGGCAATCTCACTGAGCTTGTGGTGATATTAAATGAAAATTGAGCCCATTGGCGATATAACGTCATTTTTTGTTTATATTTAGATTTCGAACATTGTTGAAGAATTAGTTTTATTTGAATAAAACAGTGGAAATATTCTAAATGGAATTGTACTGTGAATGCCTACTAAAAATAAATAAAATCAAGGTGAGATCTATAGGTATTATATTACCGAGGTGTATCTTTCAGCACTTTTATTGTAGCAACAACTATAAAAAAACTATTATTGTTGTTCGTAGCAACGAGTATAAACGAATTATGTTTAATTCAGCATAATTCAGTTCGGGTTGGTTTGGATACCCTGGGGTACCCTCGGTACCCTGAGGGTACCTACGTACTGGAAGCATTTGTATTAATACAAATGATTATCTACATTCGTATTTGTAAGAACGTTGGTATCATGTATTTATTTTCTTTTAATTTTTCTTTGTATCTTCCTTACTGTTTCATTTTCGTAATATCCGTCCGTTGATAATTGAACTCTTCTGGCATTATCCGATGGAACTAAGAGCTCATCAAATCGGCAAATTAATAGGGTATCTTTATAGTAAATGCCAACGAATGGGGAATTGTGTAAGACTTTTTATATTTGCATTTAAATATTCATTAGACTAGAGATAGATTGAATATATGTAATAGAATGTAATCGGAATTTATTATATTGTACAGCGCCTCCATTTTGTTCAAAAATATGTTTGAAACACTAAAATGTTACGGTTGTTGATAATATAATATAACATAACATAATATAATATATTTTATTAGTTCTGTAGGTCTACATGGATATGGAATAAGTCAATATAAAAATAGTAAAACACAATAGCCAGTATACTGGTCATTTACAAGGTAAAATCAGATGTCATTTAAATATTCAGAGACACTATTGTAATTTTTGCTTAATAGAAAGCTCTTCCATTGCCTCTTAAAATACAAGGTAGAGGAAGTTGACTTAATCCTGGAGGGTAGGTTGTTAAATACAATGGAAGCAGAGTGGTGAGGTCCTTTAAGGCAAAGGGACAAATGATAGTCACTTCAATGTATATCAAATTTATTGTGAGTATGATATAAGTGGAAATTGGTATTTGTCGGGAACAGGTGAGGATATTGTTTAACAAAAATTGCACAATTAAAAATATAGATTGAAGGGAGAGTTAATATACTAAGGAAATGAAATAATGGCTTACCAGGGATATGACAAGGTACCTGCATCCAGGGCCGTTTTAAGATCTTCGTAGGCCCTAGGCACTCTTGCATTCAGGGGCCCCACCCCACATCATATTAAAATGCACTTTCGTTAAATATAATTTATTGATGTGATCGCACTTATGGCCATTTTACTGCATAATGGAATGCTTCCAATATCTCAAAATTTAAAGATATTAAAATCACTTGCCTTTCAACAGCCATAGGAAATCAAAAAAGGCGATTTGTGCCTTTCTTGCTGCTGCAGTTCAGCACATAGAGTTTCCACATAACCATAACAGAAGCCAAATTCCAATGATCACAGGACTATTCACACAGTACACTAACATGGATATCTCCAAACTACCATATATCTCGTCCAGCATCGGTAATATATCTAATCACAGTTGCGACACTAATGCCATCAACTGTCACTTACTCCCTATCCCTGTTGCAGGGGGCTGGTCAAATTGATAGAAAATATGAAAGAAAATACTTATATTGTACAAAGTTTATAAGAAACAAAATGGTCTGCATGAAGCGATGCTACCAGAACTCTTTATGTGAACTATTTTGAAATTTGCCAAGCATTGTTTGATATAGCTGAAAGCAAACAACACCACCTGCAGCTGTTCATGAAGCATGATCATTAATTAAAAACCTTGATCATTTTGAGACAGCGTTAATGTGTGTCATTTGGAAAGTTTGGCTGAAAAATATTGATATTGTCAATAAAGCCCTACAGGAGACTGGCATTGAGTTGTGTACCATTATGAATTTATATGATAGTCTCTTAGCACATTGCCATGATATCCGCAACAAATTTGATTTGTTCGAGGCCATGGCAAAAAACTTACACCATCCGACTATAAGGAATGTACACAAGGCAAACAAATGAGAAATCAATTTTTCGATGAAGTAATGGATAATACTTATCCGAGTTTAAACCTGAGTGCCAGCGACAAATGCCGCACACAGTCTTTCTATCCTATTATAGACAAACTAATAATTGAGATGAGTAAATGGCGAGCAGCATACGCAACACTATATGAAAGGTTTAATTTTCTCCTCGACAGATCTATGTCCAGTGATGAAGTGGTTTCTAAAGCAAGGGTATTAATTGATATATATTCTTCAGATCTCGAAGATGCATTTATTGATGAGTTTCTATTGTTCTCGTGAATGTTTGCAGAAAAGAAAACTGTGGGCAAAATGATCAGTGCACAAATACAGGATAAGCTGATTACAAATTTTCCAAATGTAAATATTGCTTTTAGGATATATCTTTCCATTTTTGGAACAAATTTGGAAGGAGAGCATATTTTTTCAAAACTCAAACTCATAAAGAATGTCTTCGATCAACCTTAGGACAGAAGTGACTATCTTCCCTGGAACTACTTTCAATTGAAAATAATATAATGCAGGAAGTGACAGTTGAAGACATTATATGTGATTTTTCTAACAAAAAGAGTCGCAAAGTTAACACAATTTAAGTTTTGGTAATATTTTTAAATTTAGTTTAGGTTATAAACATTTCACTGAAACGTTATTATTTTTTATTTAGAAGTTTATTAAGAGTTGACGTATGTAAGTTTTTGTAAAGACATTTAATTAAAAAGTTGTTAATTTTGATTTTGCAGTTTCCTTTTCCTATTTTCGAATCAGTAAATTTTTTTTCAGGTCTCAAACATTTTCGTAGGCCCTAGGCACAGTGCCTATTGTGCCTAATGGATAAAACGGCCCTGCCTGCATCATTGCCTTAATGGCTTGCTTTCGTAAAGAAAATACTTTACTTGAATAGCTAACATTGCCCCAGAATATAATGCCAAAGACAGGAAAGAATGGATTTTGGCAAAATAAAGAAGTTTTAGGGTATCAATAGAGACAATAGGTGCCAATTTTCTTAGCATAAAAATGCCAGTGGCCATTTTTTTCATAACAGAATTGATATGGATTGACCAAGCTAAGTTGTCACTAATATGTATACCTAGAAATTTTACTGAAGTGGAACGTACAATGTTTAAATGGTCCATTTTTAGTAGCGGACTGCAGGAAGGAGTTGACTTTTTAGTATGAAATTGAAGGTAAGGTGTTTTATTACTATTCACATTAAGATTATTAGAATGGCACCACTGTAGCATGCTGTTAACAGAAGAGTTTGAAATATTAATTAAATCTGGCTGATTTATGGAGTGCAACACACATGACGTGTCATCAGCACATAATAGGAGTTTAATATTAGCAATATTATAGGGAAGATCATTCATAAATAAAATGAAAAGCAATGGCCCTAGTATTGAACCCTGAGGAACACCATTCTTCACTTTTAGAGGTCTAGATTTAAAAGTAATTACACCTTTAGAAGTTTGATGTGAATATTTAACAGTTTTCTGCCTGTCAGATAGAAAGGAAATTATCCAATTAAGGGCATTTCCATTTATTCCCATATTGCAAAGTTTTGCATATAATATTTGATGGTAAATGCTATCAAAAGCTTTCAAGAGAGCATAGAAGATACCAAGAGTATAGTCTTTCTTATTTAATGCCTGATATTGATTAATTGGAAAGAAGCTGATAGAGTAGATCTAGCTTTCATAAAACCATGTTAAGATTCATGGAATAAATTCAAGGAAATGAATTACTCAGTTATAAAATATTTTTTTAAAGATTTTAGAAAATACCAACAACACAGAAATAGGCTTATAATTATCTGAATTTGTAAGAGAGCCTTTTTTAGGAGTAAGGAGGATACAAGCAGACTTAAGGCTGGAGGGGAATTGCCCTTCATAAAAATATAAATTTATAGTATTAACTAAAGGAGAAGCAATATAATTAATGACAGCTTTGATGATAGGCATTGGAATGTCATCAAGTTCACATGACCAAGAGTTGCCAAAGGACCTGACGATATTTTTAATTTTGTGAAATAGGAGCTAAAAATAAAAATTTATAAAAAGGGATGAACATGGAATGAGAAGCAACAGATGGGGTAGTGGCAGCAGAAATGGATTGACAGAGCTGCAAGTTAAAGTGGGTAGCAATTTCATCAGGGTTAGAAAGGGAGCAATTATTAAAACAAATATTTTTTAGGTTTGAATTAAACATTTTAGCTTTAGCATTGCATTTGATAACATCCCAGGCAGATTTAGTGATATTATTGGATGAATGAATATTATTTTCATTGACTAGTTTCTGGTAATCTGAAATATACTATTTTAATTTTTTAAGAGATTGCTTATAAGAACCTGAGAGGTTGGAATCAATGAATTTGCATTTATAGTGTAAATCCTGCAGATATTGACCCATGATTATTAAATCATTAGAATAAAATTTTTATTTTGGTTTATGGTTCTCTGCCTAACTTGCTTAATGGGGAAAACAGCATTGAAGTACATCATAAACTAGTTCATGAAGGCATTGAATTTAGCATTGATACCTGGAGCATTTAATACATCCTCCCAGTTTTCATTGGATAACAAAACACAGAGCTCTTCAATAGAGTTTGGCTTAAAAATACATTTAGATATGTACATGGGATTTACAGTTACAGATGACTTGCACAATTTTAATGGGAAGTTTAGTGCTAAGTGGTCTGAGAGGCCTGTATGCAAAGTTTTGCATGAGAAATCAGAGATGGGAATATCAGATATTAAGAAATCTATGAGAGAGCAAGAGTGGGAAGATATTCTAGTGAACTCATTATTAATAATTTTCAGAGCAAAACTATTTAAGAAGTTGGAGAAGTCTAATTTATCTGCTGTATCTTTCAAAAAGTTTGTTCAAGTACCCACACATTTTAAATTATTTTGCTGATTTTAATTACACAATGTTTGGTCATGTGTGAAATGAAGTCAAAGTCTTTAAAAATTCCAATCGAAACTATTTTTTGGCAGGATACGACAGTTAATGATAAGATAGTGACAAATGAAGTTGTTAAGGGGGATTTTTTTGTAATATACGTTTTCAATGTTTATGATAATTCTACTCTTAAGTTAAGTGATATGTTAATTTTGTTATCTCATTGAATAATTTCTGCTTACATTCCTTAATCTTTGTAAATTCATATTAACAACTTTAAATTTCACTTTGAATTATAGTAAACTGATGATATATTGTATAATAAATGTTTTTAAAAGGTTTTGCTGACTTTTCTATTTAAAATTTTAAAATGAAATGAACAATAATTATATATTTTTTACTTTTTGCTATAAGTGACTAAATGAATACTGTTATACAGGCGAAGCATGTTACAGGCTCTCTAGGAGTGTATATAAGAGATATGGAGATTCAATTGAATGTAAGCACAGTGGACCGATGAAAGAAAGAGATTGTCTGCAAAAAATATAATTGCAATAGAGTAATGTTTGTAATTTTCTGATCATACTTTCTTTAAAGGGTATTTCAATCAGATAAAAAGTTCAGAGGAATGGTGAATGTTTAAAGTTATATTTTGTTTTTTAATGTTAATACTTTTGTTTGTATTGCTTTAAAATTTCTCTAAATAAATGTTAAACTGTTACAAAACTGGTGTATAATGTTTTATTGTTTATTTTTGGTGAGATTGGATTACTCATATTATTTTTTCTCAATGAAAACCATTTCAATAATAATTTACTACTGAAGGTGTAACTTCGTGGAATTGTATTTTGTTAAAATTCGAAACAACACAACATTGTGCCATTTCCATTTTCCAATTTAAAGCGGCTGATTTTGCAGCAAGTGCTGCATCACCAGGCAATAATTCAATGAAGCACTTGCAATATGTAGCCAAGGAGGGGAAGGTATAGGCAGGCACAAAAACAACGTAAAAGGATAGTTAGTATCAGTAGAAGGAGGGATGACCTTTGGAAAATAAAAATACATGGAAATGAAACAAAATAATTAATTGGAGGAGAAAGAGGAATGACGATGGGATTAGGAGATTCACAGTAGAGGGAAATGGTCGAGGAGCACAAAATCATTAAGAACAGTTACACCGTTTTTAAGAAACGGCGTGAATAATTTCAAATTTATCTAGAGCAAGGGTCACAAACTCGCACTGATGCGCAGACTGCATGAAGGTCCTGCATCGAACCTATGGGCCACATTAGGGCACTGTACCAAGTCTGTGGTCCCCATACTTTCCAAGTCCTCACACCGTTTCATATTCTTTGGGCATTCATTATCCCCTTCAACAGGGAAGAAATTGTCCCAACCTTTTGATGCGGCCTTAAACCCATTACAAAAATATTAGATTCGGCGTTGAAGGTGAGATTCTTTGGACACGCAAGAAAAACGTTGGCAGTGGGAAGAACATACTTACAATTAGTACCAGGACCTGCGCTAGCACTACTGGCGACCCTATGCAAAGCATCACACTGCGCCCTCCAAAAAAACGTCTTCCAAAATGCTTCCAAAAAGGCTACAGCAACCTACCTCAAAAGCTGCGCCACGAAACACTACAGTAATATAAAATCGACTAACGTAACTGCCCATAAAATATAAAGGGTATGTTCAGATTAAGGATTAAAATTAAGGTACATCCCAATCTCCTCCGTTTTCCTCTCCCATTTTTCCTCCCTCTCCCCCACCTATATTCTACAATGAAAAAATAATACCATTAGGATATTTATTCATATAAATAAGCCGGAGTTAATTACAAAACGCAATAATTAACAAGTATTTATTTGTTATACTATGACACGGATGTAAAACATACGGCCCGCGTGCCGCCTGTGGCCTGCCGAGCACTCACTCTCCTGCTGCCCGCTAACCCATCATTTCTCGAAAGATTTGATTCTACACGAACTTCTCTTAAGAGTGATGAGCAGTGACGGATCGAAAGGGAGGGGAATAGAGTGGCGACCGCTCAGCCATTTGAATGTCCTTGTCTCCTATTCCAAGGTGCGCTCTTACAATTAGTACAAAATATCACGAATTTGTGCTGCAGATTAGTACTTCCTAAGAAAGGTGAATAAAACTCCTTGCAGAGCGAGGGATACACTGATAGAAGAATCGTTGGTTATCGGAAGTATCTGAGAGGACGATAGGCGCGATCGCCCCCCTTTGAATCCCACCCAGAGCAGCTTGAAAAATCGTAGAACCCGGTGCAAAGTGCGCGCGGGTCCTCTTACAATTCAAAAATTTTTAATCTTAAATTTCAATAAGTAATTTATTCTCTGTCATAATGAGAGTGTCCGATATTTTTGCCGATTTTTTTTTAATTTAATTCAGATGCATAATAAATTTTTTTGGAGCGCGCGGGGCTCGGCGCAGACGGCGCGGACGCACTGTTGGCACCAGCATCAAGCCGTCTCTGAAACCACACATCGTCTCTCTCTCTTGAGAAGTTTCTGGATCAGCCCCAGGATAAGTTTCTAGAAACAAACAACTTACGTTAATGCTTACTCAAGAATGTTTACCAAGGGGAACACAGAATACTGCAAGCAGGAGAAACCCCTATATGACAGAGATTGCCAGCCTTTCTGCCTCCCCGGTATATATGATAGGCTCGAAATCATCAATAATATTTCATCAAAAGAGCCGCAGTATGGCCGTTCTTGCGCTTTGGGATTAAGGGAGATGATTCTGTTCGCTGGTCAGCGGCTCAGTAAAGAATTGTAAGAGTTGGAAGAAGATTTTTGGTGGTATTAGTGTATTAATGATGTTACTTTTGCTATTTGTTGGTCCTAAAATAATCTTCTCTATCTATATAAAACTCAACCTGTCTGGCTGGGAGTCCGGCGTTTCCTTCAAATATTTCTCGCTTAATATCTTCGGATCTACTAAGCCTAACGAGCTAAAATTTTCACAATCGTTAAACACCCATGAGATGGTCCCTAGAAAAATCAAACATCCCCGAAAATGTCCCGGATTCGACTCCCGGAGACAATTATATTTTCCCATAAGTTTACACGGGATTTTCGATTTTTCAAGGTGCAAGATTTTTTCTTTCATTCATCAAAATACGTAAATATCTACCAATTTTCTCCATTTTTGCTTAATTCGACGGCTAAAACTATAGAATATTTTATTCTTGCAAAGTTTAGATATTATACGGAAAATTTGTCAGAAATACGAATTTCTTTTCGAAATTTTATCGCTTTTTCGTACTCTTTCCGGGTGTTGCCAAGGTGTCTCGCATTGTTGCCTTCGATTGATTTAGCGTCTATTAAATAGACGAAAGAATTACGTTATTCGCTTCGCGCTTTTTATGAAGCATCGAAATTACTGTTGTAGCAACGTCAAACGTAATAGATTGCAACTTAATTAATTGCAGATTAGTTCGCATTTCAGAAACACACAGACTTTATGATCCACTACAATATCCACTTATGTTTTGTTATGGCGAAGATGGATATCATTTCTCAATTCCACAAATCACTAGCAAGTCAGGCTTGCCAATTGCAGGAAAAAAGTTACAACCATGAACTTATATGCATATAGGCTTACGGTCAGAGCTGGTCAATATAATCACCTTATTCATTTTAGAAAACTTGGGCAACAACATTGGGTGGACATGTATGCCAAAATGGAGGCAGAAAGATTGAACTTTATCCGCAACAACCAAAAACAATTATTTTCAGACAGCCTCCGGTATCTGTATTATTTTGTTCTCGGACTTCTTTTTCAGTTATGTTATTTTAACCTTCAACAAAATAAATACTGTGCCGCTTTAACATCTCGAGCGAAGCCAGGTACATTCGCTAGTTATAATATATTACCATTGGCATACTTTAATTATTATTATTTTTTGATACGCATGCCCCGCATTTGCATACTGATGCCCGATTTGGCGTCGTGAAATGAGTTTGACACCCATGTACTATGAATTATTAATGCACGTGAGGATAAAAAATATACAGGGGCCGTGATATTTTTTATTAGTTTTACACGCTGTATATAGACAAATTTTACATCGTGTCAGTACAGCACACACATAATTATTTTACAGATTTTTCGTTTTTTTGTCACATCCACTAAAACCAATTTGCCAACCCTGCACTATACGCTATGCGAAAGAGATAACATTGGAAGCATGGGGATGCGTTCCAGGACTTCAGAGAAGGGAATCATAAAGTGCTTAGAAAAGTAACATAAAATGTGCCTAAAAACATGAAATGTGATAATTAGATTTAAAATAGGCAATAAATCAAAAAGTCCAACTGAAGCGCCGCTCCTCCGAATTGGCAGAGTAGGGAGTGGAGGTGGCAGGAACTGCACGCGGAGCAGGTAAGTTAGTGCCATCCGCAGCTATCCAGCAGATATTGCCCGTCGTCGATAGTCACTTTCTGGGCCATTTTCACTACGTCAGAGACAATTAAATTTCACTCTTTGTTAACCGCTTTGCAATGAGTATCTGAAATTTTTATTAACTTTTTCGATCTTTTGCTAAAATAATGCCGACTTGGTTGTAACGGAGCTTCGTTCCCAGAGGATTCGTTAACCGAGTTATTGCTGTACCAGATATCACGCTGAGAAAGATATTTGAGGGGGAAGTGAGACGGAGGTAGGGAGGAAGAATAAGAATAATTCGACCTAATTTTAAGACCGATATTTAAACAATTTAGTCCAGCGGTTCTCAACCGAAAGTTCTTCCCGGACCGGTGTAATAACAGAAAGTTTACCGCGGATCGGTGTATTATCTGAATAATCCACCAAAGACCGGTAAAATCAATTTTAAACCACCAATCATTTGACAATGTTACACTTTGACAACTGAAAACACAAGCCTTTCATTAACCAGTGCTGCCCATTATAAAACTTTTATGAGAATTAAATGGGTATTTCATTCATTCCTTTTCCCATATGACAACACGTAAAAATAGACTTTTTGACTTGCAGGCTTTTATTCGTTTTGAGATCTAAATTAGAAATAATTCACCTACGATCTTCGGATTTAGCCCATTTTAAAGAAAAAACTATCAAATTTCTTATTCCGTTCATCTATTTCCGCCTACAGTTCGAAATTTCTCATGTTAAATGTTTAATTCACATATTTTGGGGAAATCTTGCCATTTTAACGGGATATTGCCATGCCAGCCCATTATATTGTTTAACCTCGAAATCCTATTGTTATTTTAATCCTTATGGGTGAAAGCGTGCTTTGAATGCTCTTACGATTAGTATGATTGATTGATTGATTGATTTGGTCTTTATTTGGGGTGAGATTGAGACTAGGAAGTCCCATCTTCCACCTAAAGAGAGAAGGAGAGAGAAATTCTTTTCATAGCAACCAATGTAAACAACAATTGTTGCGTTATTTACGAGTACATTTAAATGTAGAATATGCGTAGTATATTGAAAAAGTATTGTAACAGAGAAAAAAATCGACTTCGAGATGTTGATGGGAATATACGTTTTAGGTGTCCCCGAGTCCATAAAAGTGGTTTTCGCCATGCTGTCTGTTTAGGGCCCAAACGCGTACATTAAATCGAATGATATATCCTATTTATGCAATATATCATCTTTTACAGACATTTTTTTCATAAAAAATGATATTGCACAAAAATAAAGGGTAGTTTATTCTTGGTGATTTTTAGAAAAAATTGATTTACTCAAAAATGGCTTCAGAGAATTTGATTAAAATCATATCAATTGTAGGGCCTGATGTCACAAATATTACTACATAAGCCATATATCTCTTGAACACTATATGCCATCCAGTGACATTACAATGTACGCTAAGCTACCTTACCTAAGCTTTATGACGTCATGCCTCCGCCGCGATCCATTCAAACTCTTACTACAGCTTTACGGTTAAACTAAATCAAATGATATCCCATATTTGTGGATAATATCATTCATAAAAGACATTCCGAAAGGATGAATGATATTGCGCAACAATTAAGGGTACTTTATTCTCGGATATTTTGAAACAATTCGATTTACTAGAAAAGGCCATAAGGATCTTGATTAAAGTCATCCAATCAGATGTCACAAATAGTACTAACTAAGCCATATATCCCAAAAATTACTAAATATCCATCAGTGGCATTAAAATATACGCTAAACTACGGTTAACATTGAATTATAAACGTTTTTTTTTCAAGCGTAAACAGTCGACCAAACGTATATACGCATATGAGAAAGTTTGCGCAATGTATATTGCGCCGTTTATTTTTAAGCGCATGCAGTATAGGCCAGTGGGCAGGAGATTTAAAAATGCATTAATTCCGAGAAAACTGAAAAAAAATTTTATCGGTCAATTTCAACGTACTAATTAACATACTAAGTTCTCCCCCTCACCCTCCGAGGTGAGCTTCAGACGCCATATTTGAAAAAATGGCCGCAAAAAACGTTTTTTCGCAACGCTGGGTTTAGAGCAAAAACATTTATAACAATTAAAGAGAATTATATTCTATACAAAAAGGATCGGTTTATTTTTTCTCTAGGACCAATAGTTTCAAAGCTACATATATAGAAGGGAATTGAGGTGCATTTTCGCATACATTCGCTAAAACGTTTCCCTACCATATTTCTTTTTCTTACTTGCTTTCACATTTCTTTTCGCGTTTGCTATGAAAATCAAAACATTTCACGGTAATATTGTTAAAATAGTAACGTCTTTAATTATTGTTATTTATTTATTATAATGAATTTCCAATGCTGTAATTGTTTCTCCACCACCTAGCGATAGAGTAATCGGCGCGTTTTTTACAGTGGTACCACCATTAGGCCTAATCCACTGTCGTCGACATATTAGAATCTTATTCTTTTTTATGTTGATGCTTCATCAACTTCAATGCACTGAGTCAGGGGTGGGCAAACTTTTTACGTAGCGGGCCGCATTAGCAGTTGCAGCTTCTTAGGCGGGCCATATAAACAGATGAAAATGCTTCGGCGGGCCACGTTAGGGTTCACATCGTAAATAATGTGAGGTAATGCCAAGGATTCTGTTAGGGAAAATCAATAATAAATAATTTTATCCCCATAACATCACTGGAAAAGGTTTCCCGGCATTAATTTTAAGCTACAAATATGAAATAATCTCTATTTTATATTACGGTTTGCTTTCATAATTGCATCGCAGGCCATATAAAATGCCCTCGCGGGCCGCAGTTTGCCCACCCCTGCACTGGGTAGTAGATGGTACTACATTTACTTATAAGTCTGACAATGAGTCGTCCTCTTTCGGATCTTGGTCCTTTTCGTATTCGAGCGATTCGCCATTGTTCCTGCATTCAGCAATTATTATTATTTATTAAACACAAACGGGAATATCCCAATTACATGTGTTGTAATAAAATATTAAAATAATACAATAAAATAGATAAATTGAATAAAATACAAAACACATATACCTAAGCAGTCATACACAAATAAGCGTTTAATCATATAAATAAGCAACTCGTAACATTATAATTCACGTGCGTTCGTCAAAGTTATACTTTTTTCTATTTTTCTTTTAAATACGGGACGTGAGTCATTAAAAATATCTATTGTATTGCACTTTGGACCTTCAACATTGAACATTTTGCAGTTGAATGTCGATTTCTGTGTCTCGATGTTAGGTCGTCAATTATATTATCTACATTCGTACACATTGCCCCCGACAAAAGGAGCAAATGGTAGAACATTGTAGTCCAGTCTTCCTACAGCCGCAAGCTGCTTTGCACGAAATCATTTTCAGTAGGTCCTCCGGAGCGATCCTTTAATGCGGTAACTGAAAGAAGGCCATTTTTTGAGTTTCACCTACCCCAACCTTGAGGTATCTTCGCGTTTCCGTACCACTGTTGACTTTGGTGGTACGTTCGGAAAGAGTGTTGTCGGGCCGCTGTTTCCGTAGGAGGTAAGGAAGCGAGATTAAACTTGCTCTTTGCAATTGAGATTGCAAAGCAGTGGTATCTATATGTATTCAGAGAATGATTCTTTATATCTGCTCTATACAGAGAATAAATTGTTGTCCGGCTGCCGCAATCGTATCTGGATAAGCATTCGGGTCCTTGAAAACATTAATACTTTGCAATTCTGGATATTTCTACAATAGCTTCATAAATTTTAATTTGCCTGAAAAACGCTGAAGTGGTATCGCAATCACTGAATGCGTGCAGAAACAAAATGTTGTCCTTTATTTCTTGCTCATATTTGAAACTATTGGAAGAATAAATTTTGTCTGATTTCCTCCTGCTCGGTTTTAGAAAGTATATGTTGGAGCGAGATTCAGCTACGGCTGTAAGGACAAAAAGATCAGTGTCCTCGCCATCTACCATAATTACTGAATAATACACAGCTGACATGTTAATTGCAGTATTAACTATAAGGGTGTCTGCGTCTTCGACAGCTTGTTTGGCAATGATTCCTGCAGTTCGAAGTATGTCACATAACATGGATGTAAATCTGTTGTTGTCGGATAAAAACTTTTCTCGCGAAGTGTTCGTTGATATTGACTCATTAAAAAGTACGTCCGAGGAAGTATGTTTGTTTAATCGACGAAGACGCTCGGCAGATTTCGTACTTTTAGCAGCTGCATCTTCCAGATACCCATCAAAAACGACGACTGTGTTTTCACCGTAGCACGTTTTCACGTAATCTACGTACTTTGTGAGAACCGAAGCGAACGTTTCTTGTTGATGCCACACAACTCCATGAAGAAGATAGCCTCCGTCTACTATGTGTACGTTCCTTCCGAAATTAATCCCAGATTAATCAGAGGCAAGGACAAATCGAAAAGTGTCGATTTTTTCGTTTTGCGTATTCCAGACTCGTCGAAAAGTGACAATGGGTATGACGCTAGCTCGTACTTAAAATAGTCCTTTTAATCTTCATCTTATTTTTTCGTTAATGAAATTCTCTGAAAAAGTAATGCTAGGTCAATCGGTATCAGCTCATCTCGCATTTTGATCGACGAATTAACTGTTCCAAGAGGCACCACTCTCTTGTTTCATTTAAATTTCTCGTCAAGAATATCTGCCATAGAAGACTTACTGATTGTGAGTGTATCGAAGCTGATGAAGCATCAACATAAAAAAGAATAAGATTCTAATATGTCGACGATTAGGCCTAATGGCGATACCACTGTAAAAAAACGCGCCGATTACTCTATCGCTAGGTGATGGGGAAACGATTACAGCACTGGAAATTCATTATAATAAATAAATAATAATAATTAAAGACGTTACTATTTTAATAATATTACCCTGAAATGTTTTGATTTTCATAGCAAACGCGAAAAGAAATGTGAAAGCAAGTAAGAAAAAGAAATATGGTAGGGAAACACGTTTTAGCGCATGTATGCGAAAATGCACCTCACTTCTCTCTGATATATGTAGCTTTGAAACTGTCCTAGAGAAAAAATAAACCGATCCTTTTTGTAGAGAATATAATTCTCTTTAATTGTTATAATATATGTTTGCTCTAAACCCAACGTTAAACGTGATTGTTGCAACAAAAAAAAAACGTTTTTTGCGGTCATTTTTTCAAATAATGCGTCTGAAGCTCACCTCGGAGGGGGAGGGAACTTAGTATGTTAATTAGTACTTTGAAATTGACCGATTATAATTTTTTCCTGCTTTTTCGGAATGAATGCATTTTTAAACTGTTTTTGACTCTGCCGACTGGCCTAGTATGCAGTGGCGGCTCGTAGCTAAAATTAGTGGGGGTGCTGCTCCAGAAAATTTTTAGCCTTTGTTTTAAAATTGTGTAAAAGGAAAAAAACATGTATAAAAAGAAACTTTATTCAGGAACTTGATAAAATCTTAACAAAAAAAACAAACATTTTTTACTTACTTTAACTTAAATTGTTACAGTTCAAGCTTGATCTATTCATTTAAAAATGAAATCCATAAAAGAACCGAAAAAAAATGAATCAAATAGAATAGCTGGAAGCAGAATAATAATCTAATTCTACACTCTTCTACACTTTATCACATTCAAGAATATGGTACACGGTTTTTAAGCACAACACACGCTGAGTAAAAAAAACTTCCTTCCACCATCACGCCAGAGCCGGCACTGCGAGAGCAACAGTGCTCTCTCTACCTGGCAGTCCCGCCTTCCTCCCCACCCCCCCTCCTATGTGCGCATGCGCACAACAGTCAAACACCACGTCGCTGGCACTGTGAAGCGCACAGTTCCATACAAAGATTTTTGTATCTTTTTCATGAACTGGGGGATGGCTACTGAAGTACTGACATTAAGCTTAAGGAATATATATTGTATTACAAAAATAAAGAAAGAATTAAAAAAAAAGGACTCATTATATTAAATGTTATCGATAATATCAAGTGGAAATAGGGGGTGCTGCAGTTCCGCAGTGCCTATACACGAGCCGCCACTGCTAGTATGCAAGCAGCGATAATTAGTAATTTACCGGATACCAGAGGATTAGTGTACCTATTTAAAATCATAATACGTGCGATGGAGTATAGGAACGCACACCATAAAACAGCGAAACACCATGGCCCGATTATGCCCGTCTACAAAATATTTCTTCGCTTATCTAAGTTGGTGCACTAATAAAAGGTATTTACGTAATTTCAGTATAACGACTAAATACTGAAAAGGATATAATATCAGAAATGATGCCAGAGAAACAAATTGTTATAGACAGATTGATTGTCTAATTACTTTTTATCAAACAATCGAAAATTATTTAAAACATACCTCACGAGTAAAGTAGTTGAAAATTTACGTTTAAGTCCTTTTCTTTTCACTTACAAACCGCGCGTGTGTACGCAAAAAATAAAGGTATTAACTATCTTTTATTCGTCGTAGATAATCCATTTCCTACCGCTTGCCAAACGCTGCGTGCACAGGTAAAGAAATTAAACGTATTTTCGTAATTATAGCAGATCTTATTCACTACGAAGATTGTTTTCGTTTGCAACAATTAGGTAGCTATGCATGGATTTTTCTAAGTTCAAAGCGAATGACGATTTTTTATTTAACTAGAAATGAGGAAAAAGTTTATTTTTTGCTTCAAGTAAAGTGGCGCCTATGGTTATGTCATGTAAACCATTTATTCCATTTTCTTATTGTCTCTGGCCACAAGTTCTTAATATTAAATTTCATGACAATCCGTCCGGTGTAATCCGAGAACGAACATGCGTACGTACGAACGGACAGAAGGTAACTAGTGAGCGCTTACGTTGGAAACGAAAACGCGCCTAATTACGAGATTTTAAAAACAAAAATGATAATCGCCATAACAGCCCGATTATTGCCGATAATGTTCTCTCCTCCCTGCGAGAAGAAGGGGCAGAAGCAAGGGTGCCCGCAGAATTTTTTTCAGGGTGGGAAAAACATGCATGACCGACGAACAGATATATCATTATATATCGACGACTCTTACAGAGGAGGATAGATATAACATACTAGTAGAAGGTGCTTGCATACTGCAAGCATTTCATCTCACCTTGAAAAAACATTCATTTTTCAGAGAGATATTTCATCATGAGAAATATTTCTTTAATTGTAAAGATTTCTCCTCTGGACCGGTTTTCGTTTTTTCATTATGGAATCATAATGGAGTAAAACAATCACTAATTTTAGCAATTTTATACTTTTCCCACATTGAGTTAATAATGCCACACATTTATGCCAAATTTTAAATTTATAGCACAATTAGAAGTGAAATGACATTTATCTAATTGTTTAAATTTAAATAATTTTTAACGGGCGCAATAACAATTTCATGGAGGCATTGAAATGTTTATTCGTTTATATATATTAAACTCTCAATAATTTAAAAATTTCAGCTTCCTAACTTGCAGCGTAGTGCCTAAAAATTTACCTATTTGTTTAAAATTTAAGAATTTTTAACTGCCAAACAAATTAAAATATCAAAATTTATATAATCCCTCTTTCGTTTTTTACAAATCCTACCTCTAAAAAAATTTCAGCTCCGTAGCACATTCGGAAATACATAAACCTTGAAAATTTGTTTAAACAATTGCGAATTTTTAGGGGCCGCATTGTTAAACTTTTTCAAGTTTGTCGTTTTTTCTAGTCGGTTTTGCACAAAATCCTGCATAATAAAATAATTTCGAATCTCCAGCTCATCTGGAACTGCCTAAACATTAGTATCCTCCTATATGTATGTTATATCCTCCTCCTCTGTAAGGAACGTCTATATATAATGATGTGCATGTATGTATGTATGTATAGTGCAATTTTGTGAAGCGTAAGGGGGAGCAATTGCTCCTTATTGTGGACGACCATGGGTTAGATGCGCGCCCATTGTCATGAGAGTACGAGAGGAAACGGAGTTGGATAAAAAATAACAAAAAAATCGCTAAAAATAAAAACATTAACTCCCACCTCGGTTGGCGCGGTGGATTTTGTTATAATATACACGGAGATTCATGATATAAAGCGTTATTTCTTATATATGAGCTACGTATGAGCTGCATAACGCACTGCAGTAATAGTTATTTAAAATCAATATACATACACTAGGACTGAACTGAATAACAAATTGAAGTATTAAAAATGCAAAATAACATTTTTGTCATCGTGATGGGAAAACACTAGCGACTTTGACGTAACCTTTTTAAAAAAATAACCCAATATCAGCTGTTTTGCTTGCCTCTTCCACGGAGCAATTTCCTGCAGCAGGAGATAACTTCAAGCACTATACACCGCTCCCAATCCGATCAAACTCGAAAAGTAGCTCATTTACCCTCTCGATCTTTGTAATTCTTTCCGTTAAATCTGCTGCGCTCAAGTTTCTTTTCAATGCAGTTTTTCACAGACTGCCACCTTTCCGTTGAAGTAAAGAATCACAGATGTCAAATAAGACAAACTGAATACATAAGCGATTTTTTAGACAAAAAAGCGCTAAAAATATAATACTATTAAAATACCTACAAAAGCACACAGATTTTAACTTATAAAAATGAAATAGATGTTTGTTCAACAAAATAAATACATTAAAATAACATTTCTCCGATATTATCTCATTAATTTTCTTTGATGTCATAAATCTTGGTGGAGGGAGTGGTAATTATTCCATTTACCATTCCCTGGATCCTACCATTGAGTATTGTAAAAGACTTGATGTTTCCCAACATTTCTGTGGGTGCTGCACCTTTACCAAGGCTGAATTTTCAGCACTCCTCACCTCGCAACATGGTTGTATTTATACATATGGATACCATAAAGTTTGGACACATTCATTTGTTAGAGCATCAATTTATTTATTCAAGGTTTTATTGTGGCAAGAGGAAATTCACTGAATTCAAGAATATATAGTTCTCTACTTGTATATATATAATCAAAAGTTTCATTAAATTCTGAGATCACTTTCTTTAAGTCCAAGCTTGAAATTATGATTTTGAAAATAGGAGACGTATGGATGTATAGAATATAAGTAATTCATAAATTACTCTTCTTTATATTTCTCAAATGCAAAATCAAGGTTTATAAACATGTATCGCTACATTAATACTTTTTCTAAGCTGATAATGTTACTAACTACCTTTCTGATTGATCAGCCTATCCCTTGGTCTGTTTCACTCTAGTTAACTGTAAATCTTTCGAATTATACTTCACAATAATGTAATGCATCATCAGGTTAATCGGATATATGTATTTTATAAGAAATTTTAACACTGGCCTTGAAGGGCCAACTTATCAGTATGAAGATGCATAAGCTTGTCAAAACATAGTGAAATACCAATCAATGGATGCAATTGCTCTGCAAGATATACAGTAACATTAAATTAGGTCCTCAAAATTTTAAGGATCGAAACAGACTGCTATGATTTCACCAACAATTATAAGTAATAGAGATAAAAATGAAAATTCTGCACAATTACATGGAACATAATTTTGCCATTCATTGAAAATTAACATGAAAAGGTTTCAGTTCTATAAGATTTTGAGTTTATTCCATTTTAAATTTATTTTATTTAAATTAGCTTATCCTACACGGTTAGGAAATAACTAAATACAGTGGCAATGATTTATATTTAATACCATTAAGTTGCTTTTTATTTCTAAGGAAAAGCATTCAAGGCAAAAAATACATATCAAAATACATAGATATTTATCCAAGAAAAATTTACATGCTAAAACAGTAAATAAATGCAAATATAATTATTACAATTCTCAAAAATTCAATTGATTCCAAAATATTAACAGGAGTTAAGTGTTTCTGAATCATAAACATAAGACTAACTGGCCATGTTTTATGCACTGTATGTAGGGGTCAATAAAAACTAAAACACAACCCTTAGGCTTTCATTATTCACTTGGGTTCGAGCTTTGTTTGCCCCTTGCTCTGGGTGCATATCTATCTAACATATATTCATATATCATATAATCACCGCCTCTAGGGATTATTTATTCTTTACATAGACACGTGCACATATATCTATTTCATTGCTGAAGAATCGAAGCAGCTTTCATTTCATCTCTCCATTCTTTTGACAGTGACTATCCTGTCTAACAGTAGATGCCCATTAATTTTCTTTCAATCTACCCTATTCAATTTTTTCCATCTTCTCCTTTCATTAAGAATACATGTATACACTCATATACATAAATACTAACAATTGATATTCTAACAGTACATTGGCAGAGATGAGTGTGACAATGGGTTAGCCATCTTAGGTGAGGGAGATGGATGGCATACAATAGAAAAGGCTACAATCAGAAGACAGTTTTGGGTAGTATATTTCAAATAAAATGCCCTTCCAGCAATATGCTCATTTTTATAAATTAATATTTAATGCTACACATTTTATGCATAAAACATGACAGGATGCAGTAAACAGGAAAACAAAGGTACTTTCTCAGGAGAAAGTCATCTATTTCTTTGTGCAAGCAATTAACATAATCCTAATGTTTTCTTTTTGAAAGTGATGTTCTGTAAGCTATGTTGCATCTGAACCAATATTACAATAGCATACAACTAAAAACACTTTCATAATACATTAGTGGACTTTTAAATGATAGTAAAATATTTATTCTAATTTTACACTCAAAGCCAAATTCAGAAACATTTAATGATACTGATTTCATTTAATAAAAAACATGGACAACCCACCTGTAACAATACTCTATTTTCCCTTCAATATTATATTTTATATTTGATTGTTGTTTTACCATCACTCCCATATTTTGAGGGGTATTATGAAAATCAGCAGCCACTTACTGGATTCAACCATTACTTATTAAATGAAGAACATTCAAAAAGAAAAGTAATTTTTAAAATCAAGGAATGTTAATACAGATAACAGGTCAGCATGGAAAGAGTGGTAAAAAATAGTAGTATCAATGAGTGACCACGATAATATGACGTATAAAGTACAACAATGGCTGTAAATGTCAGAGAAAATCGAAATGACATAGACCACTGCACATATTTGATGGATTAAAATACTTAGAAGCTCTTCTCTTCTCCAAGCACATATGCTCTTGTGTATCCATTAATCCTAAAATAATGACCCCTACATACTCTTTCATTAAGGAACTTTTTGTGAATTTAAGTATCAATTAAACTTAGCATTTTTTAGACTTTCTTTCATAACCTTTCATCATTTTCAAAATCTATTGCAAAGTATATACATGAAAAAGCTTTATATTTGAAGGCACATTCTCATGAATTATGTGGTTGGAGCTGTAAGTGCATTGATGACACACCTTTTCTCATTTTAAGTAGAGCTTTCAGCTTTAGAGACACTAATTTTCACTGAAAGTGTTCTGCATTGTCCTTTCTATCAAAGGAGAAAGATATCAGGAAAGCAGCAAAAACCAGGCTGTTGAGATAGATAGCTTTTAAAAAGGGAAATTTTGGGGAAAACCAGAGCTTGAATAGGACAGATGAAATCACTTTTGTATGCATACTCAATTTTCTTATTCGCTTTGGCTCCATTAAACTGCAAAAAAAATACAAAGATATGAGAATTTTTACATATAGTCAAAAAGGAATTGTATTCTTCTAAAATGGAATATAGAAAATTTTATTTTATATAAATTAATAGCTAAAATTAGGAGCTTATAAATTACAATAAAGTTAATTGTATTATAATAAATGTTAGATTATTTAGAAAACAGGATGAAAATATTTTATATTATATGAAACATTTAAGTAAGTCTTTCAACATTAAATATGCATGTATACTAGCTGAAACCAACAAAACATTTGTGGTCAAATATACACACAGTTTCAAAATGCAATTTAGTGATTAGAATGAGGAATACTGTATATTCAATGATTTGCTTTCATGTTCATTATACAAATAAATCCGATGTGTACAACATGACTTTCTCCATACCAAGTAATGAATATGATTGCAAATTGACTTACAAGTTGCTCTCAAAAACAGGGTCCTCAAGAATAATTATCTGCAATTACACTCATTAATAATTTTTAAACAATTTGAGCAATTTTCACCGTGAAAAATACTTCAAATTACTGTATTAGTCTGAAGATAGTCCTACCCTTTATGGCCAAAATATTAGTAAGAAAAGTAAATATTCGCACCTAAAAAAATTAGCAAATGAAAATATCACCACTGGCATTAAGTACAAGTAACAATTAATACCCTCACTTGATTTGATTGTTTTATGAAGAATTTCTTGCTACATTTGGCTCAATAACTTAATTCTTTTTGTTCACTCTATGGAATCCTCACCTTAAACATTCGTATTTTCATAATAGTGGGAATTGCAGAAGTTTTTGTTTAGAAAGCATTGATTGGCTAACTTCATCCCTTCCAAAAAGTAAAAGTCCCAAATATTGATAAATAGTGATGCCACTTATTGTTATTTTAGAGAAAATGTCACTACAATGAATGAAATTATCTTTGTTACCCGTCAATCTGTAGGCAACTCGTGTCAGCTGACCAGACTGGGTCAGACTGTCCAGCTTACACAGCTGTTGATCGTATATAATGCAACCGCATTATAAAAGTACTACTTACGTAAATCAAACCGACGTGTTTCAACATTCTACAGAATGTATTCCTTGATGTGATATTCCGAGGGATAAATATCGGAAGTAACGAAAATACGGGTAAAATAAATTATGAAAAGAATGCTAACTGCAAATCTGGTGATAATTAATTTTTTATACAGACACGATTCAAGCAGCCATTGTCAACAGCATCTGAGGGATATGAATGGAATTTAAATAACATTCATAAATGCAAAGCTCTCGAATTTAGTCCAGTAACACTTGATGCAATTTTAAATTATGCCGGCAACTATAACACGCAAATTGATAGCTGTAACTAAATTGATCATACATATTAAAACTCGTTCTTTAGAATACTAAAAGTGAGGTCTGTAATGGGGCTATAACTTATTTCCAAAACTGAGGCTTCAGAAATAGGGAGGGGAGAGGGGGGTGACTATATTCGGACTAACACGGTACTTTTCACATTGAAAAAACAGTAATAAAACAAAATTATTTGTTGCTATGGATAGCAAAATATCGATAAATGATTAAAATTGCCGGTGACAGTGGTGGGATTGCTGTCAATATTCACAACAAACAATTTCACAAATTGTGATGCTAGATAGCATTGCGATAGTTTTGATCACAATTAAAATTAACATTGACAGCATAGGATCACTATCAACAATTAGAAAACTTTATCATAGGTACAGAATGCATCACTTCCATAGTAGTGCATGTTGGGTTTTCCGCAATTTATATATCATTATATATTATTATACATTATATGCATTCAAACATTAAGATCCCTCAGCACGCACTGCATGTTTTTTCCTATGTAAAAATTATTTTTTTATGTGTAGCATTATTGTGTTATTTATATTTATAATGATATGTTAATATGGTAAATTAACACTGTAATAACAATGGCAAAAATTATAGATTTTAAAAATATAAATCATCAAAAACATTCTTTACGATCCAATATTGCCAAAGAAACATGAATAATATTTCCATTTCCATTTTTCAAATGTTTTCCACCTTAGCAGATATACTTTTTGTGTTAGACACATTAAATTTACAGGGAATAATGAAACTGACCACCAGACAGTGCAATATTATGCAACACTGCTGAAATATCACAATCTTTAGGATGCTTTATGAAATTTGATTAGTGCGAAATTTAAAAAATAATAATATATTAGCCTGCAGTCACACTGTGCTTAAGATGTGTGTGTTTATATATATATATATATATATATATATATATATATATATATATATATATATATATATATATATATATATATATTTAAATTTTAATTTGAAATAAAATCCGCGTTATAACGAATCCACATTGGAGGGTGTTAATAGGGGCTCACCTGTAACTTTAAAACAATGTAATGTAAACAATGTAAAATTGTTTCAAACAAAACTTGTAGAATATTATATTGTCTGCAACTTTGATAATAACTAATATTTACATAAATTAAGTCCTAAATGAGAGATTTGAAAAAAAATCGTGAAAATATACTCAGGTGACATTAACATGTGTACATAGTATTATATTTTGGCTGAAATCTTGAATTCAATTTTTTTCACAAAAACCATATTATCTCCTATACTGTGTATGGGTAAAGTAAAACTGTTTGACGTGAATGTGGCCTCGCATGCACTTTGAACCAGGCCCTGTGATATTCCTAGCTGGCTCGGGCTGCGAATCATGTCACAGGCTCTCTAGTCCTACAATAATATAGTTCAACTTTTGCTGCCAGAGTCAGGACTACTGTTTCTCAGCAACCAATCAAAATTCTCAGCTCTGCAGCAGCAGGCCTTAAATAATATAATATATGTAGATGATCGAAATATCTCTTAAATGTTTTATGAAAAAATGTTTCAAACAAAAGTTGTAGACAACTATTTTCTACAACTTCAATAATAACAAATATTTACATAAATTCTAAAGGAGATATTTAGAAAAAACAAAAATGACAATAAACCTCCACTTTCGGTTTAAGCCAAAACCTTTTCAGACCTTAATAATAATTTTAAATATAAATTTTTGTACTGATATAATTATTAGTTTTTGAGTTAGAGCACACACAAAATTCCTATCACATACACAGACACACATAATAATCATCAAGAAAATAGTGAAAATGTACCCAGTGGACCTCAAAACGTGTGCAGGGTGATCCGTTTGGGTATGGATAAAATAAAACATTGTGAAAATGAAATAAGTGGTACAGCACTCCTCTGGTGGGTGTGATCATAAAACTTGGGAGTTTGTTATGCAATACTCACTCATGGAGAACCGAAGATGACAGCAAATGCACAACGAGTGAAGTGTTTCCTGTGGTTAGCTATGTTTGAGAGTGTAACAGTGGTGCAGCGTGAATTTCACTATGTGTATGGTGCTTGAAAAGCTCCTAAATATGAACCCATAATGCAGTGGTATTGCACGTTTGAAGAATCAGGGTCCACCGCTAAACCACATGCTGGTGGTCGTAAGCATCAGCCTGAGACAATCCATTGTTGCTGCCGTAATAAAAAGGAATCCCAGGAAGAGCCAGCGCATTGTCTGGCAGTGCTTGAAAATGTACCTATACTGCATACAGCATGTTAAAGCATTATGTGAATGGGAACACCAAGCACATATGTTTTCAAGCATCATGTGCGAATGAATGGAGTTGGACAAGAATGTTTTCAACAGGTGACTGTTCTCAGATGAGGTGACATTTCATGTCAGTGGCAGGGCGAATACCCATAGCATCATCATAAGGAGCACTGAGTGGAATGGAGTGACTTGTGACAAGGTGTACGGACCCTTTTTATTTGCTGAGGAGATAGTGCATTAGGGACCATACCTCGATATACTGCAACAGTTCCTCATGCCACAACTGCAACAGAAAAAAAACATGGTTGTTTTCCAGTAAGATAGAGCACCATCACACTCATCATTAGAAATCCGTGCTTTCCTGAAAGACATGTTCAATGACAACTGGTGTGGTCGCAGTGGCTTGCATTGCTTGTCCTCTTAATTCACTGGAGCTAACGCCGCCTGATTCTTTCTGTGGAGGTTTGTGAAGAACGTTGTGTATGCTCAATGACCCAAGGACATTGATGATCTGAAGAGAATGATTTCCACAGCTTTCATGCAAATCATGCGAGAGATGTTGAACCACACGTAGGAAGAAGTTGTCTCTCTTGTTATGAACTATCATGTCCGCAACAGGGGTCACTTTGAGGCCTAATGAACTTAGTCACAATCTCCTGTCTTTGTGCCAAATATAGAGTAGTAAAAGATAAATGTTTCCATTTTACAGTTTTTATTTTATCCAGACCCAAATGGATCACCCTGTACTTCCCTTGAAATCTCAAATTTGACTTATTTCAGGAATACAATATCTTCTCTTATACTATGCATGGAGAAAATAATAATTTATTAAATGCTGACATGATATCAACATACAAATAATTAAAGGAAAAAGTTGAAAATAATACAATATGTTTCTTTATGGTCACAATACACATTTTGTAATGTAAGACAAGAAAATGATAGAATGATAATTAATAAAAATTCATGTAATTCTTGAAATAAAATTTCTAAAATTAAAAAATCCTAACCAGTAATAGATAAGATGATCCTCCAAGCTGTTGCTCTTAAGACGTAACTGCAATCCCAGTATCTACCTGGCTATTCCACTAAAACAGCAAAAATAAAAAAATGAAAAAATAAATTTAAGTGCAAATTCAACAAAATTAAAAACATGATCTAATAAACCAATTAATATGTAATATAGCTTATATTGAACTTATAACAGAATGGATAATTATGATAAGACTATAACAGAATGGATAATTATGATAAGACTAACTGTTTTGTCAAAAGTAAAAATCTACTAATTATATTGCTCTACACTTGTGATACAAATTCTACATTAAAAAGCAGGAAATGGAATTAAATTAATTCAAGAAGCAAATAAAAAGAATAAGCTAAAGATACAAAACAATACATAATGTAATTCAATATAAAACAATATTAAATTCAAAATTGCCATTTATAACCCTTTAAAGCAGGGGCAATTAAATACCAGACAAGGAAGCAGGATGTTTGGGTGCAGCCAATAAGGCACTAGAATTTAGGTGGGTTCTAGAAGTTTGTGAACGTTGATATTTGATCAATACAGTAGAGTCTAAATCTCAGTCTCATTAACCAAAGATTTGCTTAATCCGAGGTCGTTTTTTTAGTTTAGGAAAAATCACAGAGACAATTAAGGAAATGCTTTCATTTCTTTTTAAAAAAATTTATTACTAATGTTATTGAATTCAGAAATATGTAATATTGAAAAAATCAATGATTTGACAATTTCAATTTCAAAACTAACAACTTTAAGAAAGCATTAAAATTTCATCTAATTCATAAGTACAAATACATTATAAAACTAGTGGATTGTCTTTTGCGATCTATTTGGGGTACGAAAACTGAAATGACATCCAAAAACAAAAATGGTATAAAATAGAAAGCATTATAAAATCAACAAAAACGATATATAATAATGAAAACAACAATGATAACAAACAGTTATGTGGTGCAAATGGATGGAAAAATGATAAACGTATTCACTCAAAAGCTCAACGTGTAACTACTGTGAAAAGGTCTTCAAAAAACTGATCTCAAAAGGGTGCATCCTTATCTCCGGTGGTGAAGGGAAGGGCCTTCCAGAAATTGAGGAAAGAAAGGGCATCTGGAAAACCTATTTAAGTTGAATAACCTAGCGGTTAACAGATTCATTGATAGGGTAAAGGATATCTGAAGTTGCAATCAAAGCATATGGGTTATAAAGAGAAAAATTCAATTTGTGCAGTGAAAATGACCGTACAAGTTCATTACCCCAAGATTTTGAAAAACCTGCTCTGAGAAATCAAAATTGTGCCTACTTCTGACTCCTGAGAGTCGGAACATAAACTTCTAGGAAGAAAGCAAAAAACTCGGTTGAGTTTCACAAAGGAAAGAAAAAAATACAATAGCCTGAGTATACTCAGACTTGCCAGATCAATAAAGTCACCAAAAATGAACAAGGAGTTGTGTGTGCTCGCCCAAATGATATATATCCAAAAATTCTGATGTTTTTAGTACAGTCAAAGAGTTCCTGTATTTCAAGGATGGAAGGGGACTAGATTTAAAGAACGAACTATTTTCTATAATAACTGATGGTGCTACAGCCATGTTTGGGAAGAATATTTGATTTGTAAAATTTATAGATAATGAATTTGGTCTTTTATCATTTGATCGCATGATTCATGAAGAAAGTTTGTCAGCAGAACAATTTCATGAGATTATGAGTGTAGTTATAAAGATTGTACATATAATTGTTAAATGCTTAGCTTAAATACACAGCCGTTTTGAAATATTTTTGGCTGAAATAGAATCTGAATAGGGTTACTGTATGCTGGTTGAATAGGGGCGAGGTTCTCAATATGCTTTTATGGCTTGCATCATTCCAATTAAAATGCTCTTAACAGAAACAGGAGAGAACATTTCCAACTGAATATGAGCAATAGATTCTACAACTAATTTTTTGCCAGATATCACAAAACATTTTAATGATTTAAATTTGTGACTTCATAGAAATGAGCAAACAGTCTCAAAACTGTATGAAGAATCTTTAGATGCAAGCAAGTTCTACTTGTGAATGACATTAAATCCATATAATTTTGATACTTTCCAAGTGTGATATCATTTGTAGATGAAGAGAAAACGATTTAAGATTTTAACTTGAATATACTGTGGAATTATGTCACAACTCGTGATACAATTTGACACTCAATTTGAAAGTCTAAAAATCATGGCTAAATGTTTTCATTGATCGTTAAACCAGATAAAATTATCTAAAATGTTCTTGCCCTAAATATTTTGAATTACTTGGAATTGAATATCCAGAAATTGAATTAATCAAATTTAGGAATTTGAGTTTATCAACTGATATATTCAGAACGTTGCACCAGGAACTCAAGAAAAATGAAATTAACCATCTTAATTTCATTTCTTCTTGTTGGGAATCCCTTCCAATCAAAATTTACTTGTGTTAATAAAATTGCATTTGCACTTCTATCAGCAATTGGTTTAACCTATTTATGAGACAAATATTTTCTCAAATTAAATTTATATTGAAACATCATAAAATAGGCTAACAACAGAAAACCAAGACTAATATGTTCCACTGAGAACAACAAATCCTATAATCATAAAGCATTTTTATTTTCCAGCACTCACATTTAAGTACTCCAGTAGCTTTAGCAAGTGCAGAATCTTTGCTTTCCCCAATCTTCTTCCCTGCAACTACCACTGCTTCCTTAGCCTCACCTCTTCTTTCATCAATATATTTGTCAACATCTTGCAATTTTTCATCAACTGCTTTTGAAGCAGCATCAATTGTACTCTCAACTTTCTGCTGTCCTTCAGTTAAGGTTGCATCCACTTTTTTTCCAGCAGCTGTTGTCTGTTCATCAAGTTCACGTTCTGCAGCTGTTAAAGAGTCAGCCAACTCTTTCTCTGCTGCTGATTTAACCTACCCCAATAAAGAAAACATTAACTGATTATTAAGAACATGCATTTAAAAATTTTGAGACAAAAAAAATCGAATCTTCCATTAAATTGTTTATTAAATATAATGACAAACAAAGATTGCACTAAATATCTCTCTATTATAAATAAAATATATGAATCTTTGCATAAAGTAATATGAATTAAAATCCTGATAATTTTCACATATAACACAAAAGTAGTTCATTTTATATACAAATAAAATTGGATATACCCAGAAATTACAGATTACAGATGGTTTCTGCTTAAGGTAAGTCTGGTTAACATAAATCCCCCAATATGTATGTTATATAATGATACGTTATCTCAATATGTATGTACATACTATCCGCTGATACATACAATATACTCGGATTAAATATATTGCTTGATGTGCTGCCAAATTTATGCAGTTGCTGCACAATGAAGTTGGAATCTTGACTTCTTGGATTTTGCTTATGCTTTCAAATTATAAACAATATGAGAGAAATTTTTAATCATAGTGGGTGATAAAATATCCAATAACTGCAACTCTTCTAGTGACTCCCAAATCAGCACCAAAATCAACTCCAAAGTCTCCTCCTGAATCTGGAGCTAAATCTATTTCAAAATCCTTTGAAAACAGCTCCTTTTCCTACTACCGGCAATTTTACTTCTCTGCTATAACAACTCATCAACTATAATAAGTGGGAAATATGAATTCATACAAGAAATTATTTTCTAAACGAGTATTTATTCATACTTATATTTCTCTACTTTAATTTATTGTTTATATGCTTAAATTTAATGTTTGTTATTTTATAAAGGCAACAGTGTAATATTCCAGATAAATTTTGCATGTAAAAATTCATGGAGTTATACAGGAATGCATCTTTATTTTAAAAATTTGGTTTATCGCTGTCCACTTAATTTAAATATGCCTAATGTACACATTTTCAAGAACATAATCTGTATGTTAAGTGAATAGTGTGTGTATAAGATTCCAAGTTACATAAGCACTTCAGCTTCTTGCTTTTATAATATGAAATACATAACTGCTATTTATCTCATCCACTATATTGCTCCAAGTCAAATCTCACACAACAGCCATCACTCAAACCTATCCAAAAGGCTTTCTTCTTCTGAAACCAATTTTTTCTCATAATTCCAAGTGAACTTAATATAAAGAATAATCTTCATGAAAAGATTGGACATTACAAAATGGTTGACAAGATTAATGAAGTGCATGCAATACCTGGTTGTTCTTTAAAAATACAAAATATTTATTTCTACGCATTAATTTTTCTGCAAATATAGTAAAATCTCATTACAATGTACTTCATAATAATGTATTTTTAAGATTAATGTAACTACTTTTCAGATTAACATTCTTCAATGTAACATAAGACAAAAACAAAATCGTATATCGAAACGATCGAAACCTTACTACGTTTCGATAAAGAAATATCAATTCATAAGATAATTATCACATGTGCTTGACAAATCAAGGAACAAGGAAGAATTCAAATATCTTAGTATTACATTTTTTAAAACTGAACAATCGAAAAGGGAGCAATAAACAAAAAACAAATGTTGGCACTCTCCAGCTTTTAGTTGCTGTAAAACCTCTAATTTCACCTCAAGAGTTAAGTTTTTTGAACTCTGACCACTGGTTATCACTCATGGTCTTTCTATTTAAAGGGAAAATATAATTTAAACAAAGTTCACTCTATATTTTTACCTACAAAAACATCGACAAGTGTACACAGAACCATCAAGCAACTGCAAATATTGATGTCTTGTGTGCTGTAGATGTGCAGAGGCACTGCGCAGTGGACTTTGTAAAATACACCAGAAATTTTGAAGAGCGTTAATATAGAACGTGCGAGCACAATTCAGAAAAAGGTATTAAATTATTTTCAATGTTAACGCGCATTGTTATGGTGGAGCACCCAGTCATTGTTGCGCCACTTGTCTGGGCGTTTGCGTCAGACATTCTCCATCAGCCGCTTCAAAACATTGCAGTAAAACTTTCCATTGACAGTTTGACCAGATGGGAGGAATTCTTTGCGGACGATCTCGTCGTCGAAAAAATGATCAGCATGGACTGGACATTGCTGCGAACTTGACGCGCTTTTTTCGGCCGTGGTGAATTTGGCGATTTCCTCTGTGACAACTGCTGCTTTGTCTCAGGGTCATAACCACAAACCCAAGATTCATCGCCAGTTATGACCTTGGAGATGAAGTTGGCATCATCTCTAACTTCATTTTGAAGCTCCCTGCAGACAGCAACAAGATGGGCTTTCTGGTCGTTGCTCAGCAGTCTCAGAACAAATTTTGCAGCAATGCGTCTCATGTTCAAATCCTCCGACAAAATGCATTGTCACGTCCCGTACAACAGTCTGACGATGTCGCAAACTTCATGGATTGTTCGCATTTGGTCTTCCAGGATAGCCTCATGCACTTTTGTGACGTTTTCCGGAGTTGTGCTTGTCGATGGTCGACCAGAACGCTCATCGTCGTCGACAGACGTCCGTCCATCCTTGAAACGTTTGTAAAAAAATGTTTTGCTTTGGCTTAAAGCATCATCACCAAATGCTTGTTTAAGCATTCTGTGCATTTCTGCTGCCGTTTTGCCGAGTTTGAAGTAGAATTTGATGCAAATTCTTTGCTCCTTAATACCAGCCATTTCAGTTCGAAACAAATTCACAGAACCACTCAAACACGATGTTACAAAAATGCACAGAACTTGCGAACACGTGCACTCAGCTAGCCGCCCCATTGCCCACTTATTCACAAAGGATACTGCCAGCACTACCCAGTGGCGAGTGGCCGTACTACAAGCGGTTCACATGCACTATTCAAATTCCCGAAACTTTTGGGTAGCACCTTGTATTATTGCACAAGTCAGGTTTAGAAATGAGAAGTTACTCTGTGGTGATAGACATAAAACCAATGTCCTCATCTGAGGCATTGGTATGTGGAGAAATCAAAAATATTTATTCTGAGATCTGATGAGGTGCCAGAGACATTATTTCAGGCATCTGATGATATAGAAAAGTATGTAAAATGATAAAAAACATATTAACAATTGAAGAAGCTGCAGGTATTGTCAGTAAAATGTACTTTAAGTATAGTGTAGCAAACTGCATGAACCATAGACATACATTGTACTGAGATTTTACTGTACTATTCTTAATTTTACTACCACAAAAAGATAGATTGTGGCTTAAAGTAATGCTAATTTGAGTGAATGAATGAGTTCATTATTTGGTACTAAAACTTAAATACATGTCTTACATCAGTTGCAGCCCCAACAACAGATCCTACAATCTCACGTCCAGCTTCCTGAACGGCATCACCAGTTTTCTTGGCTTGACCTTCTAACAACTCTGCAGTTTTCTTGCTCTTATCCTCAGTCAGCTGTTCCACTTCCTTCTTCTTCTTTTCCAATAAAGACTCAGCCTTTGATCCAAGACCCTTAAGGGCTGAAATCAAACGTGGAAACAAAAAATGCATCATTATGTGCTATAAATTTTATATGAACATATGAAATACATTTCCATATTATCTAACATCCATGTTTTACTTAGCAAGGGGATGCCAAAATCTGATGAGAATCAGTCATCTGACTAGAATTTTCAGAGGCCAATTTAATATCGAGAGCCAATGGCTACTGGTACTGCCTGGTTAAGGAAGCAATTGAAATCCAGTTGAATTGCAATAACTTTAACATAGACACTGGGTTCCTTCTCAACAAGGCATGGGACCCCATGATCACTCAACTAGCCAACAAGCACAAAGCTCATTAGCCAACATCACAGCCAATCAGTGACAAGCTGCCAACCTCCAACAGGCATATAAACCCGACTCAAACAAGCAATTGGCAAAGCTTAGGATGATAAATCAAGATGGAACCATAATAGTTGGAGGAAATTTCAACCTATCTTTAATTGATTGGAATAATCAGTATTTTGAAATGGAATTAAGGAACATAAATCAAAAGGCAAAAAACCTACTGTATTTCTCGGCATATAAGACCTGCCAGGGTATAAGATGCACCCCAGTTTTTTCGTAGATTTTTTCAGGAAAAAAGTATTTTGGTTCACCAAGGCGGTTAGAAAGGGCCACGTCATGTATAATTTTCAGCCTTGATTAAGTCTGTATCTGATAACATTTACAGAAAATATTATGGCATGATAACAGTTAACTATAATGTTTTAGATAAAATTAATGTGTAAAATAAATAGGGATGATCTTAAACATAAATAAATTGCTTTGAGACTTGTATAGCTAAATGTAACAGTTATGTCGCAAACAGAAGATTTGAAATGGTCATAATTTGGAGAACACGGATTACAGGCTAGACTTAAGCTGATAGAAAAGTATACGTCAGGGAAGCTAGCAAAAAAAGGTAGCAGATCTTATCAGGAATCCAACATAATTCAGAAGGGACAATAATGTGAATAAGATTTGTGAGATTTATTGTAGAATAGAGCAATACAAAGGACCATTCTTCTCCAGGACAACTAGGGATTTCAATAGGAAAACAATAAATGCGATTTGATACAATGCATCCTCTGCCACCATTAAAGGTGATTTGCAATGTATAATGTAAGTAAAGATAAGAAAGGACTTTATTGTAAATGATTGGTTTACTAGGGGGCATGCGCTCATCAAAACATTTAGAATCAATCCACAACACTAGCATTTTCTCCGTTTTTTCTAACAAAGAGAGAGAGAGACCATTAAGTTTCTTCACAGTTTCAGCAGTGGCCGATTCAATAGACCTTTTTATTTTGCCTTTATTTAACAGAATTGGATAAATCGTAGAAGCTGTGACATAAACACATACAATATGACTCTGACATTTTTCTTTTCCAAAACAATCACTTGAAGCTTTTCCTTAAGATTTATGCTTTCCTTACTAATTTAGGATTATTTCCTGCATTTTTATTGCCTTAGCTCAATTTTCTTTTCTGCCATGATTTATTTAAATTATTTTTCTCCTATTAACTGTTAAATAGTTATTTGAAGTGGATAAGAAGCGAAATAACTAGGGAGCATAACAATTGAAAAAATTTCACCACGAGATTGATAGCTTAATGAAATCTCTTAGCTGGAGTAATTGGTGATGTTCTGTTCCGTTAACCAGCCAGTGTTCTTTCAAATATGAGTATGTGGTTATTACACCACACCCACTCATCATAGTGCATCAAGAACAGGGTTACGATGGGAGGATCCGCCCGGCCCCAGCCTATAAACGGAGGTTTCCTCCCCCCATTGCAGAAAAACGGCTCCGCGTGGTATAACGTCGCACGCGGGACAGGGGGACCAAGAAAGGCACGGTCGCCGCGCATAGCCGCTCCGAGGCAGGGGCCACTGCAGGCCACCTCCCCTAGTCATTTGGTGTCCGACCACACACCCGTCTCCCTCCGAGACGCCAGATTGCGGGAGGCACCACCGAATCCTTTCTTGGTTTCCGTTGAGTTCGATCCCAGCCCCCCTCGCACGTTCTCTGAGTCACGCGGAGGCATCCGGATGATGAAACAACTTACGGCACTTGGTAGTGCTCACTGCGTGCCTCTTCCGCTACGCAGCTTTAACTACCTTAGGAGTACTACCAACTGTCAACTCCGTTAAATATCTAAGACAGGCTTGTCAAACTCGAAGAGAATTGAAGAACCAACTTATAAAAGACAAAAATAAAATACGAGGGAATGACTGAAATTCGGAGCGGTATAGAGGATCTTTTGTCCTATAATAATTAACCCTAGAATGGTAACGCTATTTTTAGACACTTATTGGTAACGCTGCGTCAGTTTGACTCACTTAAACTTGGAATAAGGAAATATCATTAAAAACTGTTATAAAATTATTTTTATTAACGTCAAAATGTGGAAAACATGTAAATTAATGAATAGGGCACAATTTTTTTGTGCTCGCCACAAATAGGCTTCTTGCAAAGTATGCAGAGAGTGGAGGTTTTCCTTCTCTTGGCATAATGGCACAAATGACAATACTTTCTTGATAATTGTCGTTCTGTCGCTTGATGTGTTTCAGGAACCTTTTTATTCCCTCTCCTAAGGCTTTGCAAATCATAGCTTTCAGATCATTACTTAGGTTTGTCAATTAGTCATTTTTGCGATTGGCACCTCAGCCACTCTTGCATAAATTGTAGCCAGTAACAATGACCGGAGAAAAAAACGTGTTGCTCCTTTGACCGCACATAGACAACTAACTAGAGGAAGCACTGCTAAGAGAGGGGAGAGCGTGTTTGAACACGAATAGCATTAGACTCATCTTTCGGAAATGTGTGAGTCAGAGTGAATAATGTTACCTTTCTAGGGTTAAAGACCACAACAGGATATTCAAGTCTGCAAATGAGATTTAGGGAACCCGGTGCACTGCAGCTCCTGCCATCCACCTCCGGTGAATTGCAGGGTATTGTCTAGGTATATTTAAAGTTTCATGGCCGGTAACTTATAAATTGTTGGATGTGAAAAATATACCGTGTCGTTCGACTTTAAAATAAGAAACGTTTTCATATCCTTTTCTTCGATTAAAAAGTAGGCGCCTTTCTTTGTAACATTTTATTTTTTATGCTTACTAATTTTTGTGACATTCTGCAAAAGACTACAATAATTCATTAAAAAGGTTATCAAATGTCATTTTTGACTGATTAAATTACAAAGGGAAAATCAAAGAATTTGTATTATAATATGCTGCATATTTCTTGCACGTACGAGGCATGTAAAAAGCTCGTAAAATTGCCTAAACCTGCTTTGTTACCTATAATAAATCCTTCAATTGTTAACAATTTATATAACAATAACACGATAGTCAATTAACAGAGAAATTGTTTCCCCTGCTCTCGTCTTCCACTCGCGTACAGTACCCCGCCTCGACGCAGCAGGATGCCCCCCACATAAAGAGGGAGGGATAGCCAAGGCCACGATCGGCAGAGGACGAGTTATAATGGCGGACCCTCCCTAGCGCACAACGACTGTTTCGCATAATCGCAATCGAAAAGCAAGCTGTCTATTATTGATCGTTAAATTAAAGCAAACAGGTCATAGGAGACTATCTCCAACTATTACGATAAATCAAAAACAACACCCGAGACTAATTATATTTAAATTGTTGCAATTAACTATGACTAGCACTTTAGTTCCTGCAGAAGATAGAAACTTCGCGACCATAGAATCGCCACAAAATTCTTCTAAAAACCACATTAGTTAGGTGCCTTCGTGTTATAACGCATGGATGGCCAGAAGAGGCAAAGTGCGCATTGCTCATAATAGCATGAAGCGTCATTTAAAACAGCTACGGTAAAGTTTGAAACGCGTTACCGGTATTAAAACAAACTAAATACCTAACTTAGTTTGCGAGCATTGCTTGGGTTAATTGAAACTTTTGTCATACATACATTATAGTGATTGACAATGCATCAACAGAAGGGCAAGTACAAATGTATTTGAAGTATTGCCAGTAAACATACCTCCTCCGAATCCTCCGAACATATTGGTGTCTTCTCTTCTGAATTCTAACTCGGTCGTGACAGTATAACCTACGCAGGTAACCGCAACGAAACGTCTACTGACTGACCTCGTCTCTCGCGACCCAAGCTTTCACCCCTCCTCTTCTGGGTACAACTCACGCTACCGTAGTAACAAAAGCGCATGCGCGAATTTCTGCGCCTAACCAGTCGATGACTCTCTTGATGGAATTCCTTCCTGCATTACCGCAATCGATAGAGATCGCAAGGTCTTCGTGACTAATATTTTATTATACAAAAAATTAACAATTTACGCATCTCTCATTTTGAATTTAAATTTCTAAGTCAAAATAAATAATAATCTAGTAATTATCTGAAATATAATTTGACACATGAATTACCAGCGAATTCTAAAGGATCTAGCCACACCCATACTCACCCTAAAAACTCTTCACGTTCTATGGCCCTAAATTTTCTTCGATCTTTATATTAATAAAATATTCTGGAAGTTGCTAACTTTATTTTTTCTATTCTTATCCAATGATCTAACGAAGTAAAAAATGGTACTTGGGGTTCCATACGTAACAGTTTTCCTGTAGCAGACCCGGTCTTACTGATACAGTCTTGGTGTTGGGAGGAAGTTTAGCCGGGATGAAAAAGGTAATATTTACCTTGAATTCATTTATAAAAAGTGTATGGCTGATTTTCATTATTCTACCCACTACTGCCTTCAGACCAGCGCCTGGCGCCTTTGACACTCAGGTGCAAGCAGTTTTTACCGCCCCTTACGTAGGTACCTATTAAAATCATCCACTTCCAGATTTGTTATTTTTTCGTTTTTCTATAGAACGTATTGTATTTACTCTAATTTAAGAAATACTACAGTAAATTTTCCATTAATGATAAAATCACGTTCTCTAAAATTTATTTGATCTATGTAGAACAGACTTCTTGAAATTAAAATAGAAATTATTTAAAAAACAATAAAAATATAGAAAGGTAATTTAATTAAATATTCTGAAAGCAAGAATAATTAAAAACTTGAATAATTCTGGAACATTAAGTAAAACGCTACAGTTAAATTAAATAAAATGACAAATTAGTTTACTTAAATAAAGTTTACTCTTCAGGATTTCATTATGACGAATTTCTTTACAATATCATCAGCATTCAGTTGATCATATAATTCATTTTCTATTCTAATAAGAGCCTAACTGCCGAGTCAATCTTGGCTCATTGATGAACGCAAGTGATTTTTGATCAATTTAAGTTTTGAGGAAGGTCTTTTCCCCGCAGTAAATGATATAGGAAGAAGACGCAAAGCAAGACTGATATTTGGAAAAACTTATGTTAAATCCTTTGCAAAAATATATTCTAAAACATTTAATGTGTTCATATTTGGTTCCCAATAATTTTGAATTGCTTCTAATTCACCACAGAGATCAGCAGCATCAATATTATTTTCTCTTCTGGCATTGTCCGACAGTTTATTTTACAGTTTAGTTTATTTACAGCCTCATAATTTGTAGTGGGAAAATTATGGATGTCATAGAGGAAGCTGAAAGTATCATTGTGAAATTTTAGTTGTTCGAACCTTTCATTTACAGAGATTATCAAAAATAAAGTAAAAGATGTTTATTTTAAAACCGTTTTCTGGATCTTGAACTGTTTCATCTTTAGGTTCGTAATCAGATCTATTTTTCTTACGTGGTCGAACTGACGACAATTGAGGAAATGTTGGTTATACATACGTATCTTATGCTATTACCCTCGCGTCAATCAAAACGAGTTTAAATCCCTCATTAGAGCTACCGATTTTCAAATATTCAACCAAGTTGTTGAAGTTGCTGAATCTATATTGCAATTGAAATATTTACCTCTGATTTTTGTACAATTTTATTAACAACATTTACCCGTGAAAAATGTTATACCAGGCTACAATGGAGCATATAAATCTAAAAGACTTGATTTTTTGAGTGCCAGTGAATTTTCTTGATGTCTGGTATTTACATCTCTGCTTGTATCTGTCGATAAATCAAAAATGCATCGTATATTTCTCCGAGATTATATAGAAGCAGCACAATGGCTTTGACCCTGCTTTCCCATCTGGTACTATCAGAAAGGGGCTTCACAGTCAATATTGGTAGCTGTTTTGTAATTATCTATCAACGATGTTTAGATGAGGAAAAAATATATATACCCTTCACTATACCAAAAAATCTATCATTACATGAGAAACTTTATCTGCGTCGTTCACAGCCAATGCTCGATGACAACTAACTCAATATTCCACGCTAATCTGGCTGGAAAGACCATCGGCTTTGAAAAGAAATCTTCCATAATAAAATTTCCAGAAGGGAGGATTTCCCCCCCCCCCCCACCCCCTCATAGTTTGCCTGCCCAGAATACCTTCAGACAAAAAGTATTACGCGTATTTGACTGACTAGATGCAGGAGTGCGCATCCAGTGTAAGGCTTCCTTAGTGATAGGGTGATAGTGCTCTCTAAGCTCAGTCAGACTGCAATTTGTAGTGCAGTGACGCGTTAGTTGGGCAATCTCTTGTTTTAAAATTAACAATTTTTTAAATTACAGTTATTTTTGTTAAGTGCATTTGCAACTGTTTTGTTTCTCAGGATAATCTTCATATCTATAAGAAATCATCAGATAAATAGGTTGGTTTTGAACATAATGGGCAAACTTTCCGTTTTCAGTAATAAATTTGAACCCATTTATTTTAGATAACCTCTAACTCCAACAGAAATGCCAAAACGCAAATGTGTCTTCAAAGATTACTACCAAAAAGAATGGAGCTTTATAGTAAAACGAAGACACACAAACGAAGCTGAATGCAGTATTTGCTCATATTTAATCAAATGAAGTCATAGTGGGAGATCGGATCACATAAATTCTAGAAAGCATTCACAAAAAATGCAGGCAAGTACCTACCTCAATATCAAATCTGAAACACTACTCTGCCAAGGAAAATTTTACTCAGCATAACAATGTAGCCATAGCCGCACTGACAATGGTTTATCATCTAATAAGGCATCAATAGTCATTTAGAAGTGCCTATTGGACCTCAAGTCTTGTTGGTGTACTATTTCATGACGTATAGATAGCAATAAATTATTCTAGTGCCTTACCAAAAACGATTGCACTAACCGAAAATGTGTTGGCTCCCGAATTTTTAAAGGATATCAATAATGCTGAATTTTTTGGAGTTTCTATCGATGCTAGCAATGACAAATCAGGGAAAGTATTTCCATTATTACTACACTAGCGTAATTTCCCGTCAAATATGACGGGATCGTTATAAAAGCATTCCAAAGATATTTGATTTCGATATGAAAAATCAGTAAAATTTGTTATAGTCTGGTTTGGATTTAATGCACAGTCAAATCAGTGTTTTTGAAAGATGTCTTTATTTTAATTGTATTATTTAAATAACTATTATCAGAGAGGCTATATGATTATCCAAATATTCGCTGGATATAAGAGAAAAATCGAAATAATAAGATATAATGTATGAAGAACAAACAGAAATCTACTTAAAACATTTGAGCAAATTATAAGTTATCTAAAACGTATATAATCTAACTTAATAATTTAATTATGGAATATCAGGAGGTGTGTTGCTTATGGAGCTGACAATACACATACGAAATTTAGTGGAATCAACAGAAAAGGTCAAAACCATACGTTTCTTAGATTGAAGAGTTCGCTGAATCCCTATGTTAAAAATGATAGTTTCTCGGCTTACATTCTTCACAATGCTGCTCAAATTGCAGTTGGAAGACGAGATTGACATGGAATTATTAGCCATTATTATAATATTATTACACTCAAATGACGCAAAATGCATTTACGTAATATTTAAGTGCACATAACTACTGCAAATAACAAAAAAAAATTCTTCCTCAGAACATAAAATGTCCCGGTCTTGCTTCCTCGACATCTAGACACCCTAGGCATAGGTCAAGTAGGGATCCCTCGTGAGGCGGGTGCGGGGCTAACCTAGCGTGAGAGGACGGCGGAGCCTCTAGGACCTCCTGAGAGATAATGTATTTGCCGCTCCGTGTTTGATTGGTTCTAATTATTAGTCACCGCTAACTGTTAGCGGCAACGAAGGAAGAGTAATATTTTCAAATACACGTAGTTCCGTGAAAACGGAAGAAAAAACCCCTTTAAATGTGGTATGGTTGGAAAGCACGGACTTCCGTGAGGCAGCAACGGGTGTTCATTTTTTCTCAAGTTCGTTGCTTCGATTGCAGACATGTGCCATTTTTCCATTTGATTAGATTAGAGCTCAGAAAACGATAGATTGATTATACAAAATTAAATTTATCATTTAAAAAAACTCATTATTCCAGATTATTTATGGCCGAACGACAAGCAGTGGCATATCAAGGGGTGAGGTGTGGTGGTGGAGGGGGGAGGGTTTGTTTAAAACCAACTCCAGGAGCCAAAGTTTTTAGCACGTTTCATTTTATAAATGCGCTTATATTTTCTCTCTGTCAGTGCAATCAGTTAAATTAAAATAGCAAGTAAATGGTAAGAGATAAAAGACTGGAATTTGCAGGGTGTTTGTGGTATATGATTCCATTTATTACGCGACCAAAGAATTTATTTAGAGAAATTGGTGGACGGCAGGGGGTACCTTCAAAATTTTCAAATTAAGAATTTGAGCAAATAGTCAGATAGAAAGTTAAAAATTTTAATTATTTATGACCATTAATGCCATCTAGATCACTGCAGAAGAAATGTTTTTGAAAAATCGGTGGGCGGCAGTGGCTACCTTCAAAATTTTCAAATTAAGATCCTGGCCAAATGGTTATAGATAGTTAAAATTTTAAATTTATTATTGAATAAATTACTTTAAATCATATAGTTATATTACTAAATTTATAAAGAATTTTAATTTTACAATTCTAAATAGACCTCAATAAATAAAATGCGCTTATTCATATTACGTCAGCAAATGAAGCCCCAATATATCCTGAGAAGATAACTGAGTAGAGCTCAGAGAAGTAACAAGCGACATTTACTTGGGTCAACTCATCTCTACGGGCGGATCGTATCTTGGAGAAATCAACCAAAGAGTGAAGATGGCATGGAGTGCTTTTGGCAGGAATGCAAACATCTTCAAATCAAACATCCCAGACTTTCTAAAAAGAAGATTGTACAACCAATGTGTTATGCCTGTTCTTACCTATGGATGCAAAACATGGACCATAAACCTCAGAATAGTCCAGCACCTGCAGACATCATAGAGGAGCTTGGAGAGATGTATGCTGGGTTCGCCCGAACAGACTGCAAATGGAATGACTGGGTAAGAAAAAAGGCGGGAGTATGTGATGCAATTAGGATAGTAAAATCACTAAAATGGCAGTGGCCAGGTCATATTATGAGAAGAAATAATCAGCGTTGGACATCTAGTATCATAGAAGGATCCCAAGAAACGTCATGAGATCGAATGACAGAGAAATTGTGAAGTTCTTAGGGCCAACTTGGAGGAGGGAGGCAGTTGATAGGGAGAGCTGGAAGAGTTTTGGAAAGGCCTTCATCCATCAATGGATTGAAAAATGCTAATGACATTGTGTGTTTGTGTGTGTGCGCACGCGTGCCTGTGCGCATGTATGATTGCTTCACAGTGAGGGCCATCCGTGCTCTTCCCGATATTGCGTCTGATCTCCAACTACTTCAGTGGGAACTTGCCCACATACACCTTCTAAACTCTTTCTCTCCCCTCTGCCTCAACCTTTACTAGTCTTTCATTTCTTTTCCTCCATCCCCCACCCCCGCTGCATCCTCCAATCCACAACCTCTCTTTACTACCCTTCCACCCCCATGCCTACATCCAGTGTCACTGCCATCAGTTCTCTCTCTCTTGTGCTAAGGGATCACTACGAAACCTCAAATCTACATCTGTAAATATTTCTGACATCCCAGTGGATCTCCTATTGGTAATATATGTATATAATATATTATACTCTCTCTCTATTTCCGAAGAAGGGCTTAGGCCCAAAATGCTTCCGTTTTTGTGTTTTTACATGTGTTACTTATTGTTAGACACTCCCAGTGGCTCACCAACTTGGTAAGTGTCCAATGGGCTCCCTCCAACACCTTGTTACCACCGTTATTACTTCCTTTCCTTTTCCTGAAGATTATGTTTTTGTGTATATATATATATATTTCTCTCCTACTCTTCGTAGTCTATTTATCATTTTCTGGAGTTCCTCTTCCTTTCTTGCTAGAAGTACTTGATCATCTGCGTATTTTACTGTTCTTATAATCCTTCCTCCAATTTTGAAATCTCCCGTGCCTTCTAATGCTTCTTGCATTATCCTTTCTCCATATACATATATTGAATAGGGTCTGCGATAGGCAGCAACCCTGTCTTACTCCTCTACCAATATTTACTCTGCAGGTGTCTGCATTCTCCAACCTGACCTTTACAACTTGACTCACATATAGATTCCTGATCAGTCTCCTGTCTACACCTATATCCTTTAATAATATCTTCATCAACATTACCCAATTTACTCTATCAAAGGCCTTCTGTGTCTACGAAACATACGCAGATAACTTGACTGTATTCTATTGCCCTTTCTGATATGATTCTAACTACCCCTATAGCATCTCTAGTTCCTCATCCGCCATATGATTCCTTTATTCATATTGCATATATAATGTATTCGATAAGAATGGACTTTTTTTGCCCAAATGCTAATGAAACATTTACAAATGGCAAAATTTTATTGAACACCAAAATTAGATCCCATAAATTAACCAATGTTACAGTAATGTCATTAGTTTTACAAGACAGCAGCAACTGTCATATTTTATAGTTGTCTTATCTGGTGAATATAGCCTAAAACTTAAATTTTTAATTGAAAACCTGGGGTCGACTTGTGCACAGGTTGCCTTATAGGCCGTGATTTACGGTATTTGAAATTCAAAATGATTTAAAGTTAATTAAGCTGTTTATTGGAACAGGTTCTTACATTGTCAAGTTCACTTAATTATAAATGTTCAAAATGGCTGCCTACAGCTTGGATACATATCCTGACTCATTTTACTACTGAATTTGTATCTCTATCAAGCACTTCAGGGTCATTTATGTCTAGCATCATCTAAAATTCAATGTAGTAGTTCATCTCTTGTGTCTGCCTTGCATTCATACACCATGACTTTCATGTGACTCCACACACAGAAATCTATTGGACTGAGGTTAGGTGACCTCGATGGCCAACTCTGCTGACCTCCACAACCAATCTACCAGTCAGGGAACTGACGATTCAGATACTGCATTACTTCTTCACTGAAATGTGGAGATGCCCCGTCATGCTGTAGGTACATAAGTAATTGTGTTCTCAGAAGAACATCTTCTAAAAGGTGTGGCAGTTCATTTATTTAATTAAAAAAGGTCCATAAACAGCCAAATTTTGGCCTTTTACAATGGATCCGTAATATAACAACATAAAATAACAAATAAAATAAATTAACAATCGTGGAACAGATATTAAACTGTTCCAAACAGGAAAATGCAAAAACAGAAACATATTCAAAAGCGTTTAGACAATAAGAATTATGGGGGTGACTGGGCAACTAGTGCAGAGAAGGATGAGATGGGGGAAAACATATCAATAACAGGGAACAAACGAACCAGGGAATTAAATGTTTGGGGCAATCGATAGAAGAGAGATCTTTTGGTGATGGAGAGTCGGCATTTGGGTAAGTGTAAGGGGTTGGGATTGCGGGTGGGACGAGGGGGGACGTGAAGAGAGAAGTAGGTAAGAAGTTCATTTGGTCGGTATTTACCATTCATTATTCCATGGAGAAATTTTAGGTCTGATGTTTTCCGATGCAATTGCAGGGAGGAAATACCCATCACTGAAAGCAATTCCTCGCGAGACAAGTTACGGTAAGTGGGGACTCGATGGCGCACGATTGCTAGGAAGAAATTTAGAGGGCGATTTAGGAGTTTAAGGTTGGTGGGAGATGCCGTGGACCATATAGGAGAGCAATATTCAAGTAGTGGTAGGACACAACCGGAAAAAACTGATTTTAATGCCTGAAGGTTGTTGATTTCTGTGAATCTGTACAACAGGCCAACAAGGGACATGGCTTTGGATGAAATTTTTCTTATATGTGAGGTGAAGGTGAGCTTGGAATCGAAGAGCACTCCAAGGTCACTGTGTGAGGAAACTTTGGGTATGGGTTGGGCGGAGTATAAATAAACTGAAGGGATGGGTTTGGTTCGAAGGGTGAACTGTATAAATTTAGATTTGGTGGGATTAACTTTAAGTTTCCATGCAGAGCTCCAATTAGAGATTGAATGGAGGGCAAGCTGAAGCAAGTGACTGTCATTGGAGTTGTCTATTTGCTTAAATATCTTGCAATCGTCGGCGTATAACAGTATGTTGCAGAAACATGGCATAAATGTCACCTGTAAGACATTTCTCGAAGATAAATGGTCTAATAAGCTGATTGCCAATGACACCACACCAAACATATAAAAGAAAATTATCAAACCTGCGGACCACCCCATAAGATAAAATTCCAAATCATCACAAATCAGGCATATACAAAGTCAAGTGCAGTTCATGTGACAAAATTTACATAGGGCAATGTAGACGCAACCTGGAAACCTGATTTAAAAACACCTAGCACATTATAAAAACAACAGAACTCATATTTTCAACACTCACCATCCCATCGCCACAGAAAACCTATAATTGCTGAAATCAATTAACCAACTATACCAGAGCCGAGATGAGAGCAAGGCTCCTGCCTTGAAAGTAACAGATGTAGGGGTGCAAATTAATAGTAATTAATTGCAAAGATGTTTTAAATTGAAGTTTTAGAATAGTTATTTTAACGATTGATTTTTTTCATGGGAAACGTATATAACTTCCCAAATTCCGAGTTCATAACCACATTTTTCCCACAAGTTTTCCAATTCGTGCAGTGCATTTTCTCTCTACATGGAGGTTTCAAGAACATAACTGTGCATTGCAGGAGAATCTACCTTACTTCCACATTTGCTTCAAACTAGGATGGTATGGTACTTCAATTTGTCTAAAGATTTCATAAAAATATTTGTTAAATGAAAGAAGTGGGTAGACGTTATGGTGAGTATTGTTGTATTATTTAATCTTTCATGCAAGTACTTTACTGAATAAACATCTTAGTACTGTGCAGCATTAATTTAAGCACTATATATGTTTTTCAAGGAATTATAAACAAAATTATTTTAAGTAAATTCTTTCAATCTCGGAACCTAGCCCCATTTTCCCATAGATTTAATGATTCTCCCATGGATTCCACAACATGGTATCCTTCAAGAACTTAACCAGCACATTGGGTGAGGCTTTCTTTCCTTTGGAATGAACTATAGCAGACATCATTCTTGCAGTAAAACAATGCCAATTACAGCATCACATAATTCAACATTATATATTTAGAAAAATTATTGAATATACATAAAAGATGAACACATGAACATTGCATAATTAATAAAATTGAAACAAACAGGCATACTTTGCAGTAATACAACAATAGGTATCCAATATTGTGGATATATATATATATATATGTGAAACAAGATTAAATGTTATAAATGGCCATATATACTTTGTGGCTTTTATTATTTTACTATGTTCAAAAATGTAGTTGGCAGTTCTCTAAACGGAAAAAATGAGGTGTACAACTGAAAAAAGTTACTCATGATTTTGTGTAAGAATGAGTAAAAGGCATCAAGAAAATTGTTAAGACCTAGAATCTCTTTGTGCTCAGATACAAGAAGCGTCTTTCAATGATTGAAAGAATATGAAAGAGGATGAAGTACCTATGTTTGTATGGGTGTCTGTAAATGGCTAAATAATCAGTATATATGCTTAATAAATTCCAGTGTTGAGTTTTCAATCTCTAATCTTTATTTAAGTCAAACATTTTACTCTACATATATTAACTGGCTTTTCAATTAACTAGCCTACCTTTTGTTCCATTTCTGCCAGTTAACTGTTAGCCCAATGTACTATTAAAAAACTAAAACAATAAGTAAATAAAACTCTCCAATTTTCAATGTATTGGACAAAGTGTTCATAGCTGAAATATTGTTAGAAACTCTTTAACATAACATAGGGAACTACCTCTATAGCAACATATCATGAAAATATTATACAATATATATGTAAATAAAGACAAATGCCAAATGCTGGCTAATATTGAAATTAATTATACAGGATTGGCTTGTATTAAAATCAGTGTATAAATTTTAGCAGAAAAATTTAAACTGAAACATAGTAACACTCAAACCGAAAATACAACTTTTATTAATTGAAACTTGAGGAAAATTTTCTCAACAAAACACCTAAATTACAACTAAAACTTAAAAGAATTATGCAACCAAGGTCTTCAAGTTACTTTATTTATCTTTCAATGGTTATTTACCGGAATAACACAGATTGCCTATAGCACTAAACAATTTTCCCATGGCCTTTCAATATCGATATATCTCACTTAAGGTCACAGATGCAATCCTGAAAAACATAACATTTTCCTTCTAAGAAATAACTTAAATTGGAGGGGAATGAGGGATGCCCTCTTTGACACTCAAGCTGTAGGACAGCTGAAGGTAAATTGCAAATATCAAGAAAAATAATAATATAATGGTAATTTAAACTTATTATAAACAGGTGAGGTGATGGTATAAGATGACGAGATGGATCAGTTGTTGAAACAGGTTGATGGACAGGTGGATCGGTTGATGAGGTTCCATGAGAGAATTACTGAGGATTGCCCTTTCAGTTAGGTTGCCGGGAATAATTATTTAAAATAGAATGGTTCTGTGACTTCAGATATTTGAAAACTCCTGCTCTTGACTGACTCAACCCACATGCAAGGGCTAAACTTAAGGTCTCCAATTAGAAGGTGATTATGCTGGAGCTGTTGAAGTAACACAGACATAAAAACAAAACAAAAACTTTTTGGCCTGGAGCCCTTTGTCAGTGATGGAAAGAGCCACTAGTAGGTAATGCACTGGGTGAAGATGACAAGGTAATGTGAGGAGTTTGGAGAAGGAGTATCATGAATGACGAATAAGGTTAGCAGAGGTTAAGGCCAGGACGGGGAGAAAGGGTTGAGGAGGTGTATGTGGGCAAGATCTCACTGAGAGAGTTAAGGGCAGGAGTATCAGAGAAAGACTGGTCCATGTGTGGAAACAAAGAAGATACTGTTGATGTATCTTAGCCACAATAGTGGTGAGAGGTACACCAAGGAAGTGAATCTCCCATTTCCCTAGGTAGCAATTGGCATATGAGGGTGCTATGCAAGTGCCCATCACAGTACCTCTTATTTGGAGTAGTAGCGACTTACGAAAGAGACGTTCTTTTTGAGCACTATTTCTGCTAAGTCTGTAACAAAATGGGAGAAATGTCTTTCATTGGGTGGTCTTCAGTCCAGTTTACTAAGAACAGAAAGTCCATGATCATGGGGACTCTTTGGGAGGGCTGATTTTTAGATGGAGTGTGCTGACAAAGAACTGGATGTCAGCAAGGAGACAGAAATGATAAAATTTGGTGATGGAACAAAAAGAAAGGCCACAGGAAAGGAGTGTTTTCTCAGCAGGAGTATGTGAGAAGAAAGGCTTAAGACATTGTCTGGTTTGGAAGGGTTAGGGGTGGGGGTGGTGGCACGGATGTGCAGATAATTGGAGAGCTTCATAGATTTGTGGTTTGAAACAATGAGGGTCTTTACATATATACACAAACAGTAATCCCTCACCAAACACAATATCCAGTCTTGAGTATCTGTGATTCTAGTTGACTAATTTTACTAATTAAAAAATTATGTTATTGAAGAAGCTACATACTAACTAGTCTTTACCAGAAGGAGAGGCTTAGGAAGGAGGATTTTCAGCTTCTTATAAAACTATGAGCTAGTTGGAAGGTTGAGGTTCGAGAAATTTTATGGAAGCATTGGTTTCACCAGTATTCTTTGAAATGTAAGACCAGGCAGGCAGTCTCAGCTGGGGCTGATATGCAATTACTTATATTATCAATGTATAGTATTTCTTATTACTTTGAATGTATTTTCTTTTGTAATATGTGATAAATGTATGTAAGAAACATGTGTCCCTGAAGAATACCATACTTATTTTTAAAATTCACACTGGTGCAGCAATATTTGTTGAGATTACATAATACTTTCTACTATTAATGTGAGATTCTAGCCAGTATATGAGACAGCCTCTCAAATTGGTAACAATAGGTTTGCTACCTTTGTCTGAACTGATTACTGAACAAAAATGGAGCAAGCTAACATGGTGGGAGGGATGAAGGCAGAGAAGGAATGAGGAAAAGATTTCTAGGGAAAGGTGAAGCACACAAATGTTGTCTGCAAACAGTGGAAGAGGAGGAAATTAATATAAATAATATTATTAATGAATATTATGAAATTCAATTCCAGACTTATTGCTAACTAACTATGCCATATAGTCACACATTTTGGAAGAAAATTAGAAATAATTTTAACAATAAACAGAAGTAACATAAAGTAGCATGGTGTGATCAAGTTAAAAATATTTGGACATTTAACAAAACAAGCATAGTCAACCATAGAAATTTTAAAGAAAGATTTAAAAGATGACAAAACTTCATTTAAACAGAGAATGTGATGATATAAAACTAAACAACACAAAAGGTAAATAGTGAAAATTATTCTTCAAAGGGTAAAACTAGTATGTTCACAAAACATACTTAGTAAATAATTAATTTAAATTATTACAAAATTAATTACAATGAATATATGATTCAAATAACAAAATTAATGGTATATTGCAACAGCAAGAAATATGATTTTTGACAATGCAACACCAAAAACATCTGATACAATGAATAAACAGTTTTATACATTCAACTATATGGTTTAAGGGGTTTTACCATAATTAAAAAAGTCATCATTCCAGTATAACTGGTAAGTATTACATCAGTATCACAGAAATGGAAGGCACTTTGATTTACAAAAAAATGACTTTGCTTCTAATATGTATTACGATTTTAATGTTTCTTTCCATTTCCATAAATTCTAATTAATAAATTAAATCTATATATTTATAAGTCATATAAAGGCACATTTGTCAAGCAATACAATATTCATATTCTGGCTGTAATAAAGCACATTACAGTCACTGTTAAATATTAAATAATAAAAAAATTATTTAATAAAAAAATCATGCCTTGAAAATGCAGTAGCACCAATTATAATCAAAAAGTATAAAAAAATATTTTGCAAAACCAGATCGTGTAGTTGCATGTCACGAACATACTGCTTCTAACTTGATGCCTTATTTTATTATAGCATTTTATTCTTCTACAGCATGAACATTACTGCAAAGAAACTTGAAACATTTGGTTCAGTCTTTAATATTTTAAACTGTTATTACTACATTCTAATCCTCCTCTGTGCCAGTTTAATCAAATATGTGGGGCTTAATAAGATTCGAACTGCTTTTCAGGCTGTCATTTGTTGTTTATACGATGTGGTATCAGTCCATAGGAACAATCCCTGTATATAATATTGCACCCATGGAAAAAAGGTTTTGCTAATCATTGCATTTTCCAGGAACCAATTAATGATGATTAGTGAGGTATGCTGGCATATTGAAATACATACTGATATGGGTATTAGAAAATGAATAGTTTACTTCTTGTATACCTGTAAGATCTTAATGAGGTTTTAACTAGAATACTTTTGAAACTATTCTCCCTCAAAATAACTAATGGTACATCTTTTATAAATGAGAAAGTTATCCGACATAATTTGAAGATGGTTCGAGCTAAGATTTCCTTGGCTTTGAGGTGGAAGACAATATTTTATCAGGATCAAATTCCTTTGGCTGGGGCCAATGAGCTGTAAAGCTCTGGAAAACATCTGCATGCCATGCCAGATATCATTCTGCTATTTCACTAAAATAAATTTGCATTAAATATTCCTCAAATAAATACTATTTCCTAATCTCAAAGTTCATTAGAATTGTGTTCCTACAAGTGGCAGCCATCTTGGGTTTCTCTTAATTTTTGGCATCAGCTAGCAGATGTGTCATCTGGTTTTGAAAGGGTTAATTTGATGACACCTTTAATCATGAGATAAATCTTATATACAGTGTTTCCCAAAAAGGGTGTTGTGGCACGCTGGGATGCTACAGCTCAATTTTAGGGATTCCACAAGAAGTGCATTAAATTAAGAAATGAACAATTTGGAAATGTTAATAAATCATTAGTGAAAGTATTTTTCCTTTAATAAATTGTTTAGGGTGTAGTACTAACAAATGGATGCAACCAAAGGTTGTGAAATTGGAACGTAATGGTTCCCAAACTTGTTGTAAGTACAGCAACCTTTCAAAGTTAAATAGAATTTATATAGTTTTACATATGAATATTACAATCTTTGGATGCATGCATTTGTTGGCATTACATCATAACCAATTTATGAGGAAAATTATTGCCCCAATTACCTATCAACACATCCAAACTGTTGATTAATTTACATAAGAAAGTTTTTCACGGTGCCCCCCAGTACCCTATGATACCCAGTTTGGGAAGCACTGCCTGAATATATAAATATAAAACCTTGTCTCAAAATGCATTGCTGCAAAAGCCTGTTTATATTTAAAAGGGTGCCATGCCTACAAAAAGTTTAGGGACCACAGCTTATGTATCTTAAAACCAATTGTCCTCATTTCCATGGACTGCATATTAAATATTTAAGAAAACACAGTGACACTGAATAGAGAACAATAATTTGCTTAAGTTTTCCTAATAAAAAAGTTTTGCAAAATAACAGCTTAAGTCAACTTTCAATGATTTGACATCAGTGTTCATAAATATTCAATATGCATCAGATCCAGTTCCTTTCTTTCCAAATCAAAGATAGTTGAGCTCCATCTATCGCCTCATCTTCTCCAGGATAGGAAGTACCATATCAAAAGTTGGTCTTTTTCCAGAGTCTTCATTCATACAAATCCTTATAAATTTTGCAAGATGAGGTGACACTCCTGGAGGTATACTGATACGAAGACCTTCCAATGCAATCTGCAATACACAATATTCAAAGATGTTTTTAACACAAAAGATGATACATGCAATGTAGTCCTATTATGAACAAACATTCAAACAATCTGCACCTGGTTAATTGCGCATATGCTATATTATTTAAATCTAAAGAGAAAATGTGGAAGATACTTTTGTACTAATATAATTATATATTCAAACTGTTCTTAGACATTCCATTATTAACCTTTAAATACCACATTCTGATGGAATTTAAATATATTAATAAAAGTAAACTTAATTCCTAAAGTATCAGTCAGAAAAAGTTCAAATAAAGAGCAGCTTTAAATAAGTGATAAATTGTGTGGTGTAATTATTATTGTGGAAAGATGTTTTCTCACTATATACAGGGTGATATGGAAATACCTCCGAAAACTTCAGGAGCTTGTTAAGTGGTTCAAAATAAAGAGAAAAGTTCATATGATTACATATCGATCAACACACCGTTTACGAGATACAGCTCCATTTGGTCCATGCCGCTGAGTGGGAGTTGGGGTCATAGAAGGAATAAAAGGAGCAGCATTGTAGTGCGTAACTTTATTAATGTTCTCAACAATCCTATGAATTACTTAAAAATCATAATAAATGTTCAAAAAGACCTTCTGAACGTATGCACGCTTTAGTCCTTTGCCTTAAGGACTTTCTGATATGCAAAGAGTATAAGTTGTGCTGCAACGGTTTGACAAGCATTTTGAATCCTCTGCCAAAGCTCCTCCCTTGTGTTGACGTGTTCAGCGTAAACCATGGTCTTTAGGGTTGCAGCACAACCTGTCCTCTTTGAGAATATCAGGAAGTCCTTAAGACGAAGGACTAAAGCGTGCATACATTCGGAAGGAGGTCTTTTTGAACATTTATTATGATTTTTAAGTACCCTAAATTCCCAAGTATAACGCGCGCGTTATACAAGGTTTTTTTGTAAAATTTTCGGAATTATTTAGTGCGCGTTATACATAAGACGTACTAGTGCGCGTTATGCATAAGAAGTACAGCTTTATAAAATAAAATGCCTTAAAGCGTTCAAATACTAACTTCGTGAAATCACTAAATGGCTGAAATCTTTCGAAACTTCTTTCTTTTTCTTCCTTTGATAAAAACAAATTTTCTGGCATAAATTACCATGCATTTCAATCATTACAGATACAATATCGAATTTCAGTTAACTAATTATTATTCAACCTAAGACAAATTAAGGCAGATTCGAAGTTATTAGTTGAAAAAAATGTACGCAGTGCCTTTTTAAATAAGATAACGAATTCCAAAACAAAACACATTCACATATAAAAATAAAAAATCACAAATTCTTTATAAACTTTTATTCCCACTCGATTATTAATTAACATAACCATCGAAATCTTCTGATTCACTGTCACAATTTATATCGTAATCATTCAAGTTCTTAACCAATGAGTCCGGTAAATTTTCAAGCGAAAAATTATCGCTTTCATCAGATGATGAATCACAATACCCTCCATCCCCCCCATCAACATCAGGGGAATAAATTCCCGATACCCTGAAACCATTAATTATACATTCACGGGTTACATCGGCCCAACATTCCACAATCCATTTACAAATTTCAGCATAAGAAGCTCGCTGCATCCTTCCAGACTTTGTATAGGAGTGGAAACCATCTACCATCCATTTTTCCCAGTGCCTTCGTATTTTCGATTTGAATGATCTATTTATGGATATGTCCAGTGGTTACAGCTTTTTTGTTAGACCTGCAGGAATAACTGCAATCTTGGAATGTTTTTTCAATAATATTTTCGAATCATTTGCTATGTGTGGCCTAGCTGAATCCAATACAAGCAGCGATTTTGGTTTAAAAAATGAGCCCTTCCTTTTCCCCCATACCTCAGTTAACCACATTCGCAGCATATCGCAATTCATCCAGCCTTTTGGGTTTACGCACACAACAATACCTTTAGGAAATTCCTCTTTAGGAATGGTTTTCCGCTTAAAAATTACCATTGGGGGAAGCTTTTCTCCATCAGCCATCACTGACAGCACAACAGTAAAGCAGCATTTTTCAGCTCCAGCAGTGCATATTTTTATGTCTTGGGTGCCTTTAACGTCAACTGTAAATTTTGATGGCATGTCGAAACTCATAGGTACCTCATCCATGTTCCCTATCTGACTTGGTTCAACGCCCTTCTTTTCCTGCCCAACAAACAAATTAAACTCTTCCACTTTCACCTTCCAATCTTCTGGTAACTTTTGTCCGGTAGATGTAATTGCTCGTACTGTTAAACTATTTCGCTTCATAAAACGATAACACCAGCAATTACTGCCTTTAAAATTATTAATATTTTTCTCACGAGCCATTTGTATTGCTTTGCATTTAAGTGACACAGTTGAAACTCCTCTTCCTTCACTCCTTTGCGCATAGATCCAGTCCTTCAATTCTTGCTCCAGATCTGGCCAAAACGCATTTTTAAATAGGGTTATGCTCCAACAGTGGGTCTACAATTTGAAAAATGAAAACATTATTAATATTTTTTCATTAGGTTCAATAACTGTGGATTACCAAATCAAGAAATACTGCACATAAAGCATACCGTTTCTCAGTCAGGATAAACAAAAATGAAATAGGTAACACTCCATAAATGACAAAGTCAACAAGTTTCAGTAAAAATAATGTCAATGTTTTTAAGGAAAACAAAAAATCCTTGAAAATACTTCACCTGGTTTCTGTCAAAGAGGAAGGAAACTCTGTACTTTCAGCACCGTACCTCATTGATCACAACGTTACAGCCACATTGCAAACCACAAATGAATGGGCGATGCAGATTACAGGTCTCTCTGTCTGTGAGTCATCAACAGGCATGTGTCCCCTCCACATTCGTTCCCACACTCAGATTCTCTGGCTGTTTACGCTAGCTTTCTCTTGCCCCCTGCCGTACCACCCTTGAGGTCTGGTCCCTCTTTTGTTTTGTTCATCTCTACCCACCCCCACCATCCCAACACATCTCATGACACCCTCACCACTTCCTTACACCTCACTCCTCAACCAGTTTTCTTTAACCCTCAAGAGGTCATTGTTTCGGAAATAAGAATGGGAAAAATCAGTATCCAGGGGTTTTTCCCAAATGTTCTCCTTCACACAGGAGAGTTAGGGAAGGGCGCTAAAAGTGTAGCATTCTTTAAAAACGCTAATCTCAACGATCCCATGTTCTGCAGGTGTCCTGCACGTAATACACAAGTGCGCGTTATACTAGAAATTTTGGAGATATGCGGAAAACAGCCGAAGGTTAGCCTGCGCGTTATGCATGAGTGCGTGTTATACTTGGGAATTTAGGGTAATTCATAGGCGTGACATCATAAGGCTTAGGTAAGATGGGTTAGCGTACATTGTAATGTCACTGGACGCCATATGGTGATTTCAAAAGACATATGGCTTATGCAGTATTATTTGTGACATCAGGCTCTACAAATAGATTGATTTTAATCAAATTTTCTGGAGCCATTTTTGAGTAAATAAAAATTTTCTAAAAATCGCCAAGAATAAACTACCCTTAATTTTTGTGCAATATCATTTTTATGAAAAAAGGGTCTGCAAAAGATGATATACTGCACAAATACAAGATATCACTTGATTTTATGTATGCGTTTGAGCCCTAGAATGGCAAACAGACCGACAGACAGACAGATGGCATGGCAAAAACCACTTTTATGGACTTAGGGGCACCTAAAACGTGTATTTCCATCAAAATCTCCAAGTCGAATTTTTTCACGATAACAATACTTTCTCAATATAGAAAGTAAAAACCTTTCTTCATTTCAATACCGGAATATTAACTTTTTTGTAAGGGAGAAACAAATAAAACAAACATCACATTCAAAATGTCAGTTGCCTAATTTTATAAGAAGAATATGGGCTATTATTAATAAATGAAAAATAACACATTGTAAAGTACAAAAAAAAATTGTTGATAATAACTGATGAGTAAATAATGAAATAAATGGTTGAATTAATTGTACCTGAAAAAACTGCATTTATTTCATTAAAAAAAAACAATTTTAAAGCATTAATAACATAAAACTTGGATTGCTGTATCATTATTTTCCTCTCTAACAATAAGATGACTTTTAAACAAGCAGATTTCTGACTGACTTCACAAAGGTTTTTGTGGATACCACTAGTTTTACTTAACATCAAAAGTGACCTATTTAAAGGGCTATAAGATGCACCCTGATTATTTGAGGATTTTTCAAGAGGGATTGTTTCTTTAATCTAATTAGTGTATTTATCATTCAATGATGGCAACTTCTTTAAATAAAAGTAACATTCAAGCAATTACATTCAAGCACCTACTCTCGAATCCCTACTAAATTTCCATGTGAAAATCGTATTTTTTAAATTAAAAACTTAACCAAATCAATAATAATTGCCTTTTCAAGTTTTCTACTTTTAACTTGTTAATCAATACTTTTAACAAATTCATATTAAAGGCTATTAATATGATTAAAATTTATGCCTATCATACACTAGATTTAAATAAATGTTACATTTAGCGCCGATTTACAAAAAAAATGAAGTCAGAGGGAGATAATTTACTGAGTGAAATTGCTTGGGAGCGAATTTACCGGGAGTGAAATTGACAAAAAATCAAATTGCCGGGAGTCAAATTATCCGAGTGAAAATGCCGGTAGTGAAATTACTGAGAGTCAAATTACATAGATCCATAACAAGGAATGCTCATGCATTTCCAGGCTTTTTGTTATAGTCAGCTTTAGCCATAATAGTTATGTGATAACAAAAAAGTTTGAAATTTTTCCACCACAGTCCTCTTAGAATGACCACAGCATCAGTGCAGCTGTGATACATAATACAGTAAAATGTCGGTGTAACAAACGCCGAAGAACGAAATATTCAGTAAAATGAAATTATTTTCCATCCCCTGCCAATTTACAATGTAACATTATGAAACAAATGTTTCATTTTAACGAATATCATTGTTACAAAAATATCGGTTTAGCGCAATAAAAATTCATCCCGGTATGAAAAAATATGATCATTGTAACAAAGTTTATAAAAAGAAATTCCTTAAACAATACGATGTACACTTTTTGATCTTTACTGGATTTGGTTTTTAGTATCTAACAATGCTGCAATGATTTAAACTCAGTGAAATCTCAGTCCAGGCAAGTATATTGGATGATTACCTGAATAGCAACCAATAGGCAGGTTCTTCACAGCTCTATCGGACCGTTCAGAAAAATATTACAGACTTTTTTAAGAAGTAAACACTAATTCATGGTTTCTTTCTTTATAATTATATTGTTATATGTAACCATTGTTCTGACATTATGGTTATAGTGCAATATATTACCCTTGACTTTGGCGCCGCAAATGACTATGGCCAAATACGGAACTATGTCCTACAGTAATATATTCTTGTATGAATAAACACTTTGTAAATCGAAAAACTTTTCGTTTTTACTCCAATAAAACCTTCTGCTAAGATGGAATTGGGTTGGGTTGTTGTAGTTGTATCTTCACTTTATATCAATATATTACTCATACTATTTCTAAATTTTTGAGTTCCTTTTCCTACTATGAATACAAGGATGACTTAAGCACTATGCAGTTCTCCGAGTTACCTTTTTTGGCACTACTCTCAGGGAAGGATATATTGCATTTCCTCTGAATATTTAAAATTGCATTTCATTGTAACGAATATATTGTGGTCGTCCGCATGATTTCATGACCTTTTTGAACTTTGCGTGCTTGTGGTTCACAAATTTGCACTTCAGGAGAAAAATTTTTAATGAGCATTACTTCTGTTTTGCGCCGATTATTTGCATTTCTCGTCATGCGTTTGTGATGACAACAACCGTGAACTCCCTCTACTTTTTTGTTTCAAAGTACAGTTTAAACTTTGGCGCCCTAGAAAAGGACATTATTATTACATTATATTTATAATGCTCATTATTAGCAGTTTTCAAAGTAAACAAATGTGATAATTCTCAACTTAATTATTTTGTAGCTCAGTTTGAACTTCACCGCCAACACCATTATTTTTTGTTGACACTTTAGTTGAAAATTTAAAGAAACACCATCATTTTGCGTTGTAAGGTTTTCATTTGCTATTATTTTTGTACAAATTTTAAAAGTAATTTAAGGAAATGTTATTATGTTTTGCTAGGGTTCCATTTTTTATTAGGAATTTTAATGTAAATCTAAGAATTGCTATCATCTTGCTACCAATGATAAGTAAAACTTTCATATTTCATTGAAAGTTTTGTATTTCAAAAGTTATAAATGCATTAGTGTCATATTGAGAAGTGATTTTTTAAAAGATAGTGTTCCAATGAATTGGGTTAGATTGAAATGCCCACTCATCATGTTAAATTAAAAACATTACTCCATATAATTGCAGAAATCAATAGACTACTTACTTTCATGCCTACTTCCATTGGGGAAAGATCGGAGAATGGAACCTCCCTGGTAGCTAATTCCCATATCAGGATGGCAAAACTCCACATATCGCACGCTTCCCAGTTGCGTTCAGATGGCTTCTTTTGTAATGCTGGAAATGATAAAGTTTACATTGTATTTTAAAATAATAATAGTTCAGTAACAATTGTTTTAGATTAACTTACAGTTGCAGAAATATTTTAATCTTTTGTTTTTCTTCCCAGCCTCATTGCATGCACATTCATGCAAATGCTGACATTATATTTTGACTTAAAAATATCTTCAAAATGGAAATAGAAAAATGAAATGGAAAATAAAAATACATTTAAATCAATACTGCAGTATTTCTTTGGCCCCATGGAATGATTTCTGCACATTAACAATGCAATTAAATTTCTTTGATACATTTGTTTTGGTGATGCAGAATTTTTGCATTGATGTGCAATTTGCTAATTCAGCATGTTTTGTAAACATAAATTTAATGTATGCATAATATCTACAACCATTTGATCTTAATATTTGTAACACTTATATACCTTTGCAAAATTATCAAACTTCACTGTAAATATTTAGCAATTTTTTAATGAAACGCTGCAATGTATATTAAATATGCAGGAAAGGGAGGGAGGAAGGAGAGAGGAAGGGAGGGGGGAGGAAGGGAGGGGGAGGATGGGAGAGGGGGAGGATGGGAGAGGGGGAGGATGGGAGAGGGGGGAGGATAGGAGAGGGGAGGAAGATGGGAGGGGGAGGGCGGGAGAGGGAGGGAGGATGGAAGAGAGAGGGAAGGACAGGGAGGGTGGTACCGGGAGGGAAGGACAGGGAGGGTGGTACAGGGAAGGAGGGACAGGGATGGAGGAAGGAAGGAGGGTTAGATCGATATCCATGGGTGTGAAAAACCTGCAAAAACCCTAGATAGTGTACATATAATGATATAGTAATACAACATTAAATAGAAAGGAGTATGTACAGTAAGTCTTCGTATATACAGCATCGTTGTATACCGTCATAAACACTATAACATAGTAGACACTAGACAATGAAAAGGTAACAGTCGAAGGAGGCGTACACTTTGCGAACTCGATAACCTGCAAAAAAAATAATTAATGTTAATTAAGTAAGGAAGAGTGAAGGAAGCCGTCTTGCAATTGGTAAGAAGAAAATGTTAAAGCTGACCTGAATTTTGGGCAGAGAACAGCAATTTAAAGTATTTATGTTTGAATATGTGGAGAGATGTTGCGTTTTGGAGGTCAGTAGGTAGGGCGTTCCAAAGTCTACAAGCTGTAACATGGAAGGATTTATTATAAATTTCCGTCCTGTGATGTGGGATCTGGAAGAGATTGGTGCCCCTAGTGTTGGCGTTGTGTACAGAGTTCATTTGGGAAAATTTGGAGTTCAGATACTGCGGGTTTTGAAGAGTTATAATTCGGTAAAATAACGAGAGGAGGTGAAGACGTCTACGAGCTTCAGTGCGAAGCCAGCCTAACGTATATAGAGGTTGAGTGACATGGTCTCTCTTTTGGAGATCACAAATGAATCTTACGCAGGAATTTTGTGCACGCTGCAATTTTAGAGATAGCTCGTTAGATAGATCTTGATAGACCGTATCGCAGTAATCAAGGTGAGGAAGGACAAGAGCGGTGATAAGTCGCTTGCGAAGGGAGAAATGGGTAATGCTTTTAATTCTTTTAAGTGAGTGAAGTGAACTGTTAACAGTATTACATATTTTAGTTATATGATCAGTCCAGGTCAATGTGTCATTGAATACTAACCCGAGATTGGTTGCAGTTTTTTGGAAACGAATGACAGAGTTATTGAGCAGAATTGGGGGAAGTTCTGAGAAGTTTAGTGACGAGAGAAGTTTGGGATACCCAATAATAATAGACTGACTTTTTAAAGGATTAATTTTGAGGAAATTTACATTGCTCCATTTGGATAAAGAAGTGAGGTCATGGTTCATTTTATCAATGATAAGATGGAGATCAATAGAGCGAGAGTGCATATAGATTTGGAGATCATCAGCATAAAGGTGGTATTTACAGAGCAAGCTGAGAAGATATATCATTAATGTACAGAGAGAAGAGCAGTGGCCCGAGGGTGGAACCTTGTGGTACCCCACGTGACACTTTAATCCATCTTGAGGAATGATTGTCAGTTACGACCTTTTGATAGCGATCATTCAGGTAAGAACTAATTAAGTTTAGGGAATCTGAGGAGAAGTTCATGAGGCGCAGTTTGGTTAGAAGTATGTTTACATCTACAGAGTCAAAAGCTTTACTAAAGTCAAGAAGAGTCATAATAGTGACTTCTCTTTTGTCCATTGCTAATCTGATATCGTCAGTGATTTTGAGGAGTGCTGTGGTAGTGCTGTGTGATTTTCGGAATCCTGATTGTAGAGAATCGAGGATATTATTACTAATTAGAAAATATGTGATTTGTTCATGTAAAACCTTTTCAAATGCCTTTGATAATACAGGAAGTAAACTGATGGGCCGAAAGTCGGTTATGTCAGAAGTAAGACTTTTCTTAGGTATGGGACGGACTATGGCGAGTTTCCATTGCGATGGGAATTTGTTTTGCATAAGCGACCAATTGAATATATGAGTGATGACGGGTAGCACTAGATGAATAATCTTATGAAGGAAAACTATTGGAATTTCGTCAGCACCTTGTGCTCTGGACTTGATTTTACGTAAACAATTCAGTACTTCCAGCTGAGTTACAGGAGAAAATTGGAATGGTGGTGATGCTGTGGTGGGAGGAGTGTGTTGAAGTAGGTGGTGTATGTGATTCTGTTTTATTTCGTTGTCATCAGGAGTTGGGGGAGTGGTGAATAGAGTGTTAAGTGTATCAAGGCAAATATGAGGAGGAAGTTGTGTATCCTTAGATTTTCCAATACCAAATAATTTTAAGTTACTCCATAGAGCAGATTGTGAAGAATTTGGACGGGACAGTGAATGAATGTACCGAGTTTTAGAGTTTCTGATAAGTTGCTTAGTTTTATTTCTTAGTTTTTTAAATTGGTTGAATGAGATCTGTGTTTTTGTATTTTTGAAAATGCGGAAGGCATTGTCACGTCTCTTCATTATCAGTTTGATGTCTGTTGTGAGCCATGGTGCATGGGGCTTAGAGACTCTTTTAGTCTTTAGTGGAGCGTGAGTGTTGATTAATGACTGTGCAAAATTGTTGAAAGTCTCAACCTTGTCGTTAATGTCGTCCATGTACTCAATAGAATACCAAGGCATGGCAGACGCGTCAGCAATTAACTTCTCAGAGGGAGGGAGGAAGGAAAGAGGGAGGAAGGGAAGAGGGAGTAAGAAGGAAAAATGTAGGGTGGGAGATCGAAGGAGAGAGGAAGAGATTGATTATGTCTTTATTTGGGGGTGAGATTGAGACTAAGAAGTCTTATCTTCCACCCAACCCCACATTGAGGAGGTAATCACTTTGTAAAAATTCCACTTTATTAAAGAAAACCAAAAATGACCAGTTTCAAATAACAAGGGGAGACTACGTACCTTGGGTCATCGATTTCGATGAAACATTTTTGGGTGGTAGAATACTTAAAATAAGAATAACTATGTATCGGCTTTTGATTGAATGGACCTTAGTTTCAGCAGAATCTTTTTTTCTTTTCGCAGGATAAACTGTGACTGGATAAAATGCAATAATAGGCCAACAATGTTGAGCAGGTGGCTTGGCTGGGTGGTTAGTGTACTGGCTTCAGAATACGTTGTCCCGGGTTCAAATCCCATGTCATACCTAGTAGCTTTTTTGTTTTAATCCAATTTATTATTTTTAATTTATTGTATTATTAGTTATTTATTAACTTTATTATATTATTATTTATTTATTATATTATTTATTTACTTCATTAAAATCAATGCAAAAGAGCATATTGGTAGATATGGAAAACCTGCTCCCTATGGATGAAATATTGATGGTGGAAAAAGTTACCTTTTGAGCGTTCATCTGTATAGTTATGAATTACAGTATTTTTCATTGAGGAATGCATATGAATTGAACTTTATAAAATAAAACTAAATGTTAAAAAAATACATGACAATATTGTTTTAACATAAGAGTTGAAAACTGCTCAAGTATAACCTTTCACTAAATTTTAGCTATAATCGGGCACTAGGCTTATTATCATACCTAATATCAAATAAAAGATTTTTCCAAGTTTTTTTATGAAATATACCTGCCATCAAGTGATTCTATTAAAAGAAATCGCATGCAAATACTCAAATTGTATGGTATTATCAGAATAAATCATTCATTAACAAGAACGCTGAATAACTACATTTAAATAATTATGCAGCATGGAAAAAAAATTACTTGAGAAAATTATTTTACATAATTTTAACTAGGAAAAAATACAACCATACTCTAAACTCATCAAATACAACTGAAGAAGCTTAAGTCAAAAGAACCATTAGGGGCTTTATTGGTTGTAAACTGCGCCAAAACATCGCCCAACTTTCTCTTCTATGAATGCATACACTGTCTCAAAGAGTGACCATCTAGTTGAAAAAAAATCACTAGATGGAAGAACACTTCCTCCTAGCATGACAGAGAAGGCGCACATATTTGTGCTTAGCCTACAGAGAGAAGAATTTTTTTTCATAGCCTATTTAAGGGGTTAACAAGTCTTTTCATTGACTCAGTTATATGTGCCTTGAACTGATCATACACAAATAACAATGGCTTCTTTCTACATCCATATATCCTTTAGCATGAACATTAATGATAATTTCTTGTGGAATTTTATCTTTTGGCAGCACTTTTTTTTTAACTATTGATAACGTCGGCAGTTTTATGCCATCATCACAACATGCAATTACCAATGGTGTAGTGGAACTTCTCATTGCCCAAGTTTTCAAATCTTAACTTCTTTAATGCCCACTGTCTAGTTCGATGGAACATTGAACATCAGAAGTACTTCATCCATGTACCGTATTTGTCCTAGCACAAAACACATTTTCTTTTTCATGTTTATGTAGTACATATGGAATTCTATAATCTTATTTTTATAATCAACCAGCATTATTTGTGCCATTCTAGTTTTAGTACAAATACATAGACATGTCTTTTCATCTTTCCCACCACAACATTGTTCCAGCAAAATCAGCAATACTTCTTCCCATTGCTATTATTCTCACTTCAATTAAAATCATTTTCATTGATGCAACAATTCCATTCTCCCTGTGATTTCTTGCTCGTCTGCATTCATTAAGTTTTCTTTTTGCTTCCCTCATTCCCGTATCATTTTCTATGTAGGAGGAGAACCAAAATGTCTTTCAGTTGCTCTGTTTGCATGCTCTATAGCAGGAATCGGCAACCTATCGCATACAAAGAGATTTTTATACGGCATGATATTTCAAAGAAGAATTTCAAAAATATGTATTTAAAAGAATTTTACCTGCATTTCGTATTGCAATGATGCTGCATTATGTTATTAAAACATAAGAATCACCTTTTTATAAGCATTATGAACAAAATTATTTGAAGGGTGGTATGCGAGTAAGACCACAGATAGTGAATATTGGTAAAGTGTGGCAGTCATTGAAAAAACATTGCTGACCTCTGCTCTATAGAGTACTTCACAATTTCCAGTTTAAAAGTTATACTGTAATAAAACATTTTCTTCCAAGGGTTTTGCATGAGAATTTTCAATTTACATTGTAACAAGGTAATTACCGCTTTTGGCAATATAAGTGCACCCAGACAAAATAATACTTTATGAAACGTGTAATGCACACCAATGAAACACACAAAAATGGACATAATGCCAATAGTGGAATCACCAGGCAGACAAAGCAGGCTGTCCTTCCAGAGATAGTGTTTACATTTGAGATTCACTTGTGAAAATGTTTAAGTTATGTTTATAACTGCCAAGCAAATGCCAAAACCATTTTACAAATAATTATACGTATTGTATTAACCTGAAAGGAAGACGAGTTATTTTTCCAAAAATTTCTGGAAAAAAATTAGGGATTACTTACCACCGTTTTATTTTTAAAATTGATATCACAAAGTTTTTTCAAGAATAGATCTTGTTTTTTATTGTGGTCGTCTTAAATCTGAAGTCTTCTTCCTTTCGGATTAATACAGTAGTTTGATCACAAAGTGACTTTTCTTCTTTCATTATAATGATGACAATATTTTTGTAGCTTAAGTATGTATAATTTTCTTTATAAAAAAACTTTGATATTGGCTTAGGAATTCTTTCTTTTCCTAATATTCAAGGAATTTTGCCAAGTATTGGCATTTCTACTCAACCAGGATACATATTTACCCTTAACGAAAAGAAAGGTCGATTTTAGGTGACATTTTTCAAGAAAAAAGTGGCTCTTGCATGGCAGGAAATATGGTAAACCTTCAACTTCATTTGAGTGTTTTCAATAGTTAGTCATTTTTTGTGAAAATGAAACAAAACTTTTAGGCCTAAAACAGTTAATAAAAATTATTTTCAAAGATTATCGTAGCATTTTTTTTACCCAGGCTCTTTTAACCCAGGGGTCAACAACCTGTGGCTCCTGAACCACATGAAGCTCTTTAACCTTTAAACTGGTGTGCCGGCAAATTTCTGGGTAAGCCTGCCGAACGGCACACCCATGGCCCACTATGTTCCAAGGCTCCTCACATATGTCGTTTTTGTCATGGAATCAAAATAGCAAGAGGAGACGAAAGACCAGACATCTTTCTTTTCCTCCTCCTCTCCCAAGGCCGAAGTTCTTATGGATTGGGGAAGGGGAGGGGAAACAAACACTCGAGAGAGCCTGTCTCAAAATATAGGCCTCCACTGTGAGACCCACTTTTGCAACCCAAAGAGATACAATAAACTGAACCCCAGGATTAACAATAAGACCTACCCAAAGGTTCCTTTATTGTTTTCTTCTTCCTTTGCATATCTGCATTCATTCGTTTGCAGACCACGAAGTAGAGCGAGAGTAGACTCATGCATGCAAAATTTCAGTAGCTGTTCATGTTTATTTTTTAGTTATTACTTTATTTTTATATAATTATTTTGTAGTTATATATATTTTTGAAATTATTTTTGGAAATGGGCCCTAAGCGTAAAATTCCGCACGAGGATATCGAGGAAGTCTTCGTTGATTCGAATTCTGACGTGTATAAAGAAGGTGCGGAAAGCGGTAGCAAGGAGGAGCCTGAGGAAGATGTCTTGGCATTCATCTAAATGGAGATCTCCACATTATGGCAGAAGACAAAAGATCGATGTGTACCCTTTTACTGCCGGTTCGAGTGGAATGAACGCAAGTACTATCATTGTATTTGCATTTTATTGTATTGATCCAAATTTGAATTCCAATACCATATTTTGACATGTTTATTTCCTCTAATAGGCAGCATCATGTAATTCTGAATATGTTAACTATAGATTACTTTTTATTTGAACATTTTATCATGAATAGTTTATTAGATATGCGATTTTTTCAGAATCTAAACAAATATTTTTAAATACCCCAAAATAAATCCGGCAGATAGACCCTACTAGCGGGCATTTAAATCTTGTGGATAAAGGTTAAGGACATGTGTGCGGTTCTTGACTGTAACTCTCCCTAGTAAAATACCTGAACCCTCCACTAACACAAATGACTTCGTAAATTACTTTAATAGAAATTGCAGAATAATGTATTATTAGAAGAAACACTTGTTTTACAGAGATAACTGTAAAAAATAAAACAATGGCAAGGTTAAAAGGGAGATGATTTCCCCCATCACCCCTGTGTATCCATCAATTACTATGGTTCTCCTTATGTTGAGTGTTATACATAGTTTGAAAAAGCAAATCTTCTTGTGAAAAAGTTTGCCAACCCCTGCCTTAACATTTACAATAAAAAATAATTTGGACTGTATTGAATTAATGCATAGAAAATTTTCTCACCTTCTGGAGACATCCATGCAGGATAATAAACTCTTCCTTTTTCTTGAAAGGAAAATTTTGCATCAGCCATATTTATCCTGGCAGTGAAATCTTCATCAATCTTAAATAGAGCAGAGCATAAATTACTTTTAATACTTCAAAATTAAAAATGAAATAAGCAATGCAAAGGTTAGATTAAAAAAACTTTACAAAACTCATACAAGTATGTACAAATGTTTCAACAATTAATTATACATATGTATAAAAATGCATATAGAAGAGGAAAGGTTAATAGGTACATCAATGGCCACTAGGCAATTACTTTTTAAACATCTGTCTCAGTTTCCTAATAAAGACACCATTTGTTACATTGCGCTTCATTTAGTGCAGTTTTGCTCAAGTGCTCTCGCTAAGTGCCGAATCACTGCCACATTGTATTACATTATATGCACATAACTTTCTCACAACATTTATTAGGCACTGTAGGTAAGTTATGATTAAATTAAATATTATTAAACTATCAAATCAACAATTGTTATCTCTTCTATAGTTTTTGGTGCTATTTTGATGAATGCTAATCTGCGTTAGATTTTGTCAATATCTGGAATAATAGATCTTACTTATCCGATTTTGTTGCGACAAGTTGCCTTCATTTATTTTATTTTCTTATTAGTACATTCCATATGTAGCGCTTATTAACTTTCACTTAAGAATTATTTGACAATAATATCCTTGCATGAAAGGGATTTTTGTTTAGGGTCATTCTGACCAGTTCACGTCTGAAAATATACTATACAATATATAATAGATAGTCGTACGTGCACATTTGGGTGGTAGCACTGAAGGTGCAACTAATTCAATTGGCAAGTTGGCTACTCTTCCTTAATAAGCAAGAAAAAATTCCCGCGAAAAACAAATGTAAACTCCCTTCACCCTCATTTCATCTTCTGTCTGATTAGTCGCGTGATTAGTATGTCCGAGGAGTTATTTTCAACTTCTTTAACCCTTGTAATGAATCAAAAGCATGGAAATACGTGTGCTAAGGAGGTTTCTGAGAAGAAACAAAAGAAAACTTTGTCACTTTCGGTGAAACTTGAAGTAATTCAACAAATTGAAGGTAGAGAATGGCAAATTGATGTTTGCAAAATCTTGAATTTAGAGGGATTGACAGTGAGATTGATTTTTAAAAATACAGTCAAAATGAAAGTGTGTAGATAGATGGTGAAATTAAAAAGAACTAGGACTTCAATTATGATTTAGATGGAAAAGCTCCTTAAAGATTTATACTGAAGAAAATATTCAATGTCGCATACCTTTGAGCTCAGCTATTAGACAAGAAAAAGCAGTTAGCCTGTATGAAGCATTAAAGAAAACTATGTCTGAGGTAACAGATGCTACGTTGTTCACTGCAAGTAAGGGATAATTTGAGATACATAATAAGTGTGCCAATCTCCATAACATTGCTCTTCAGGATGAATCTTCCAGGGCTGATGAAGGAGCTTTGAATTTTAAAAGTAAGACGGTGAGGATTATAGAGGGAGGGTATACACACCAACAAGTGTTTAACATTGATGAGATGGGCTTATATTGGAAGAAGATACCTGACAGGACTTTTATTTCCAAGGAAGAGAAGTTGATTCCTGGCTATGACATGGCAAAGGATCGACTTATTCTATTACTGGGTGGTAATGCTGCAGGTGACTTCAAATTAAAGCCACTCTTAGTCTACCACTCAGAGAAACCTAGGGCTTTGACGGGCACAGTGAAATCAAAGATTCCTGTAATTTGTAAGGCAAATAGAAAGGCTTGGATAACAATGACTTTTTCAGGATTGGTTCACTGAATATTTCACAGATGAACCTCATTGAAACTCCATTAAGATCTTCCTTGTTGACTAAAACAATATCGGCAGTGATGTTCATCAACATCCCCTAAGTTTGTTCAATCCAACAAAATTTGTAGAATCTTGGCTGCTTTTTGGACATTATTCAGCAATGGACACCAACAGCAAAGGGCGAAATGGAGATATTGAACCTCCTGAAGGCATGACTCAGAATTGGAATTTGTTATAAAATTTTTAAAAAGACGATTTTGTTAAATTATGGAATATAATTTTAATAACCTTATATTTTTGTTTTAACTTTCTAGTAAATAAAATTATATTAAATATATTGTTTAAATTTTCTTTTCTCAAAATACCCCGCCTCTCACAAATTGATTTTTGGAGGACCAGGTCCACAGTACACCCACCTTTTATTCTAGTAAAACAGCCCTGTGTGTGTGTGTGTGTATACATATATATATATATATATATATATATATATATATATATATATATATATATTAACTTAAGGAAATGAAAAGGTAGTGATGAGGGTGGCAACAAGGTGTTGAAGGAAGCCCAGCAGACACTTACCAAGTCGGGGGTGTGTGTGTGTGTGTATATATATATATATATATACATATACTAGTAGGTGGTGAATATCATCTCACCTTGAAAAAAACATTCACATTTCATCATTACAAATATTTTTTTAATTCTATAGATTTCACCTTAGCAGCGATTTTCGTTTTTCCCTTATGTAAAAATAATACATTAAAACAATCCCCAAACTTTGCAATTTTAGTACCTCCAAGTGCAGGAGAACTATGAAGATGATAATAATATTGAACATGTGATTCCTCCTCACCAGCCCTAAGTGGGTTGAGCAAGGCCAAAGATCCCGCAGATCCCCAAGTATTTTTAGTTAATGAATATATCATATATAATTAACAACATAAGTAATTAAAAACCCATAGAATTCATATTCCACATCATCTTCAGCACCAAATAACTATGTGAGGAAGGCAACCACGACACGCAACAAAATTTAAGATTTCGTATTAAATACTATCATTAAATATCTCTAGCCATTTAATAATCTGTAAATAGGTTTTACGTGTATTTTGATAAATTCAAAATAAATTGGCATGTTTAAACTTCATTCAAGATTTGACCTTTCAGCCTGAAGTGGTTTACCTTGTAAACAAATATCCGCAACTCGAAATTTTTGGATTTTTAAAATTTATTTACGTTAAGTCGCATTTGCATAAATCGAGTCTTGCATTACCTGAGACAGGTCAGTATTTATTTATTTATTTATGATACTCTAATTAATACCCAACATGACAATATGATTAAAAAACTTTGTTCTTATACCTCTCAAAATCTAGGGTGCACGTTATACAGAGGGTATACGAAAATGTCAGGATTTTTTGGAAAAAAGTATGGGTGTGTGTTATACATGACAGCATGTAATACATGAATATGTATGGTATATATTACATATTTTTAACAAAAAAATCAATCAGAAAGTTAGTGTGTGTATTATATACGGTAATAAACTCAAACATTTCTTTCTGGTCAGTCAATAAGAGCTATTTTCCCTAACAATGCCACAATAAAACATTATAAATGGCATCACTACAACTCAGAAGCAATTGATAGTGGATTTTTCTTGTACACTGTAACTGTGTTGGTAAATTTAAAGTTTTAAGTTTACAAGAAAATGTTGATATAGTCAGAAGAATTGAGAATGACAACTAAAAGTGAGGTGTTCAAAGAATAAGTAACTAACCATAACATGTCGTGAGTTAAGGTGATACTGAGGCACAATTCTCTCAAGGGTATGAAGGAATGCCATTCCTCGAGCTACATCAGTCGCAAATTTAAGAGCAGTAGCAGTGTCTACAACAGGTGGCCTTCCACGATGATCTCCTGACCCAATGTTGCCAGTGGCAGCATCATGAAGTAATGAGTAAAGAGATCCATGTGGTAGATACTGAGAGATGACCACAAGGCGAGGTGGATCATTACAGCAACCAACAACAGGAAGAACATTAGGATGTGAGAATATTCTAAAAAAAAAACAAGTTTAAAAAATACAATGTAATGTAAAATAGAAACAAATAAGAGTTTATCATCAAAATAAGTATATAGAATAGAGAATTCTAGTAGGGGCCTTACATTCTGAGCACTAGTTCATTAGTTTCATTTTTAACATAATTTAATAAACTAAAACAATGCAATAATTAATAAATTTCAAAACCAGAATACTGAAATTCCTTGGTCAGAAAATTTTCTTCTTACAAGCAGGACGAGACAAACCTATTTTATAAAGCCAAATATATATTATATTTTAACAATAAAATATAATGAAAAAAGATCTTAAAGTAAATAATCATTTTAGTACGATAATAACAGAAAATTAAATCTAAAGGTCCATTTGGCTTATTTGTATCTACTTGCAAACTCTCCTATTATATCCTAGTGAAGGGCTGGCCAAGCAGAGTCTGAGCCAGAATTTACTAATATACTTGGACAAGGAGCCACTGCGATGTGTTATTATACATTTTGAGTTTTTTTCTCCATATATTTATTCGTATGTTGGTCTGGTTGCAATGGGAGAACAACCATAAGCTATGGTGATGGAATGATGTGATCTTAATATCCTATACTGACAGGCATAAGCTGTAAGGTTGGGAATATTTTTAAATGAGAAAAAATTCTGCTAAGACTGGGAATCGAACCCAGATATTCCACTTGCCAGGCAGATATTCTATCACTGAACTATTGTAGCAGATTAATTTTCCCGTTTCTGAATGCAGGTTTTTTTTCTGCCTGGTAATTAGAAGATCTGGGTTCAATTCCTGGTCATAGCAGAATCTTTTCTCGTTTCAAAAATATGAGCTATGGCATTATCCAAGAAGCTCTTTCTACTCCTCCTTAAGTATTTCTTTCCCTACAGTGTTTTACCTTCTCATGGCCCTACACCTTTAACCAGAGGGCAATATTCCAAACATACAAATAGTGATAATTTACTAGTAGATGAAATACTGCCTATATATGGGGGGTCCCTATTGCTTCTTATCTGCTTACTTGATATGCTGGCTCCCTCCTTATTCCTTCTTCGCTGTATCTTCACTTGCCTGCCGCTGCTCAGACATTCTCTATCTACTGCCATGCAATTGATTTATCATTATAATACATCAACGGAAGTGAATTTTGCTAGACAAATCATGATACATAATTTCATAAAAAATTTAGTGATGAAAAATTGTCAGTTATCGACAACAATTCATTTTTGTCATATTGAAAAGTTTTAAGAACTTTATGTTTATGATTATTTATCAATTTAAGTTGAATCTTACCAAGCCTACATATATGTGGCAATGCTTAAGTTATAATGCAAAAACTTGGGTATTTTAGTAGCACCTTACGACAAGCATCTACCACATTGTAAAGAATCACCTCAGATCATTCTTAATCTCCAAATATAAAGAGAAAAATGCACATATCAAATGATTTTACAGTGTGCTTTTATATCAGTCTTGTTAAATTCCCTTCCAGTAGGCTTTATATGACATACCTCTTCGCTACATTTTCTTCCTGCTGGGAATTTCTTTCTCAGTAATTTTCAATGAAACTTTTACAAGAAATGAATAGGGTGTAAGGTTTATGCCAGGATTAAAATTTTTACTTTTCACATAAAATTTAGGGGATTAAAATTATTTCAGGGTGAGAATTATAGCTATTAGATGCAACAAACCAGAAATTAGGATCAGCATGTCATAATGCAGTAACTGAGTTTTCTATGATCATGATATCACAATATTTAATTATGCAATTTTCATCCCAAGTAGTGTAACATAGGCAAGATCAATATATTATCGACAATTAGAATAGACAAGATAATACATAACATACTTAGAGTCCAAATAGTGGATCATAAGTAACATTGACATATTTAGAGCAGTTTGAAACCAATTTCTATGTACTCATTGTTTTTGGTCCCATCAACTTTGGAATATCACAGTTTTACTGAAGTTTTATTATTTTCCAGTTTATAGATTGCACAGTGACACAGAGTGATCACTAACAAGTTATAATAAGCACCAGAAAACATATTTCTCACCTGAGCTTAGGAAATTCTTCATTAAAATCTCTTGAGATCCTAGATGTGCAATCCCTAACAGCCAAAATTTTAGCAACAATGTCATTCTTTTGCCAGCGCCCTCTCCATGTTTCACCAGAAGGGCTTGTGGCTAAGCGCGATTGCAGCAAAAGATCAGCAATATTTATTCCACGATGACGTGACAGTGTGGCATCTCCTGGAAAACGAAAAAATTATAAATTTGAATGAGGTAGACAAAAGTTAATGGAATTGCACAATGAAAACTCAAGACAAAATCTGAAAAAACAAATTTTTTCAAATTTTGTCTTTGAATTTTTAAAATAAATTATAGTGAAAATTTGCATTTATGCTGTTTCCTGAGCTATTTTGGTAATGGTTCATTTAATAGGGAAAATCAGTTATGAAAAAACCAATCTATCCACAAAAAGTAAACAAATCAGCTCATCCTCACCTTATAGGTGAGTACTTCCTACCTCACCCACTCAGCTTTTGGTTACTTCAATATTTTTTCTCTCAGACCATTTCTTCTTTATTTTTTAACATAACCTTTAGATAAGTTTTTAAAAACAATTTTCTGAGAAATTGTTCTTTTAAGTTTTACAATTTGAGAAATATTTTTTGCTCTTTTCCAAGAAAGATAAGTATCAATTTTTCTTTTCTGTTGTAATTAAATGTGTTTTTCTGAACTAAGAGTGTTATAGTATTGATAAAATCCTCTTGCATCATGATAATGTCTCTTCTCTCACTGCAAACACCACATTTACTTTCCTGCAGAACACTCCAGTGCAGCTACTCACACATCCAGTCTACCACCCATACCAGACACCATGTGACTTCTTTGTGTTTCTTACTGTGAAGGATTGCTTTCGAGGTCATCGATTTTCAGGCCCTGAAGAAGTCGTTGATGTATGAACAGGAGCTATCCATAATACCAGAAAATGAGTGGCGCCATTGCTTCCAGAGTTGGTTTGAGAGGATAGAATGTTATATAGTGTCAGGGAGAATACTTTGAAAAATGTAACAGTTAAAATAAAGGTATGATCGTTCAATCATTTGTGCCTTAAGATTTTTCTAGTGACCTTTGTATTCTAAAATAAACTGCAAACTTCAAAACAGCAATCATAGTTTAAAGGAACAAATTAACAATGAGAAGTGAACAACATGTTAACAATGGACCAATATATATTTAATGTAGATTTTCAATATTTATTGAATTAACCCAGGAGGATGCACATCTGAATAAAACATCAACAAGCAGAAATGATGTGTTTATCTTTTGACTCATTGGCATAATTTGAGCCTAACTCCCAATACCCTCCACTTGGACTCTCGCTATTAATTCTCGATTGTTTTGCTATTCTTACGAGCAGCTGCTTATGAGTAATTGAGACTTAAAGCAGATATAATCCAACCTCCAACCACTTAACCCTGCCCAGGGGGGAAAATGGAAAGAACCCAACCCCCAACCACAACCCAACCTAGGGGGAGGAAATATTAATAACCAGCCAGTCAGGCACTTGGTAGTTCCATTTCTCGCCACTCAAGGGAGGGGATATATTGCAAATTTAGCCCAAACTTTTAACATTTTTAGCTGATTTTAATTTTGTTCATATTTAAATGTGTGATAGTAAATTTGGATTTTATTCATCTACATCATATATTGAGGTACATATGTATATTATATCACTGTTTTTTGATATTTTAATAAGTTTATTGTATTCCTTTGTTTTTCTGTATTTTAATACGTTTGTTGTATTCCTTTGTTTTTCTGTATTTTATATAGGCATTTTTTTAAATTTGATAATTTTTTTGGTAAATTACGAATTATAGAGGTTTTGTGTAATTTGAAATTTTTTTATTTGGTCCCCTGAATTTTGAATTAACGAGGTTTTACTGTACTAACAATGACACTGACAGATTAAAAGATGTGAAGTTTGTACTAAATTGTCAGGTTATACTAACCGATGAGGCAAAAAAAACTGTCTTTACACCTTTTCATTTTGTTTTCAAACTGCAAACTTTTCAAATTGCAGTATGATTTTAGTCTTGTATTGCTACATTCGAGTATGTATACTGATTTTATAAATTAAATCATATTTATTTACATTACATTTCTTCGTTACTTTTATATATTGCATATGCAGTTTAAAAATTGTTGTTCTTTATATCAAACAATTACCAAATTAAAATTATCCACTCTACGCATTTCTTAATTTATTATTTCCGCAATCTGAAAACGTTATTCCGGATTAACCGACTTTTCGATTATCCGGCCAGCCTCTCAGTCCCATTTAAGTCGGTTAAGAGGGAGTCCACTGTACAGTAATTCCTCGAATAATGCGGGGACAATTTTCCCATTAAAAATAATGGAATAATGCATTTTCGGCTGTCATTTCACACATTTATTTTATTTTATTGTTGTTATTTTCATGTACAGTATGTGTTTGCATGTGTACAAATATGTGTTAGCATGCTTGTATATAGGTATGTATTACGCAGTATTCAGTATTAGCAATTTTTATTTGCATTGATATCACTTTGCACATGCTTTCCACTCATTATAAGGGATAATAATGTTTACAATAGAACAAAATTCACTAATAACACAAAATAACTACATGTGTAGCTAGCATGCACATCTGTAGCTTTCATGATTCATTTTTTTATGCGCGAATCGTACAGTGTGTTCAGCAGGACGATGATTCAATGCAACTCTCTATCTAGTTCTGAGGCTTGAAGTTAAAATACTCCCGCTGCCATATTGTGTGTGAATAAGTGCATGTGTGTGTATATATTATATATTATATAGTCGGTATAAAATATATATATATATATACACACCCACCATTTAAAATTTTACACCGACTTACACCACTCTGCAATATAGCCCACCAACAGATTTTTTTTACACTAATGCGGGGATGGGCGCTTTATGCAAAAATTTGCCCCTAAAAAATAAATCGGAAAACACGCTATGCAGGCACATGTTATATGAGGAGTTACTGTACTCTTAAAAAGAGTATGAGTGGTCACCCTACTTATGATCAAAGATGATTTTTGATCCCTTCAACATGAACTAATAAGGTTTAGCAGTAAAAAATTAAAATAAGTTAAAAGAGGCATAAGAGCCATGTATTTTACTTACTACTTCTTGTTTTCAAACCCAGCCAGCTCTGGTCTTTAAACGTTATCTTCTTCAAGTCTTGACCAGTTTCCTTAGCAAGATCTAAAAAAAAATAATATTTAAATATTTAAAGTGAGCCATAACTTATTCTTTAATACACAATAGCAATCTTCTTTTAATATATCATACAATTTTAGAAATGTTAAAATTACAAAAGTATGTTCTATAAATTATATGTTTAGCATTAAACCCAGAGGTGACACTTGAGGGGTGCAGGCCCATGCAGTGTGTGAGGGCCCCATGCTTTTAGGAGACCCCCAAAAAAGTTCTTAAAAGACTCGTACCATATTGAATGAACAAGAAATTAAAGAATATTCGCAAAAATTTATAAAGATACTATATAACAAATGTTTGTACCGAACTTCTCTTGCTAAAAATACTATTTTGAAAGATGAGATTGAAAACTGTATAGACACCAAGAAACAATTGGATTTAATAATAATTAAATACAGACTGGTATCAATCTATAGAAATGTATGTATGTGAAGCTTTGATGTTATCATTAATAAAATTAGGCTCAACTTTGTGGAATTTACTCAAGATGAAATGAAAAACTTTGTCACTTCCACATAGTTTAATGAAAACAACTGGTTTTGCTATGATTGTAATGAAACCGGTTGTTTTTATTAAACTGTGTGGAAGTGACAAAGTTTTTTCAATTCATCTCTTTGATATTATATTTGAAATTGCCAGTAACTGTGTCCTCAAATGAAAGATCATTTTCAAAATTAAAGTTAATAAAAAGCTACCTATGCCTTAAGTACATTAAACTATTTATCACTTCTTTCAATAGAAAACTCAGAAGCATGCAAAATTATAATTGGTAAGTGATAGAGAAATGTTCATAATTTAAATCATGATACAGATCAATTAAAATTTAAATCATATACAAATATTTTTTGTATAGGTGCATGCCACAAAAATTTTACTTGCATGGGTGCCCAAAATTGTAGTTACAGCCCTGATTTAACCATTTTGTCAAACTAGACACTATGTAAATTAAGTTAGGAGGCATACAAAAGAAATGATGTTCATCACCTACAGCAATTTAAAAAAAAAAACAAAAAATTAAGCAGTTATAACAAGCGAGGACATAAGAATGAGAGAAAAAGACACCAACTATCCACAGCCAACATTTTGATTTAAATCGTTCCATTTGCATGCTGGGGCATTACAATTTTTCTAATTTTCCATAACTTTTGTTTTAAGATAGAGAAAACAACAATGAAGCAGCACTGTTGTTACATTCATTCACAGTTATTCTAGAATGTGGTTATTTCATATTCTGAAAGTTTTAAATCCTAAACCTCTGTGAATGGTTAATTGTATTTAAAACATAACAGGAAAAAACAAATGATGGAAAAATTGAAGAGAAAATTATATAAGGTGCTTTTTTCACCAAATGCTATCTTTCCATCAGAGTAAAGAATCACAGATGTGATGTATTGTTGGTTGCCTACATTTGCAGCGGCATGTACCTTTTAGCATTTTTTCCAATTACTCCCCAGCAGCCTATCCTAGGTCCACTAAATTTATACCATGTCTAGCTCTCATGTGCTGAAAATTCGGCTTTCCAAGTTGCAGGAATTCAGAGATACTGCCCATACAGACAGACAAACCAAATACATAACCATTTTTTTATAAAAAAGCACTAATAACCTACCTGTTAACCCCTAGATTGTCGAATACAATTTTTGTGGAAATACATACAACTCTCTAATAAGTAAATTAGGTCATTGCATAACAAGTAATTCCAAAGTGTTGAATAACACAGTATTCCTTTACTCAACTTAGCAATTTGACGAATTTAATTGCAGTGTGTCCTTGATTAACATCGTTCATCATTTCTGAAAATCATGATGTAAAAGGAAACAACTTTAAATGAATCAATATTTCTCATAAGAACCCATGTTATACAATATAATCGGGTCCAAAACCTCTGTCGAAAACAGATTTTTACAAAGATCTTACATTTATTAAATACTGCACATTGCACTATGGACTCGACTCACAAATTATCAAAAAAATGATTCACAAACACAAACACAATAATCATATTAAATCATGCACCATACTCACAAACCAAAACACAAAGAAAAAATACATAAAGCATATGCACCAAAACTAACACAGAATCTCCAACGCATGCTTTTGAAATTTGATCTTCACCCAGATATTATAAACGAAAATAAATTATCCAACTTACTTGCCAACACGAAAGATAAAATTCCCAATCACCACAAATCAGGTATTTACCGAGTCAATTGCAGTTCGTGTGACAAAATTTACATAGGACAATCTAGATGCAAACTGGAAACCTGGTTTAAAGAACACAGAGCACATTACAAAAACAACAGAATAAAGGGATCAAGCATTGCAACTCATATTTTCAACACTCACCATCCTATCACCAAAGAAAACCTATCCTTGCTCAAATCAACTGACCAATATAATAAACTAAATGCATACAAAAGCATCTACATACATAAAAACAAAAACACAGTTATGAACAACGATATAAGTCCCATCCCTCACTCCCCCCTTATTCAGTTACTCAGTTAACCATTCCACAACCTTTCACATTTCCTCCCCCCCACTCCTAGCAAAACTCCGCTGCATGAGATTCTCTTCACCTTCAATAGAGTGGTTCTCTTCGTACCTTAGCAACCGTTCCCAGCAAGTCATCTACAACGATTCCTCGTCCTCTCGGCTTAATGTTAACCAAGGCGTACCGCAGGGCTCAATTTTAGGTCCTCTATTGTTCTCTTTATTCATAAATGATTGTTCTCAATACTTAACTTACTCCAAGCATCATTTGTACGCCGATGATCTCCAAATCTACTTAGACACAAAACCCAATAACTTATCTCTTTCCATAGCTAACATAAATCATGACTTGGCCCAACTTCAAGAATGGAGCTACGATAATTTTCTCACCATAAACCCCTTGAAATCTCAAGCCATTTTAATCGGTTATCCGAAACTACTGGCATCTATAAACCTTGCAGAATCAGTTCCTCTGTCTTTGAACGGCTCAGTTATACCCTATTGCAAAATCGTAAAAAATCTCGGGATTCTAATTAATGAAACGCTCACCTGGAATAATCATATAATAAAAATCTGCAAGACGGTAAACTCCTCCTTACACACTCTAAGGCCTCTCGTTAACATTCTTCCCTCGTCACTAAAAATACAGCTAGTGACCTCCCTAATTTTTCCTCACTTCGATTATTGTGATGTTGTATACCAGGACTTATCAAAGGAACTCGCCATTAAGCTACAACGTTCTCATAACGCCTGCATCAGATTCATATTTAATCTTAAAAAATCTGACCATGTCTCAGAATACTTCCGTCGACTCTCCTGGCTAAAACTTGATTCCCGAAGAAACCTTCACCTTCTCTCTCTATTGTATCAAATTCTAAATAAAAACATCCCTTGTTATCTTTCATCTAATTTTGTCACCATTAATACAGTTCACCATTGCAATACCAGAGGATGTGATAAACTACCAACTCCACTTCATAGAACAGAAATTTACAACAAATCCTTTACTGTCACTGCTTGTAAACTCTGGAATGGCCTTCCAACGTTAATAAAAAACTCTCTATCTCTAAGCACTTTTAAGCGATTGTATTACAAGCATCTTCTCTCACTTCCCATGCATTGAACCACACTCTATCTTTTCTTTCAGGTTGTCACAAGAATGCGCTTATTAGGCATAAATTTATAATTTTATTTAATTTATTTTTCCTGTATCATAATGACGATGTAATCTCCCAGGCATATCTTACCCTACAATCCCTGTTCCCCTCTCACCCCCCTCCCTCATATGGATATAAATGTATGTACATATGTTTGTATTTATGAATGTTTTTTTTCTCTCTGTTTCTCATATAATTGATTTTTTTTTCTTTTCCTTCCCCTGAACTATTTAGGAATTTTCGCGGTTTTTTAAACCTCTCTTCTCTTCCTAGGTGTTTTCCGCAGTGGGAATTTTTCTGTGTTAAAACATAACCGATACACAGTTTTTTATGACCCACAAAACTAACATTCTTTGGTAATGCTCTGTTATCTACTAACAAATATATTAACTTGTAATTAATTTGTATTTTGTTAAAATCTGTATGTATTTAATTCCTCTTATTTTGTAAATATTGTAATTACTTATATGACGAAAGGGTTAAATGTAAGAAGGGACTACATAGTATCAATTTCGCCCTAATAAAGTCGTTTGTCTGTCTGTCTGTCCCCAAAGGTCACTCCTTGTATATATATGTATCCTTTTCCCCCTCCTACACTACTGAAGAAGACAGCTTAGTTGTCAAAACATCAGTGTCTAGTATAAATTTTGGTTCAAGCATATTACGTGGGTGCCTTCCGACTGAGTTTCTGTGTCTCCTTTTGACTTCGGTCCTGCAACATCATTTACCAGCAACCAGCAGCATGAATGCGAGTATTCTCTTCCTGTTTATGGTGAAGGATTTCTGTTTATTTACTCAAGCATTTCTTGCAGCAGTTACGGAATAATTAATGAAAATCTACCATAATAGAGGTAAATAAAACTTTAATTTCATTGTTTTTATTGAACCGAGTTTCAACAGACCCAAAGAAGTATAACCACTCCGTAGAGCCACAGCTGACACAAATGAAAATAAAATCAGGGGACCTTCAACTCAAGTTATCCTAATAGTATAGAATAATTTCAAGTTTATAAATAGGGCACTCAGCAGATCTTCCTTTCTGCACCACTCACAGAGCTAGTAAGGTTTATATTTAAGGGGATTAAGAGGATTTTAATGACTGCTGAGAAAACTTTGAGGACATAACTACCACTCTTTGGACCCACTGTTACAAAATATCACCATGCAAATAGTGCAAATTTAATAAAAACATGTCAATCCAAAACATTTTTCCACTCAAATAAGGTGAACCGCCACAAATGAAGAAGCGCTATGCAACAGATGTGCATGAGAGTCATCTATGCAGTATTTTTTTCATGGGTTATTTCAGCACCGAGTCAGGATGAAGTTAACTCGAATCATTGATGACGTTAATTCGAATATAGGCAGCAATTTTTGAATGAAGCAGCGTTGAACCAAGGACACACTGTAATTTATAAAAACCTATTTCTCTTTCTATCAGTACTCTTACCATGAAGTTTCTTTGCCATTGAGCCTCTTGCTTTATCCAAAGGAGTATCTCCATCTTTGTTGGCCAAGGATATAAGTGATCCAGCAGCTACCAAGGCCTCAGCTGGAGCCACATAACCCCAAAAGCAAGCATAGTGTAGAGGTGTATTTCCATGCTCATTTGTGAAATTAGGGTCTGCTTTGTGACGCAGAAGCTGTTTTTTATGGGATAAAAATATTTTTTTATTATTGTCCTTGCAATAATAAATTGTTTTACATTCTAGTAAAAACATTATTGAACATGCAGCAAAGATTCAGAGCAAAAATCACAGCCATTATTGTTTTTAAAATTACCAACTTGGGTTAACTATAAGGCAATAGTTTCTCTAAAACTTAAGCCAAAACACCATATTCGTCATATAATCATGTGCAAAGATATCTCTCAATACCCTCAAATTCCATCTTGTATATGCTGCCAAGACTATCATCTGCTGGCAAAAGATAAAATTATTCATATTTTTCAAAAGGAATGCATTGTTCTTTCAGTGGCTTGAATTTTGCAATAAAAATGAGGAGTTTTACTTTCAATAATTTTTTCCGTGCAACTTTTGAAAGAAGAGATCATCCTATAATTGGACCAATATGGTACTTTCCTTGCATAAATTATCAAGTGGCATGATCTTTAAGTGCAACAAGAAAGTGATTGATAATAAACTGGCACAATGAAGTTAGGACAATTGGTCTTTAACTCCAAAAGCAAGGTTTTCGATATTTCAACACCAAGTATATTCTAATTGCTGTTTTCCATATTGGGGAATGTTTTCAGACTGCTACAGCTATAGGTGTGCCATGTTGAAAATGACCTCTTAGGTGTACTATGGCCATGGCTTAAGCTTTAGCGGGAATCTGTTAAGATCCCCCACCCCACTTGGCACCCTCCCCTCAGTTGCTATATTTATTCTGATTATGGCGATATTGTCATTTAAATGAAATTAAAACATTAAAAAACATTAAAAATTATCAAAATAGAGAGAAACTATTAATGTGGACTCGGTAAGTTTTTTATCAATCCTTAAATATACAACATCATATCTTGACTTCTATTTATCCAATAAGGGCAATTTTTTTGTTATGCCTCTTGAAAGACTGTTTATGATGATTATATAAATGATAAATATATAATAATAATCAAACGCCTTTATAAAATGTACTAACCTTGTTCTTTCTCCAAAACTTTTTCTTGGGACATGGAAAAGTCAGTCTGCGGGAAACTTTTTTCCCAATTGATTTAGAGGGATACATTGAGCAAATGAAATGTGCAGAAATGTAGAAATTTATTTTTGGAAAAGACTCCAATCCAATAACATTTGTAGTTCTTGTGATAAAGACATTTAAACAAAAGCACGGTACAGCACTGAGAAACAGACCGATGCAACGTGGGAGTCGGCAGAGGATAGGGATGCTGCGTAGTGGAGACAGTCAACTGTAAACATTGAGAACTGACAACATAGCTATGAAAAGGTTGGGTTAGTGGTGGGATGGGGGTAATCAAAGTGACAGAGGGGAATTTCCCTTCCGTGTACGGTGGCAATCCGCACAGGTTGTTTTGAATGCGACAGACCTATACTCCAGTTTTCCTAATGGTAAATAATGTCAATATCTTCTACAAATTCCTTATTTATGCAAAGCTCAAAAAAATACTATGTTTTTCTTAAATGTTTGGTTTCTTACATTTGAGTTAATTTTCATTTTATCTTTGCGTACTTTTGAATGGCATCTGGCTAAGCTATTCTTCATGAAATACGAGATATATATGTAGTACTAATGACCAGGGAGTTAGCTAGGTGAGGGACTTTGGGGGCTCTGGCTCTTCTTTATGAATCCTTGGTCTCCACTTGGCTTCCTTACCGAATATTTTATCTAAAATAATTTAGCGATAAAGTTTTCAAGTTTTTAGCAATTAACTTACAAGGTGAGGCTATGACCTTCGGGTCTCAGATTTTGATGAAATGGGACCAGATGATTCTACATTGAAAATAAGAAGACCCGTGTCTTGGGGTTTTTGTGAATGGGACCTTGGGTTCGAGATATCAACCTCGAAAATATGCAAAAACATTGTATGCAACTTAATAGGCTTCATTGTCAAACTGTTGATAAGGAAGGGAATAGCTGAGCGGGTATTGAGCCTGGCTTCTATGGTGTAGGCCTGGGTTTGATCCCAAATGTTTTCATTTTTTTTTAATTACCCAATTGTTATTTGAAAAGTAATATTCTCCAGTAAAAATAAGTCGTATAATTTTTACTTGGAGATAAAGAACACAGAAACATACAGTAATGGGCATTTTAAATTCTTTATTAATGTTTCCACAGTTAACTGGTGTGTTTTTTTCATGTTAACGTATGCAAAATACAGTAAATCCTTGATTTAAAGGATTAATAGGGGAGAAGGGTCATCTGTTACAGCCAAATGTCCGTTAAATGGTGAATGTGATTTTTCGATTCGAAAAACACACTTGTACCTACATGAGAAAACCTCCTTTACTGATGGTAATGATAATTAATGTATAAAATACAGAATTTGCATGAATATACGATACAAAATTGAATTTAAAACAACCACATCACCTTTTAATTCCTCAGAAAACTTTTTTCGATATTTTAAGAAAATACATAGGCACTGAAATATCGCGAGTTTCGTATGATATGATTATATCTGAATTGATTCACTGACTAGAGTACCATTAACAAATAAATACAGACCCATCCCAGGTAACGCAAGACTCGACTTACGCAAATCCGACTTCACGTAAAAATTAATTTTTTAAATCCAAAAATTCGGAGTTGCAGATACAGGTAACTCTCATTATGCGCACTTTCATTATACACGTTTTCGCATATATGTGGTTTTATGATGGCAAAAGATGCAAAAGAACCCATGCCTTTTTCTGCAATTTGGAGGTGGTTTGACTGCTTTAATCTAAGCCTCCTGCTTTATGCATATTCGATATACGCGGCGATTTTCAGGAACGCATGTCCCGCTTATAACGAGAGTTACCTGTATTTGCTTACAAGGCAAAACGCTTCAGGCTTAAAGGTCAAATGTTTAATGAAGTTTAAACATGCCAATTTATTTTTAATTTATCAAACTACACGTAACACATTTACCGAATACTGAATGGATAGAGATAGTTAATGACAGTATTTAATACGAAATCTTAAATTTCATTGTTTACTGAGGTCGCCTTCCTCACATAGTTATTTGGTGATGAAGATGAAGAATTATATGGGTTTTAAATTACTTACATCATTAATTATATATAATATATTCATTAACTAAAAAATCTATTTTAATTTGCGTATATACTATGTTTTTTGTTTTTGATGCGTGTTTTGCAGGAAGTCTATCTGGCAATTTTGAGGGAGACTACAGCAATCAGCTGAATAGCTATGTGGAATATTTGGAGATGGAAATAAAATTGTAAGGAAGTAATTAGGCATTTGATATGTTTATTTAATGTACATATAAGCTGGATTATCGATAATTAGCATGGTTTTCCCCTCAATTAACCCAAAAAGCATATCTGGTGCGAGGTAGGTACACTTCAATTTTTTATTTTAACTGCACAAAAGTGTCCTCCATGTATAGCATGCACCCCTACTTTATGACCTAAAAATTTGTTCTTCAAAGTGCATGTTATACACGAGTATATACAGTAATTATAGATGACCATTCTAGCATGATGGCATTTTTCTTGCTATGAACCATTGTTTCATTGACTGCAATACTTAAAATGCCCATTATTATATATGTTTCTGCATTAACTACCTCCAAATAAAAATTATACAGCGTATTCTTACCAGAGAATATTACCTTTTAAATAATGCTTGGATAATTAAATAAAAAACATTTGGGATTGAACAATTCGACAATGAAGCCTATTAAGTTGTATATGATGTTTTTGCATTTTTTGAGGGTGATTTCTCGAACCGAAGACCCCATTCGCAAAAACCCCGAGACATGGGACGCATTTCATCAAAATCTCTCTCCTTGTTAGTTTAAAATTCTTACATACACCCTAATGTCAGCAGTGTGCTTCTCTTATCAATCTCAACAATGTATCCTAGCCATTGAGAAATTGTTAACTGAGGGGCAAGTTCGGAAATTACATTGAGATATTTTAAATTGAGATGATTCTTTTTTATTAGAATTCAATTTTTTGTGCTTTTTTTTTAATAAAACAATGTTTTTGGTATGTTAATGTTTTTATTCTTCTTGATTAATTTAGGTGTAATTTAGTTATGCTTTAGCTATTTAATTTAAGTGGACGTAAGTGGGGATGTAGTGTTGGTCGGCCTGAAATCTTTTGCTTATTAATTGACATACCTGAAAGAATTATTGCAATGTCTATAACACCTTTTGGTTATTTTGTTCATTTTTCTTTAAAATTATTGGTATGAAAGGTTTGAAAAAATATAGCTTTCTATTCCTCCACTTCTTTGCCATAATTCCACTACTTTCATGGTGAGTAACCTTGCAGAACTGTTCCATGACGAACAAATAAAATAGGAACTTTAATTTCCATTATTTTAATATCTCAACACAACCTGAAGATGGTAGATCACATTGAAACCATAGTGTTGAGATATTAAAACTGTGGTGTTATTAAGATTAAAAACAAAGCAAAAATTAAAAAACTTCAGTTTTAATCACACTTGAACTTATTTCAATTACATATTATTAAAACAATGGAAAATACAGAGTTGCCATTTTATTCATTCATCCTCTAATTTCCTTTGGAATGTGCTCTTCTTTACTCAAATTAATAACTTTCATGTCTATCAGAATGTTTTGTCTACTTTCAAAAAGTTCCAGCAAAGTCCAAAATCTGGACAGTTGACGAAATTTTCTATTAACGAATTCTGTGAAGGTTGTGGCAAAAACATTTACTTGAGTTCAGCACCGGATTTGTTTTGTAACTCTGATCATGATCCAAGCACAAATTTTCTACAACATGAAGATTGCCATACTGTATGATTATTCTACTGGAAGGCTCACAAAATTCAAAAGATTACACTGTTCAGCATCGAAAAATGTGGTGAAAAGATTTTCACTGATCATTAAGCTGCTGAGAACTATATTGATGAATTTGCAAATTTAGTTGCTGATGAAAACTTGACATATGACCAGGTATATAATGCAGATGATATCATTTGCCTGTGGACTGGTAGTGATCGACAGATTTCTTTTTAAATTTAATTATTATCATACATAATTCCATATCCGTCACAATAGAAAAAGGAAACACTGGCTCTCTTAATTTCCATGACCTCACCATTTTCAGCATTGACAACAAACACAACTTTTATATTTTCAGGAAACACATATACCGACCATATAATCCCTGTTGATTCTTCCCATCACTTTTCTCACAAACATGCCACATTCCATTAAATGCTTCACCTTCTAAATATTCCTCAATCTGCTTCGAATTTCAATTCAGAACTAATCACATACACTCTAATAATTACGCAACCCCATCCAAATAGTGCAGGATTACCCTTCGTTGAACATCTTTCTTATAGTTTAGCTAACTGTTCACCAAGTTCTCTTAAGGCTGCCTTTTACATCTACCTAACCATCTCCAAATACCTTTCTAATTCTAAAGACTGCTCTGACAATCTTTCTAAATCAGGAGTGTACCGATTCAAGTGTAACAATTGTGAGGCAACTTGGTCAAACCAGAAGGAACTTTCAAACCTATATGAATGAACATAAAAGGTGCTACAAGAACAAGGACCCCACTTCATCATTTGCCAAACATTTAATCTTAATATATAAATCTGAAATTCTGTTTGTTTGTTTGTTTGTTTGTCTACTATACAAAACCCACACCTTCGAAGATATCGGCACGAAACTTCACATATGTAAATAATTTTACCCAGCGGGTGACATCGGCTATATTCTGATAAAAACATTTTGGGGAAGGTGCTTTATTATAAGTGCACTGTAAATTACGCTACAATAGAAGTCAGTGCCATCGGATGGATGTCATGTGAATTACACTTTGCTGTGGCTTTAAATGGTCCCAGTCAATTGGACGGAGTTGCGTAAACATGTCAGCGCCATCAGATGGTAGCCACGTTAACTATGTTTGTCCTCGGACAGATGCTGCATGAACTACACTTGGTGGTGGCTTTGAATGGTCTTGGGCAATTGGATGGAGCCGAATAAACATGTTAGTGCTATTGGATGTTACCCTCATAAACTATGTTTGTGTAATCGGACAGAAGCCACATGAACTACACTTGGCGGGTCTTAAAATGGTCCCGGGAAATGAAAGGTACTCCAAATGGAAGCTGCGTGAACTATACATGGCATTGGCTTTAAATATTCCTGGGCAACACCGGGTACTCGAGCTAGTCGACAATAAACATACAAGTGATTTTGTGTCCAAAATTCTAAGTATGTTACCCAAAGGACGAAAACTGGACGTCATGGAACAAATCAAGGTTATAAATGGGTCAGACACCAAGTTGGTGCATGAATATGTTTTTCCCAACCATTCTCCTCTTCTCTCAACCAAGTTATTCCCCAAGGTATAGCCATACTCCAATTTACATCGAAGTTGTGTTCCTGCAAATTGGGATGTAAATCGAATTACTGTAAACTGAAGCAGTTTTTTTTCCATAAGAATCAATGTTGTGTGGAGAGATGCGTGTAGGAGTTTAGGACATTTTGGTACAACTGATTGGAGTAATCCCTCAATGTTGTTGGCACGAGATAGGCACTAGGTTTCTTTAGGTGACCTTTGGAGTTAGAGGCAAGGTCTTCACTCAATAACCACTCAGAATAACATTCCTCCAGGTATTATTATAAGGGCTGTATTCATTGCATTAATTGAATCTTTAAATTCAGGATTTATGTGCCATTTAAATGCATCTCTCTCTCTTTCTTCTTGGTCTTCTATTCCAGACAACATGTAACCAATCTCTCACAAGTTCTTTTGACATCCATCCATTTTCATGGCATCTAATTATTAATCCAGTAGGCATTTGTTCCTTGGGCATTGTTTTTTGTTTTTGGATAACATATGGTAGTAATTTTGCTCCATCTTCTAAACAGTCTACATTACTGTAACTCGCTTTTTTCATTACCTGTCATTATTATCATGGATTATGCACCTTTTTCATGGAATGAGTTTCATCAGCATTGCCTATTTGAATCAAAAGCTAATAGTTGGTTTTTCTAAGTCCAATTACAAGTTTTTGATAGGAAAGAAGTTTCTCACTGAAGTCTGCAGGTAATTTTTCACATTATGAAGTTCTTCGGCGAAAGGAAAAACCATTTTGTTGCATCATTCAAATGCACCAACCATTAGTGGCCTTAAATTTCAGTCATGCAATTTCTTGAGCTTTGAGTTTAATCATTTCAGGCGAAACTGGCATTCTGCACTCTCTCTGTGTATGCAAAAATTCAACTACTTGTTTTTCTACATAATGAAAGCGACCACAGTTTGGACCACTGCAAGATTTCCGACTAGATTTAGCACTTACAAGCTCCTCTCTTAGGAGTTCCCACCTATGAACATTTGATTCATTGACATTGAATTTTCTACAGGTTTCACAGTTATTAGTTTTTTCTGCACAATTTATTGCTATCAAATTAAAATTGCCCTCATAACTACACCTAATTCCTTTTGACATCTTTCTCTTTGCTGTTGTACCTCTTATCTCTACATGGCAAGCCATTTTAAAATTGAGGGTGACATATTTAAAACTACATAAGACAAAATAACAATTAGAGAATTTATGGATTAAAACTGTTAAATGTGGGAATCCCAATGAATTACGCTGTCATTTTCTTTTGACATCTGCAAAATACTATAAGCCAATAGAGAAGGGAAGTTTAGTTCACTTTTAAAAATTGTTCGTGAACTAATTGTTTATTGAATGTCATCATACAAACATAAAATTCAGTAGTTCTCCAGTTTGTTAAATAACAGGTCTTTGTAGGTATAGTGAAATGTCAGTATAATGAAGTCACGTGGACAACCAAAATATATTCATTACAATGAAATTTCGTTACAATGAAACACAATTTTCAAAATTCAGAGGAAGCATAATATATCCTCCCCCTGACAGTAGTGCCAAAAACAGTAACTCTGAGAAATATGTAATGCTTAAGTCGTCATTGTAATCATAGTAGGAAAAGGAACTAAAAAATTTAGAAATAGTACGAGTAATATATTGATATAAAGTGAAGATGCAACTACAACAACCCAACCCAAATCCATTTTAACAGAAGGTTTTATTGGAATTAAAAGGAAAAGTTTTTCGATGTACAGTGTTTATTCATACGGGAACATATTACTGTAGGATGTAGTTCCGTATTTGGCCATAGTCATTCACAACCCCACAGTCAAGGGGAATATATTGCACTATAGCCAAAATGTCAGAACGATAGTTACATATAACAAAATAATTATAAAGAAAGAACCCATGAATTAGGGTTTACTTCTTAAAAAGGTCCATAATTTTTTTCTGAATGGTCCTATAGAGCTGTGAAGAACCTGCCTATTGGTTGCTAGTCGGGTAATCATGTAATCATCATTTTGGAATTCACCGGCACAATACGCTCTATATTACTAACCCATTGGACAATTTCTGAGTGACCATGAGCAGCAGCCAAGTGAAGAGGTGTGTCATCTCCCATGTTTGTAGCACCAACACGGGCACCACGTTGCACAAGCAGCTCCACAATCTTTAAGTGACCCTCTTTGGCAGACCAGTGTAGAGGGCTAAAGCCATGATCATCCCTATTAAGTCAATACAAGGAAGTTGTGTCATTTAATAATTCATTTCCTTTGTAAGAGTTGAAATTCACTGATCATCTTAAGCATCTACAGAAATAATATACGATTTGACTTGGTGTTTTCCTAGAATGAGTCAAATAGCAGATTAATATTTGCTAAAAGAATGTATGGTAGGCCAAAGGGGTATAGAAACAGAGGATACAGAAGTTATAAACAACATGTCACAAGTTGATTAAATGGAAAAATTGATCCATTATTTTTACAGTTATGTATAAATTAGCATAATTGCCCATCAAATATGATGGGTATGCATGAGTTATTAAATTCCATGATCTTCCATCCCAAAAAGTGTGTAAATCGATCCCAGTTTTGAAATACATGCTGCACTGCTTCTTATCATTAACTTGTTGTTCCTCAATAATGACGCAAAACAATTAAATAAACAGTTTCCTAGCTTTGGCATTTGCACTAAACTAAAGACTCTGTTCTTACATTTTAACATTGTTTTATAAAAGCTCACATACCTGGAACTGTTTGCTACATTATCATATTCATAACATTATAATGAATGTATACTATAAACATTGCTAACAAACAAAGGCTTTTAAAAATGTATGTTAATTTTTTTTATTCAATTCAATATGACAGGAAATAAACAAACTACTGATGCAAATTTTTCATAGTTTTCTAAATTGAAGTCTATTATTTGTTGGTGGAAAGTATAAAAGTACAGTCATTAGTTTAAGTGCTTACAATGATGTCTTGTACTAAAACTGTGTTAACTGTACTATAATTGGTTATTAGAAAACTATATGGTGAAATCAAGATAAACACATGTGTAATTAAACTGATCTACCGTATTTTTTGGGCTATAAGATGCAGTTTTTCAAGAAAAATGATTCCCAAAATCAGCCTGGATCTTATAGACTGAAGGTAAGATTATTACTATATTCAGTAATGGCATGCACGAACTCACTCATCCCCAGAATGGAATAATTGGCAGACATTCGTCACAAAATCATTTAAATATACATTATCAATAGTGAAAAAACTATTAATATAGACCCAGTCTCTGACTAACACGAGAGATGTGTTCTTAAAAAATTTCGTATAAGGTGAAATCGTGTAAGTTGAACATGAATTTCTCATAAGAAATAATGTAAATAGGGACCTGATTGACATATTTTTAATTTTATTCCTTTATTATGACTATACTTTGGTTAATGTTTCGTTTTTTATTTATGTATATTTCATACATGTAACTCATTTTTACAGAAAAGAAACAATTATAATATGGATGGTCCGTAGCATTCCTTCGTTAAGACCTGTATCACAAATGGTGTCATGTGTTTGTTCATTGTTCTCATAGTGCTTAAGTAAATCTAGTTTTTATTCTAGTGATATAATTTTTCTCGGTTTCTTACTCCCACCACCAATAAAATGTGAACCATAAACTCCAGCATATTTTACGATGTAGATGACCACCATTTTGAATCAGTTGTTGAACTGTTCACCATTCCTTTAGCAGACATTATTTAGAAGATTTGTAAAATGATAATTTTAATCAACAAATAACTAAGAATTAAACGTTTTTATTTTAATACAAGAATTAATTTTTCAAAAGATAACAACAATGCTTTTCTTATGGGTATTTAAAATTGGACATTGGGGTCAAAAATACCCCTTAAATATAACTTTTTCTGAAATTTCGGATTTTTTCCAAAGGTTGTACCCAATGACCTACCTTCCTTCCAAATTTCCGCTCTGTAGCACTTCGAGAAGCACCTTAGGTTTTATATGATATATCCTATATATGTAAGAAGCAGCTATTTATAATGATGAGTTGTCAGTGCTTGCATACAAGTGCATGCAAGTGCTTAAAAAATCACCATACACCAAGTTCTAAACTCTTAAATAAACCAACGTGATCTCCAGGGCAGCAGCACTTCAGCCACGTGGAGCCTATATGTATTAGACAATAAATTTCATGAGCTCTAGCAGAATATTTATAATTTTCTGAGAAATTAAGGAAACTATCTGTAATTTCCAAATTCTCTGGCAATCGGCTTGTGTTTAAGTTTTCATATTTCAAATTTCGTGACTCAGATCGCCCTGCATGAGCAATAAGAATAATCATCATTAAGACAATAGGGGAGACTGGAGCTAGTTGGCGATGCGCAGCATCCTTGGAAGTCCGCAGGTGTGAGCGTGTTAAGCACCTCTTGCGATCTCCTCAATCGTGTCAAAACGTCACCCTTTCAGCAGGAGTTTCATTTTAGGGAACAGGAAAAAGTTGCAGGGGCGAGGTCAGGAGAGTAGGGGAGGTGGGGAATGACTGTCATGTTTTTGGAAGCCAGGAACTGCCTAATAACGAGTGACGTGTGGGCGGGCGCATTGTCATGGTGGAGCACACAGTCATTGTTGCGCCACTTTTTTGGGCGTTTGCGTCGGATGTTCTCCCTTAGCCGCTTCAAAACATCGCAGTAAAACTTTCCATTGGCAGTTTGACCAGGTGGGAGGAATTCTTTGTGGACGATCCCGTCGACGTCAAAAAAATGATTAGCATGGACTTGACACTAGTGCGAACTTGACGCGCTTTTTTCGGCAGTGGTGAATTTGGCGACTTCCACTGTGACGACTGCTGCTTTGTCTCAGGGTCATAACCATAAACCCAAGATTCATCACCAGTTATGACCTTGGAGATGAAGTTGGGGTCATCTCTAACTTCATTTAGAAGCTCCCTGCAGACAGCAATGCGATGGGCTTTCTGGTCGTTGCTCAGCAGTCTCGGAACACATTTTGCAGCAATTCGTCTGTTCAAATCCTAGGACAAAATGCGTTGACAGTCCGACGATGTCACAAACGTCATGGATTGTTCGCCTCCGGTCTTCTAGAATAGCCTCACGCACTTTTGCGACGTTTGTGCGTCGCCCCGGAAAAAAAATCCCGGAACACCGGAAATACCTCCAAGATGCCATAAAAAAATTCCGGGTCGTAGCTAATGGTCCGTTGTTTGGAGTAAAAAACGCCAGGACCCGCGTAAGAAATCGAGGATTGCGGAAAAAAATCCGCATCCCGGGAAGGAAGATCGCTCGGAGCGCGTCGATTCGGAAAAAAATCAGGCAACCTCGGGAATATCTCCAGGAGGCTCGGATAAAATTCAATGTCATCGGCGACGGTCCGGAGTCGCGAGGAAAAAATGCCTGGACCCGCATAAGAAATCAAGGATCGCGGGAAAAAAAATCCGCATTCCGGGAAGGGAGGCCGTAGCAAGACCGCTCGGAGCGCGTCGCCTCGGAAAAAATCCGGGAACCTCGCAAATATTTCTCCAAAACGCAGTCCGCGCTCACCGCGGGCTTCCTCTCTCGCGCCACTCCCCGGAATGCGGATTATTTAATTGACCACCTTTTAAAAATGTGATAATTAATTAATAAAAGTCTTATGCTATAAGAAAATATTTTCGACGCCGATTTCTCGAACTCAAGGGTCCATTTACAAAAACACCGAGACATGGGTCTCCTTATTTTCGATGTAGAATCACCTGGTCGCATTTCATCAAAATCCGTTATCCGAAGGTCGTAGCCTCTCCTTGTTAGTATAAAAAGTTTTAACATTGTAGGCAAAGGGTGGGATGATGAATACGAAGAAAGGGAGAGACATAAATAGCCTATTTATTCGTCACTCGATCTGACGGGTGGAATTTAATTAAATATCTTGAGGGGTTGACCAATGCTGAGACAGGATTCTCAACTTTGGCAGCAATAAAGATACGGAACCGCAATCGTCTGACCTCCGAACACGACCTCATCCTTGCACTGACCAAAATTCGACCGCGCATCGAGGAGATTGTCTGGAAAACAGGTGCAAAAATCGTACTAACGTAAGTAATTAAAAAATAATGTAACTTGGTAAAATGTCTACAATACCAAGTAAAATTATTTTTGAATTATGGATTTCTACGAAATAACTAACGGTCAAAGCAGTTGACTATAATGTAAGTTGCTTTTTACGCCTCATGCATAACTGCGCGTTGATCGTTTAGCCTTACAAATTGTAGATATTACTAGTGTAACTGCCCGACAAATATGACGGGTATGCGCGAATTAACTATAAAATTTAAAGCACTTCCCCAGCAATAAATCCTATTCTATTCTCTCTCCCCCTCTCTCTTTCTCTGGAAAAATAGACTTCCTAGTATTAATACTTATGTGTGAAACCATGGTTACAATTCAGTCAAGCTTACGTACGTACGAACTGACATTCGAAATTATTATGCTAGGGATTATATGTAAAGCCATGGTTACCATTCAGTCAAGTCCCTCCCTCTCTCCCTCCCTCTGTTTACGTAATTTCGTGAAAAATTCTACTATAATTTAAGGCAATTTATGCACTCGTATACAGGGTGTTTCACGACCGGTCTGCCATGCTTCAAGAGGTGATTCAGGAGGTAAGTTTGTGTAAAAAAGTTAATACAACATTGGTCCTATTTCCAACCGTTGAGGAGCTGCGGACGTTTTAAGATTTGCAACGCTATAATGGCAACAATGGTAACCAGTTGAAGAATATCGTACACGTTATCCGAACCGTATTCTTCAAATGCTGTCCTGCTGTTACCATCACAGAATCCATAAATGTAATGGATATCGGCATATTCACTGGGAGTGAACTGTTGATTCATTTTGTGATAAAACGCAAGACGGAATTACGATTTTGAACTTATCGAGACAGTGTCACGTGTAACTCTGAGCATGGATCAGAAGCAAGGGAGGCAAGAAACAACAACAATCAACGGTGATTACAATGTAACTCGAACCATCACCATTGTTGCCATTATAGCGTTGCAAATCTTAAAACGTCCGCAGCTCCTCAACGGTTGGAAATAGGACCAATGTTGTATTAACTTTTTTTACTCAAACTTACCTCCTGAACCACCTCCTGAAGCATGGCAGACCGGTCGTGAAACATCTCGTATATTACACGTATGCGGGTTGAGACAACAATTGATTCTCGAAGATTAACAACGACGTGGTCGTCAAGGCAACAGCCCGTTTTAAAAGCCCATATTTTCCCAAAATACGTGATTTAAATGTTTAATATGAAAGATTTCGAACGGTAGGCAGAAAAGGATGAATAGAATAAGAAACTTCATTAATTTTTCTAAAACATCGTTCAAATTCGAAGATAGTATGTCAATTATTTCTAATTTAAATTTCCAAAAGAATAAAAGCCTGCACTTTCAAAAGTCGCCTTTTACGTGTTATCTTACGGGAAATGGAAATCGCGCCCCTTGGAGTCGAACCCGGATCTTTTTTCGTATTTAATTTTCGTCATTTAATTTCTATATCTGAATCAAACATTACTGCGAAATTTCAACCTTCCACATAATAGGGAAGTTCGTTAAAAACGCGTTAAAAAGTGCCATTGATGACGTCAGCGTCAAGTTTACGTGCGAACATACATTCGAAATTATATATAGGATTGTTATTCCCCTTGTTCTGTTAGTTTTTTAAGAAACGTAGTATTAGAAAGGCAAATGAAAGTAGTGAATATGGCGCGCTGTTTGAAGATTGTGAAAGTTAGATCATAACACAAGTGCTTAGGAAATAACACCAAAACCACGCTAAATCTACCCCATCAAACTCAAAAATTTCATGATTAACCTCGGCGCAATTTACATTATCTTCGGATAATGATGCGAATCACGTTGAAACCACCCGTTCAAGGCTTGACTTCGATAAATTTTATCCGACCAAGTTTTAGTGTTAATTCTTCAACATTGTAATTCTACAAAATGGCAACCTCAACTGTAAATTGCATGCATATTATTGTGTGTGACAGCAGTAATGAGACTTTCAGGGTTTTTTATGAATAAGAACAATTGAAATTTTGTGCTGCATTGCTGTTCTGTAGTGTTTCATTTTTGCTTTTATATATAAGTAAACGTAAAAAAAACAATGAGATTATGTTTCCTACATTTTTAAATTCATAGCCTTGGTGCGTCTTATAGTCCGATATATATGGTAAATAAATTAATAAATCGTCTATATAAATTACAAGCGTGATATTTGAAAAGGCGATTAAAATATAATGTTTCATTAAATGTCATAATAGTAATTTTGTTATATAAGAAAACATTGGCCATAAAATGCAAGTAGGAAGAGGGGGTGGAGGGAGGGGAGTACACGACAACGTTGAAAATTAACAAGGGGTACATTACCGACGATGAAAGAACTCGGTAAGTAGCTATTTTAATGACACTAATTAGGATAATTTGTTTGAAGGTGATGATAGATATTGTGTATTGCATTGAAAAACGTAAACAGACATTTACTCAATAACGTAATTATTCACGATATCAGCATTTTCATACTTATACAGCTATCAAGAAAATACCGTCATACCTTCATTTAAAGTTTTATTTTCTGCTTTAGATACATTAATAAAATTACAACCATGGATTCCAATCATGATGCATTAAAATAATAGATGAAAAACATAACAAAAGGTTGTTCCATGTCGTCGTGGTATTAGAATGTGAATAATTCAATCAAATATGCAGATATAAACTTGAAATTTGGCAGAGATAATCTACTCAGATATAAAAATGCTGTGACAAAGAAAAATTTACGAAAAGTGTCCAGGGTTTGACTCCAGCGGATGATTTTCATTCCCCATAAGATAACACGTAAAAATCGACTTTTTGGTGTGCAGGCTTTTCTTCTTTTTGAGATTAAAATTAGAAAGAATGGATGGACTAATAGAATGGACGACTATTAGATTTTAACCATTTTAAAGAAACAATTATAAGGTTTCTTATTCTGTTTATATATTTTGCCTACATTTTCAAATCCCTCATGTTAGTCGTTTAATTAGTATATTTTGAGAAAATTTAGCCATTTTAACGGGATGTTGCCTTGCCTACCAATTGCATTGTTAAACCTTGGAATCCTATCGTTAATTTAATCCTTATGGCTTTAAGTGTACTTTGAAGGCTTTTAATACGAGAAGGAGAGGGAAATGAATTTCTGCAAACAACATTCGTTGCGTTATTTACGAGAAGGAATACCTAAAGAGCTGAAATGCTATTCATAAAGGTTAAAAATCGTAATAATGAGATAAATTCAATATTATTGAAACAAAAACGTTATGAAAATATGAGGAACGAGCTGGACATTTCAATATACAAACCGAGCATGTAAAATACTTATAGCGTGAAGGAATGAGCGATAGGTTACAAGAGTTAGGTAGAAGAATGGAGGACTTGAGGATGGTTTTGGAAATAGGAAGAGAGGTTTAAAAGAATAACAAAAATAGTAATAAAAGGCTGTTTTCAGTGTGTCAAGCTATTAAAATGTGAATATCTCGACCAAGGATGGAGATAGAAAGTTGAAATTTGACAGAAATTTATATGAGGTAATCAGAATTCGTTTATTTAGGGTTGACATGGTAATTAAAGAAATACATGTCCATTTGTGGAGCTATTTTGAAAGGGGGATATATTGCACTTCCTTTGAATAAAACTAATAAATTTTAATTTAATGAAACAACCTTTTTTTATAGGCTGTTTATGAATTTTCAGTGGGTTACAACAGCTGTTTCCAAACAGATGATTATACTTAACAAGGTACTTAACTTCATGGTACTTGCACACTGAACTCAAATCACACTCACTTAACCTTAACTTTAAAAGAACTTGTTCTTCTTCACTGTCTACGTGAAATAACTTTGGAGTTTGAAAAACAGAAAAATTATTTTGTAAATCTAACACCAGGCAAGTCTCTATGTCCTAACTGTTACACAAAGATTTTTGTCATTAGAGAAAATGATGATTCAAGTTTTACGAATGATGAGTTTGTGCCTGTGCAAGAGACAAGTAGATGCAGTATGTTCTGCTCTAGATGTATCTCCTATGTCAAAAATTATGAGACTCAGTTCAGGGAAAAAACCAGCTGCTTTGTTAAATAAAACAAAAAAAATTTCAGATTCTCTTAGAAGGAAGTTAGTCACTTCTTTTTCAGAAAATGTGCCAGTTCTTGACGCACAAGACATGGTTCCTGCTAGCAGCTTAGGTGAAGAGTATAATCTTTTAATCGAAAAATTAAAAGAGAAATGTACCATTTCTAGTAAGGAAGAACAAGTAAAGATTATCAGTTTATTGCCACGTTCATGGTCAAAGGAAAAAATATGTAGAGAATTTAAAGTTTCAGAGCACTTGGTTCGAGTGACAAGGGAACTTGTACAAAAAGTAGGAATTCTCCCAGATTTAGCTAAAAAAAGAGGTCACAAGATAAGCGAGGAAGTAGTCCAGGCTGTCACTGATTTTTATGAGCAAGATGAAATCAGCAGAATTTATTCATTTTGAGATGTAAATTAGAAAGAATTAACCTATGATCTTCGGATATAGCCCATTTTAAAGAAAAGGCTATGACGTTTCTTATTCTGTTCATATTTCCCCGTATACAGTTCGAAATTCCTCATGTTAAACGTTTGATTAAAATATTTTGGGGAAATCTTGCCATTTTAACGGGTTGTTGCCATGCCAACCCATCACATTGTTAAACCTCGAAATCCTACTGTTATTTCAATCCTTATGGGCAAAAGCGTGCTTTGAATGCTCTTACAATTAGAACGAGAGAGAGGAGAGAAATTCTTTTCATAGCAACCAATGTAAACAACATTTGTTGCGTTATTTACGAGGAGTACATTAGAATGTAGAATATTAATCATTCGCATATCGAAATTAGGTACTTAGAATCACTGTAGGAGTTCGAAACTTGAAACTACGAACGCCTAAAAGAATGAAAGTTTGTTTTCTTGCCATCCAAAGGAAGTCAAGGTATATTTGTTCATTTTTTATTTCACGAAAAATTTGAGCGTTGAATTGCAACGGGCATCTCCCTAGTAGATACATACTTATACTTGACCGGACACGACCTACGACACTAAATTATTTTTATATATAGCATGATTTTATTATATATTTTAAAAATTGCTTAATTATAATTGCTCTTTTCACATTAAATTGCTGAAATTTTCGAACTAAACCATCCTTTTATCTTTGGATGTATATTGTTTTTCAATTTAAAATTAATTCGTACAATCAATGATAATCCTTGGCCCCCGGATCCTTTCAATAAGACATCTGTCCCGCGAATGGTTTTTGAGTTTGACACCCCTGCCCTAGGGATTCGCGAACCACCGGTTGGGAAATGCTGAATTCTAATGATTTCGTTCAGTAATTTCCCACATTTTTCAGCTAATTATACGGTGAATGCTCAGATTTTCCAGATGAGCCTTGCGACCAGTATAAAGTCGAGGCCAGTTCTTTGGAAAACGATGCTATTGATAATGAATGATAACGTTCAAGTATACAGGAAATAATTTCATCAAACAAGAAACGGATATGTTCATAATTTCACAAAATGAGAAAACGGTCAGCAGGCTAGTATGCTGGAGCAGCACTCACGAAAAAACCGAAACGCACGGTCAGCCTACTTTTAGCCAAATAAGGCATCGTAGCTTAGCGAGGCACACATTCGGCTCTGTTACGTCACGATCTCCTTTTTCTCCGACTGAGTAAGCTTTAGAAATAAAAGGCATATAAAGTGTTCTTTCATTGAATTCCATGCAAGGAATGTTCTTTCAATGCGTCTAATGACGTATATGCAGCGTGAATATAATAAAAACATCAATTTTAAACTCGTTGCCTGTGTATCAATAGTTCTTCAAAAATACAAAGGCGAAAAGAGGGCGTAACCCAAAACGCCACTCACAACCTCCATATCAAGGTTAATGTCAGCTTCTCAAAAATCAACCCTTAGATGTAAAACAACTAGATCAGTATGTTTCCGTTGTACAACCTTTAATTTCAAAGTCGCTAAGTTAAAAACAAAGCAAGAAAAAATATTTCGTAGAGAGGAATAAATTCTCTACCGAAGTAAAAATAGAAGAGTTAAAGACTATTACACAAGCAATAATCATGTAGACTTGCAAAATTGTGTAAGGTTAGAAAATTTCAATCCACTAGTCCAGTTTACCACGTAATAAAGATTTCCAAGTAAAACAAGTCAAAACACTGTTGTAAGAAATTCCAAATCGATCTTCTTAGTTTCATATTTATATAGCTGAAAATACTCCTATAATTTCTTTTAAATTTGGTTGTAGAATTTTGTAACTAGTAGCTTAAAGTTTCAAATGATGTTAATCATCGCCGATATTTATTATTAAATAGTATCCGAGCTATATTTCGGGAGAGAAATTCGAATAAAAAATTACACGTTTGATCAATGCATACTTGGAAGTACAAGAGAGAGGACGGGAAATCCTCCCTTACAAGAGTTGTGGGGTTTCTGCATTAACCCAAGCCGTAGTTTCTCCATCATCTTCAAAACTGCACGAACACCTGTTCTCTTATACGTATAATATGTTGGCGTAAACTAATTCGTCGTACATTTTACTTCTTATAGTACCAGAAAACAAGTAACACCTAAATTGGTCTAAGCGTACATCTGCAACTAGTAACACCTAAAAAAATGACAACATACCCTTGATTCATGTCATGTTCTGGATCGTCCAACCACATCCGGACCTGCATGGCATTCCCTTCTCTACACCACTGAAATATGTCTTCCATTTCGAAAACTATAAATTTCTCGTAGAAAATCTGAAATATCTGTAACGAATACAACTGGATCGTATTCTTAATTGTTCAGGCAAACCAACATTAAAACATTTACTTCTGCAACCAATTTACGTACTTCTTGAAGTGAAGTTGAAAGGCCTCAACCTCACTTAATTATATTGGCAGTGATGTAAATGAATAATACGAGAAAACGTACACACCGTACTCGCTAATGTCACACCCATTCATCAACCTACACACTCTGTGAAGTTGTATACGAACAGTGTATGGTAAGGAATTGTTGTGACTGCTTTTAGAGACATCTAACAACGAACCACATGAACTACGCTGGCTAATAACGTGATTACGTCACACGATCCTATGCCATGCGCCATGTGAAGCGATTTTGTCGACCCGCAACGGAATAAAATTGTTCGTTGTGACTCCTTAATATTCTTCTATTTCTGGCAGAATACAATCGACTATTTATAGCGATATTGCAATTATGTTGACAGAATAACTGACTTACTGACTTTTTGTTCCAGATGCTAGTATCTTTTTATTTGTCGTTCGGCCGTAAATGTTCTGAAAGAATGAGTCTTCTTAAATAATGAATTGAATTTTATATAACAAATATAACGTTTTCTGGGCTCTAAATATGACAATAAATGATCATAATTAAACCATAAAATAATTTCTTTTTAGATGTATTTTACATTGGGACGTAAGTTCCCAATTTAAAATACATTCAAAAACCAATTTTTGTGATTTTGGCATGTGATAAAAAAATTGTTCGCCATCCCTCGTATAAACCAATTAAATCCCTTACATTTTTCAATCTTAATTCAATGTTAAGCAAACCGTTTCTCAAAATTTATCAACAAGTTACTTATGCAACATTTGAACTTCGATTTCATCAATTGCTGATATTTAGTAATTTTTTTGCCGTTAAAAGCGTTGCCATCGTTTGCAGCGGTGAACGCAAGATAGAGCTTTCTTATTCACTATTCTATTCTATGCTGTTGTAGATGGCTCTTTACTATCGAGAGTTTAGCGATGTTTTTCAAATGTACTCAGAATAATTTGAAACAGATTAAGCGGTTAAACTGAAGTAAGTGCCGATAGTATATGAGACAGGATTCATTTATATCAGAATTATACGAGATTTAAAAGGGTAATGTTAAGGAGAATAACAGATCGGTTTTATCGAACTAGTGGAAATTTTCAGTCTATCGGTCTCAGAAGTAAGAGTGCTTCGAATCAAGTCTGGGATAAGTAAGATTTCTAATTACGAGTAATTTCTGCGTCACTGTTTAAATATTTTCGTCATTTTTTTGTAATTTCTCTTCATACTGAAGGCCAAGTTGGGAAGGGATTGTTGGATTGGAGGTACATGCGCAAATATCGTCTGCTTCAAAACTTTTCTCTGGTGCCGGAGTTAATTTTGGAGGCGGAATCAATTCGAGCGTTTCGCTATTCGATGCGGCAATTCCTGGTACTCTTCCTGTAAGTCGGATAAATGTTTTTATAAATTAAGACTGCATTACAATCTGGGAGTTTGATGCATCGACTATTCGTAAAATATATCTTATGGCAGTGATTCCCAAACGGGAGTTCGCCACCCCATTGAATGATTTTGCTTATTTATTTAATTTTTTAATATGGCAGAATGGTTCATTATTGCGCAAATAAAATAGATATATCTTGAAATTAATGTTACATTTTATATTTACTGCTTTATGGTCAATGAGATAAGGTCGGCTGTCTTAAGAAGGGTGTCGCAGTTGCATAATGCGGGGTAATTTTAAAAAATAAATATTAGGGCATTTGAATTAAAAAAATTCATAAAAAAGCAGTTTGCCTTATGAAATATATTTTTAACTTGTATGTTATAAAAGTTGTTGTAAAAAATAGTAAATGGGGGTTTTATGAAAAGTTCTTTATTCAGTTATAGTTGAAAGATTTCTAAGGAACCATTTTCTTCGTTTTTTATGGATTTTGTCTAATAAAAATATCTTGGAATTTAAACGGTAGTCATGGTTCTTTTCCAAGTTGTCAGTTTGATATATTTAAAAATAAACTTTATTTATAATAGGTATTGAACCGCCGATGTGTAGAAGCAGGCATCCTTACATCATTGGCTCTATCTTGTAGATTGAACCCGGTTTCTTTGTTTGATCGAAAGCATTACTTCTATGCTGATCTTCCTGTAAGTACTTTTATTATTTGAACTGTAGTCAAGTATATATTTTATAATTTTTATTGACTGTGTCATTGGAAAGTTGTAAAGCATTTATTTAGTTGAGTATTACTATTATTTATTAAGTTATTTTGCATTGTATTTTTTCAGTATTCATCGTTCTAGCCCTTCTTTAAGATTAGTTAGTTTCTCAATGTTCTGACCCAGTACTTGATTCCAAGTCTCACAAAAATGGTGTGATTATGCTGAGAGGCATTCATACATAGAATGAGTTATCACAACTAGGCAGATGGTTTTTCTCTAGAATCTATTGTGTTGAATTTGAGTTATTGAAAAACATCAGAAGACTCGATCCATCTTGCATCAAACAGTAAGAGTACCACATTCTAATTTGGTTGAATGAATGTATCTTATTCTCCCCAGTCCCAGATGCAAAGATGTGGTGAACGCTAGAGGATTGTGTGAATGGGGTGGTTGGATTGGGGCATATGCAACCTGAGGAAATGTGGCCCATTGTTAAAAAATAATGCAACTTTAAAAATTTCTACAATACTTTTATTATTTAGGGGGACTCGTGTAGAAATTTACAGAGTTACATTATTTTTTAATTATGGATTAGGCAAGCAGTCGCTGATGTGATTTTCTTCCACAATGTATTGATGAGGGCTATAGACTCATGACCTGCTTAGCCTGATTAATTTCAATGTTCCTTCTTGACGGTCCAAACATATTATTCAAGATTTTTTCGAGAGAATGGGTGTTTGCAGATTTGAACTCCTGTCCCAAATGATGAGATTTGTGAACGAGGACCTGACTAGGGTCAAAATATTGATTTATTTTTTGACTCGTTGTCTTCTCTTAAATGCAAATTATATGCAACCATGTCATCTTAATGTGTGTACAAATTTTCAAATCTCTTATGTATTTGTGATTGTTTTATCTTATTTATCTATGTTTTTATTATAGCGCTTGTAATTGGGGCCTTTCCTGTATGCATTTAATAAATTATTATTATTATTCTACCAAGTATGGCTGAAAAAGTCATGTGGTCCATTGTATTTCCTCCTGAAACAAGTAAGGAGAGTAGCATTGGTCAAGGATGGCCACATATTTCCAGTAGATTTCAGCACACCCAACCCAATAGGTTAAACCAGAAGAAATATAAAAACATGGTTTAAGGAACACAGCACATTTTAAACACTTTAGATTCAGCAAATCCAGCATAGCATAACACATACATATATACACGGCACATGATAACTTCTAGCAACCTCAAATTCCTTAAACATGTCCTGAACCACTGGCTGGATGCTTATGAAAGTTTATTCATTTCTTGTCAATAAAAAGATTTAATGAATAACCAAAGTGGCCCAATTCCATTTCCTCCCTTTATTCTGTCACAGATTACTTTCGAAAAAATCCTCGTTATTAGACAGCTGGTTGGTTTTGTCTCATACCTTTCAACCCAACTCCCCTCTCTCTCCCTTTTGTTTCTTGCCTTTTCCAATGGCCTTTACTCCAACTGTTTTCCACCCAGCCCATGTCTACTTTGATATCATTGTACGACCATTCTTTCCCTTCTCCCACTCCTTTAATTAGGTAATGGTCAACCATCTACTTTGTTTAATTTTTCTTTGCCTATATATACTACATTTATGTCAGATTTAACAATTTTTTCTTCGGCGATGCTGGAGAGGATCATCTTGGGGTTGAAATATGTATCTGTTCATTTATTTATTTATTTGATACTCCGTGTGTAGCTATGAGTGTGTTTGGGAGTTGGTCCCTGGTGAGGTTTAAACACCTGCAAACCTATGTGTGCATGGTGTGTGAATAGTCAGGTCCCTACCATGGAATAGTTTCCCATAAATCTGTGTATGTGGTTATGTGTACATGGTGCATGAATGGAGGGTCCCTGCTGAGGAATAACTTCCCATAAACCTGCAGATGTATGAGTATTTATTTCCACCCCCTCTTTTTCTATAGCATTAAGGAGACCCTAAATTTCAATATAATTTTTTTTGCCATAGTGCTTATATCATCTCTATACTTAGACCATGACATAGTCCCAGCAAAATCATCAATTCTCCTTCCCATTATTATTCTTCTCGCTACAGTTAAAATCACTTTCATTGATACAGCAATTCCATTCCTTCTTTGACCTGTTATCCAGTTTTTAACATCTTCCAGCTGTGGCCATTTTGCAATGCACCAATGTAAAGTTTTCTGGCTCTTGTCTGCATTCATTGTCTTCTTTTTTCTTCCTCCATTCCCATATCATTTTCTCTGTTGGAGGAGGACCAAAATTCTTTCAGCTACTCTGTTCCCATGCTCTATAGCAGAGGTTTTCATCTGGTGGTAGGTGTAGCATTAGGGGTTCACCAAGTGTTTTGAATGGGTATGGGAATGTGACAAAGATTATAATTTTCCTCCTTCATCTTTCACTCATGACTTTCAAATTAAAAGTTGTGATGTTACGACTAAGAATAACATTATAAAACAGAAAAATATGCCAAAACTGTGAATTTTAACATTATAAGTTTGAATTATTCATCTTAATATAAGTGTTATTCATTTCATTATCACTTAAAATGTGCTAAGGAATACACGACCATTGAAACATTGTTCTTAGGGGTACATCGCCAAAAAAAGGTTGAAAACCCCAGTTCTCTAGCATACTTCACGACTTCCAGTTTAAACGTTATCTTTTCTATTTTGACCACATGGAGTTTGTGTGAGAGTTTGCAATTTATATTGTACAATGGTAATTACTGCTCGTGGCAATATAAGCACACACTGACAAAATAATACTTTACTAGTATGTTTGTTGCAGCTTTGCTTGCAAAGAAATCAATAAAAATTAGTTATATATGTTTGTAGAAATTGAACTCCAACTGTAAATTCCTATTTACGGTTGGAGTTCAACTTCTACAAACAGCTTTAACGCCGTAGTCTCCACTTCAGTCATAGTTATATATGTGCTAAAATTTTTTATTGTTTATTACTTATCTAATACATATATTAAAGAGAATTTTGTCCTTCTTTCTGTGCATTTGCATAGTTGCAACACATTTTTCATTTTCATTTTAAAATCACTTAGAATTGAGATATGAATATAGGACTTGCACCAAACGACGCCTAAAAGAATGGATAGTCATTTTCCAGCCATCGATTTTTGAATGCCCATTGAATCGTTCCACAAATTCGTTATTAACATGAAAATTTGGCTAAATTTTAGACGACAAAATTTCATAGTCAAGGGCGATGGCATTGTTGCTGATCTAACAAAATTATGTCTATATCTAAAAGCAATGAGATGAACTTTGATATTGTATTTGAAATCAATTGTGAGAACTCTTCTTATATATTTTGAATGCATTTTAATTGAAAGGGAAGTAATGATGGCTTAATTTGAACGATAGGTTTGTTTACTGCAGTGACATTTCTAAGGCGTGGAAGAAATGCGAACGAACATACGACCGCTAATATTTTAATTAGCTTTTTGTTTTGTTTACTTTTACGATGAAAGAACTTTGTAAGTAGCTTTTTTAATTCACACATGCTACGTGTTTATTTGTTTTAAATTTACATGAAACTTTTCACGTAAATTTTCAATCGGTTTTTACCTTCGTGATTTTGTTTCATTGCACCCTCTTTATGAAATGTTGAAAAAATCAGAAAAAATCAAATATAAACTTAAAATATGAAGGAGGAGAATGGAAGAGAGAAAAGGAGGAAGAATGGGAAGTGCTTTAGAAACATTTTCCCATATAATGCATTGTTTAAGAGATATTTTAAAAACTAATTTTTTAGCTGCCACCGCCTACCAGCGACTATTGGTAACAATTGACCCTTAGTTACATCTTAGTAATGCTCCTTTTTATTATCTTAATTGTTGGAGATTCCTGGCTATATCCAATATTGGAAGACTACAGTATGAGTCTATTTCTCTTCTTTGTAGTCTTTAAATTTTTCTCACAGTTCTTTAAAATATTCATTGTCATTCAACCTATTTGGAATTTTTAGAAATATTACAGGTACCGAGAAAGTAATTTGGTCGCCACATTAGGTTTTTTATAAAACAACTTTGATATTATCTTAGGAATCTTTTCTTTCCTTCATATTCAAGTAATTCTACAAAATATCAGCATCCCTATATGATTGCAGTACATGTTCACCCTCAGTGCAAAAGTTGCAGGTTGACTTTAGGTTACGTTTTTCAAGAAATAATGTGCGTCTTATGTGCGAGGAAATATGATATCTGATCCTACCTTCATCTCAGTTATGAATTTGTATCACACAATGTACTTTCATCTTTGTTATCCTGTTTCCCTGATTACTTCTCAAGTTACACATTCATTTTTAGGCTGGTTACCAGATAACGCAACAGAGGAAGCCTTTGGGAATCAATGGGGAACTCTCATTTGAAGTTTTTACACCTGGAACACAAAAAAAAGTGTATACCAAGAAATCCCATGTGATACAATTGCAACTTGAGCAAGATAGTGGCAAGAGTCTTCATGATGTAAATAACCCAAGGTAAGTCATATTTATATTTCAAATTCCTCTTTAACTGTAACCGAACCCAATTAACCGGTTATTTTTTTAATTTTCTTACTATTCGTTAACCGGTTAATTGTGTCCGATTAACCAAATTTTTTTAAGGGAGAAAAATGCTTACCATAATCAGTTTTAAAAAATCTGAGTGAAAAAAATTTGTTGTAATAAATTGGTATTTTTTGAGGATCCCTCCAGGCTTATGTTATTTCATAAAAAAAATAATTAAAAACACCAGGGTATTCAGCCTACTTCTACAGCCAATGAACGGGTTTTTCCTGAGGCTGATAGCTTATCGACCAAAATTCGTAGTTTTATGAAATACAAAACCCTTTATGCTCTTGTATTCCTGAAATATTATTTTTTTAAACATTAATAAGTATAAAAATTCACTTGGGAAGGCTCCACTTTGTGGAAAGATTCCATAATGTAAATGAAAAAAAATTGTATATTTCCACTAATAAATTGTTAGTGGAAATATACAATTTTCTTTTTTCATTTACATTATTACTAAATATTTTTTCTTGTATTCTTTTGTTGTTTTGTATGAAGAATAATTTTTGTACATATGAAACATTGAATGTCATTTATTTATAAAGCTTTATTTTTAAATCATATAAAATAACTTGTTTTTGTTGTAAGTATTCTGTTCAAAATTTTGTTATACCAAACATTGAATGAGCTTCAATTTCTTAAAAACGTTTATTTGCAGCAAAAACGAAGCAGTTTTTCTTGTATTCCTATAAAATGTATTTAAATAAACATGTCTAAAAATTAATGGAAGGTTTTTATTTTTACCAGTTAATTACTGGTTCTCTCTGTATCAGTGGTCGGCAACCTCTTTATCTATGAGGGCGCAACTTTAATTATTGGGGGTGTGAAGTGAAGTAACAATAGTAGATGTGTACCAATATTTATTAAAATGATATTTTTGTATATAAAAGAGAAAAACTATTAAAGAATTTATTATAAAAACATGAAAAATAAATCAATGTGAAACTTGGGACTGCATATCTTCAGCCAACTTGCTATAATTTGGCACATAACTCGAGATACCTGATCTTAGGCAGTTGTCTAAATTGTAATCGGTGAGTCTCGATCGATACTTGGATTTCAAGTGTTTCACGCTTGAAAAAATGGACTCGCAAGTGTATGTTGAAGCACAGTAAGAATATATTTTTAGGGCACATTTTCTTAATAATGGATAGTGATTTTCATCAACTAAATTCCAAAAGTTTTCATCATTTTTATGTGACCTTAAAATAATATCATTCTGCATATTTATTATTTCCATTTCTAAGTCCTCGGTGTTAACAATATTAAAGTAAGTTCCAATATTAACAGACATATCATTGCCCATAAAATTGAATGGATTAGCAAAGAATGTTATTATGGGTTTTACTTCAGAAAACTGACGAAACCTAAAATTAAATTCCTTCAGGAGAGTTTCAATGTGTTGTGAAAATGGTTCAGTGGTAACATTTTCATCAGTCAGACTCTCAATAATATATTTTAAATTCGGGAAATGTGATAATGAATTTCTCTCTAGGTGAGACTTTCACAATGCCAATTTACATTTGAATGTATCTACTGCACTTATCATATTTTCAATGTGTTGTTTTTTCCCTTGCATCTCCATATTCAGTTCATTCAATTTTATAGTTATATCAACAAGAAATCCGAAATCCATCAACCAAGCTTTGTCATCCAACTGTGCATAATATTCATTTCTTGACGTGAGAAATTCCTTTACCTCCTTTATGACATTTATAAACCTCACAAGTATTTGCCTCTGCTGAGCCATCTAACTTCGGTATGTAAAAGGAGATCATCGAATTCAGCATCTTCACCTTGTAAAAGCAGTTTAAACAATCGGTGTTGCATTGGTACGGCTGTTATGGAATTTATCATGTTTGTTACTGTTTTCATGTTGACATGTTGAAAATGAAGAACTTTTGTGCATAACATTTCTTGGTGATATGAAATAAATTTTGGAAAGAGAGGGTCTTCTTTACATAGCGCAATCAATCCATTTTTACAACCTGTCATCGAAGGTGCACCATCTGTAGTAATTGTGGTCAACTTAATTAATGGTATATTACTTTCTTGGACATATTTTTTAAAAGCTGAAAAAATGTCTTCACCTCTTGTTCATCCCTTTAATGGAAGAATTTTAAGAAATTCTTCCTTTCCTGAAAAATCATTAAACACCATCTTCACAACCATAGCCAATTGAGAAGTGTCTGATATGTCTGTTGACTCATCCAGTTGCAACGAGAAGAAAAAACATTTTTGTAAATCATTTGCCAACTCTTTCTCCATATTGGTTGCAATAACTTCAATTCTTATTGTAATTGTTCTTGCTGATAACTGAATCATGTTGATTGCTGAGGTAATTACATTTTTATTTTTAAAATCTTCGAAAAGTGAGTCAGTAATTGCTAACATGGCTTCCTTTACAATCTCGCCATCTTCAAAAGGCTTTTTCCTCTTGGCCAACAAATGCGAAATTTTAAGTGATGCAATTGTTGCTCTTTTTGATTGCTGCACTGGTCTGGTAAAAATGCTCTGCTGTTTAGTTAAAATAGATTTCATATCAGAAATTTTCTTTTTCCTGATCTCAGAGTGTAACGGATAACTAGTATTAAAATTTCCATGGACCGTATTAAAATGTCTTTCAATATTATTTTTATTTGAAAGTGCAACACAAGCATTGCACAATAAACAAACACACTTTCCTTTCAAATCAATAAAACAGAATTGTTCTTCCCAATCAACATTGAAGTCATATGTCCTTTGCCTCTTATTACTCATAATGGGGATGAAATTTTCTACAAATGAATTAATAAACACAACACACTGAATATCGGGAAAATATCAGAAATATTGTGAACTGTTGGTCAATTTAAATTGATTGATGTTTAACCAATGAAGAGGGAAATGATCTATCACTGGCTGATATTGTAAGAGTAAAAGAAAAATCTCCCAAACCCTGTACTTTGTATACTAAGCAAAGGACGGAACTCCGAAACCAACGACTCACAACAGTAACTCGAGCCAAGTTATGCTACTAGACGAAGGACAGAACTCCGAAACCAATGACAGTAACTTGAGCCAAGTTATGCTACAAGACGGAGGACAGAACTCTGAAACCAACGACTTTTGACAAGAACTTTGGAGTTAAATAGTAATTTAATTAATTTAATTTCTATTTAACATCAATTTTGCCGTAGTCTCCATCTTTACTTATTTATTTTAAGAACTTGGGAGTTTCACGCGGCATAGGAAAATAGTTTTCCCGTATCGAGCACCTACCTCCAAATAGCCTGAACCGACTAACGGAGCTATAGTACACAATGGGTTGAGAACAAGGATCTCAGTTAGCCTTGCACCCGTAATAGCGATTGAAGGCAACAGGACACCTTCACCTAGCATAAACTCATCATCATGCTTCTGTCCGAAGACAGGTTTTAACTGAATCGCTGCCTCCATTTCTCTCTCTCCCTAAAAGCCTCTTTTATACCTCTATAAGTATTATATCCCTGCTTTATATTATCTAATATTCCTATTCTTTTTCTCCCTCTTCCTCTTTTTCCACTAATTTTTCCTTCTAAGATCTTCCTTTGTAAACACTGTCTTCTCAATATGTGCCCTATCCAATTTGCTTTTCTTTTCCTGATTGTTTTTATTAGCATCCTATCTTCTCCCACCATTTCTAATACTTCTTCATTTCTCTTCCTCTCTGTCCATTTCACTTTCATCATTCTCCTCCATACCCACATCTCAAAACTTTCTAAATATTTTTCCTCCTTTCTCCTTATCATCCACGTCTCTGCACCATAAAGAGCTATGCTCCATATGTAGCATTTTGCTAATTTCTTCCTTGTTTCTAAATTTATTTTCTTGCTTGTGAGAAGCTCCTCCTCCTAGTTAAATGCTGCTTTTGCCATTGCAATCCTACTTCTGATGTCCTGTGTACTACTTCCATCCTGCGCTAAAATACTGCCAAGATATTTGAAACTACATATTTGTTCCAATTTTTGGCCATTTACCATTATATTTAATTCTTTATGTTCCTTTGAAACCACCATGACTTTCGTTTTTTCAGCATTGATCTTCATTCCATATTGTTGGCCAACCTCCACTATTCTGTCTGTCATCCTCTAGCTCTTTCTCGTCTTCTGCTATTAATCCCTGATCATCTGCATATTTAATTGTGGTAATACTTTCACCTCCTATCTTAAATTCTTTCTCTTCCATCAACGCTTCTTCTGTTATTGTTTCTGCATAAATATTAAACATCTCTGGTGAAATAGGACATCCCTGCCTCACTCCCCTCCCTATTGAAGTACTTTCTGATTCTTCTCTTTCAACCCTGACTCTAATCTTTTGATCAAAGTAAAGGCTTATAAGCAGTCTTTTATCTTTCCAATCTATTCCAATTTTGTTTAAAATACCCAACATTTTATCCCATTTCACTCGGTCAAAAGCTTTCTCCCAATCTACAAAACAAAAATACATACCTTTATTGACTTCTAGCGCTCTTTCTATCATCATCCTCATACATTCTATAGAATCTCTAGTCCCTCTTCCTCTTCTGAAACCAAACTGATTATCTTGCAGCTCCTTTTCTATTTTACATTCAATTCTTTTGGTTATTATTCTAGTTAGAACTTTAGCTGTATGAGAAATTAAACTAATTGTTCTGTAATCCTTACAACATTTTGCATTGTTCTTTTTCTCCAGTGGTATCATAACAACATCTAAAAAATCTTCAGGCCATATGCCAGTATCATATACTTGGTTAAAAAATTTTGTTAGTTGCTTAACTGCTTTCGATCCCAAAATCTTAAGAACGTCCACTGGTATATCATCACTCCCAACAGCCTTCCTTCTTTTCATGTCATCAATTGCTCTTTTAACTTCAGACTTGAGAATACTTGGTCCTAGCTGATCTTTTTCCACATCCTCTTTTTCATTTAATTCAATATTTCTTGGCTTTCCTTCTTTGTCATACAGCACCTCAATGTATTCTTTCCAGACATTCTTTACATTGCCTGGCTCCGAGACTATTTTACCACTTTTGTTCATGATTCCTTTACGTCCTATCTTTCTTGCCTTTTTCTTGAATAGTTCCCTTGCGTTGCTATATATGAGGTCTGTTCTAAAAATTCTTTCACATTCGACAATTTCCTCGCATTTCTCATTTATCCACTGTTCTCTGGCTTTATCTGTTTCCCTTCTTAAAGCATTATTTAACTCCTTGTACTTTCTTTGGCCTTCTTCAGTGTTTATGTTCTTCCACTTTCTCCGCTCTTCCATTTTTTGCAGCATGGCTGCTGTTATCCAGGGTTTTTTGATTCTTTCACCCGTTACCTTTCCTACCTTCTTTTCCATTACATCTTTAATGTTGGTATGGATGTATCTCCACTCCTCATCTACATTCTTCCTATTTTCTTCAGCTCTCTCCCCCAACCTTTCCTCCAGCTCAGTCATGATAGCCTCCTTGTTTTTAAGGAGTTCCTCTAAGTTCCATTTCTTGTTAACTCTTACGTTTCTCTCAACGCTCTTCAGTCTACATTGTGTATTTGCCACCAAAAGGTTGTGGTCAGAATCGACATCTGCCCCTGGTAGTGTTTTCACATTTTTAATGCTATTTCTAAATCTTTCATTGACTAGTATGTAATCTATCTGGTATCGTCTCTGGTCTCCTGGGCTTCTCCATGTGTAAAGTCTCCGCTGGTGATGCTTAAACCATGTATTAGTTACAATCAATCTATTTCTATGGCAGAATTCCACAAGTTTCTCCCCTCTTTCATTTCTCTTCCCTAGTCCATATTTTCCCACTATGTTATCTTCCTGTCCCTCTCCGACTATACTGTTCCAGTCTCTCATTACTATGGTGTTGACCCTTCCTTTTCCCTCCTCCTCCAATATCTCCATAATCTGTTCATAGATTTCATCTACTTCGTCGTCGACAGCATTAGTCGTTGGCATATACACTTGAATTATAAGCATTTCCACTGGCTCCATCTGAAGTTTTACGGCTATTAATCTATCATTAACTGTCACTACCTTGCTAATTCTTTCAGCTATCTCTTTTCTCATTATAATCCCCACTCCCCTTTCCTTTTTCTCTCCTCCCGAGTAAATAATCTTAAATTCGTCTGAATTTATCTCGCCTTCTCCTTCCCACCGAACTTCACTAAGACCTACTATTGCTACATTGTTCCTTCTCATTTCCCTTTTTAAGTTCTCTAGTTTACCCTCTGAATTCATAGTCCTAACATTCCATGTGCCTATTCTTAATTTCTCACCACTTGCTTTCCTATTAATGTTACATTTCCTCTGTGCATCCCCTAGGGTAGTCCCCACCCGGAGATCCGATTGGGGGACTATTTTACCTCCGGAATATTTTACCCCAGAGAGATCCATAGAGGTATTTGCAGCTTTTCAGCCTATCATGGGATATATAATGAGGTAGTTTCCCCTTGCTTTCCTCATCGCAGTTTCACAGAGTGATTACCCATCTGTAGCTGTTCAGATCCACATGATCACCACCTACAGAGGTACTGTGCAAGCTGCTGCCCTTGCACAGGGGGATGTAAAACCCCCAAAACTGCTTCTTAGTCTGACTCTTCCCCTCAGACCTTTTCCGGCTTGGATGGTCCTACCAGGAGAATTATCTCCCGCCGGCATAGCTCTTTGGTTCATAAGAGTACACAAACCTTCCCGCCTCTGTAAGGTTATGCAGTCCTTAGGGAGGGATACTTACATAATTATGCATAAATAGTAAAGACAGAGATTCCTTTATTAAAACACATAACTAGTACTCACAATCAGATTTAATGAATATTCAGTGGGGAAAAATAAGGAAAACTAGCAGTTTTCCAAACGTACATAGTACGTCAGACTGTGACATATGAAGTTTTCATTGATCGTACATAGTTCATCGAATGGCATTGAGGGGTTAATCATGGCTTGACATGATGCACAACGTGGCCCTTCCTAAATCCTTTGATGAACCAAAATACTTTTTCCCTGAAAAATCTTCTAATAAATCATTTTAAAGGGCAGGAGTGATCAAATGTTAGTTCCATTAACCAGCCAAACAGAAATAGCACTCTACAAACTCAGACTCTTTCTTTTCTCAATCCCTTTCTTGCTCAATGTAATTTTTTCAAAATAATTTCTGAGGCTTTCCATTTTTATCTCTTAAAACTTGACTACATTTCTAACCTAAAATAGATAATTATTAAGAGTTGAGTAAAAGAACTTGTTATGAGTAACTTGTAAGTAAATCCTCAGCCGTGCTTTTTCACTCTCTACAAGTAAGTAGATGAGATATTATCTAATCTCTGCTAAAAGATATCCTTTATATTTCAGAATTTTTTATTTTAATGAATTAATTAGTGAATCAAATATAGGCCCTTCACATAACTAGCAAGTACACCAAAAGTTGGATAGATTTTTATGCAATTTATGTTGTCCATATTTCAAAAGTCTTAAATATTATTATTATTATTGATGATATGTTATAATTCTAATCCGTCTTTCAGGAGTCTAGTGGATCTGAACAGAGCTGGAGTGGGTCTAATGGAAATTGTATTTGCACCTGATCTGTCTTGTGGGGAGGAAGCTGCTTCTCTGATTAAAGAGCTCTCTCTAATTCTACAATGTCTGAAAACATGTTCATGTCGAATGGAAGGTGTGTATATTTCTTTTGAAAATTTATAATTTACTAGTGTAAGTGCCTGTTGAAATTCAACTGGAAAGCTTTTTATGAAATTTTGTTAATAGATGTGATGTGAAGCTATTATTCAAGTCAATGGTACGCAATTACACAAAACCGGCAACAATGCAAATCACTAAGAATACATAAAATGTTTGCGTTAAAAACTGATGTTGCTCGATTATTCAAAAATCAATGGCAGGAGTGTTGTTTATATTGATTGATATGAAAATCATTTCCCTCTCCTTCCTTCTGTCTCTCTCTCTTGTGTTAAAAGCATTCAAAGTGCATTTTCATCCATAAGGGTTGAAATAACAATAGGATTTTGAGATTTTAAAATGTAATTGGTTGGCAAGGCAACATCCCATTAAAATACCAATATTTTTCCAAAATATATCATTCAAACAATTAACATGAGGAATTTCAAGCCGAAGGCAAAAAAAAACAAACATAATAAGAAACTTCAAAATGTTTTCTTTAGCATGGTCTAAATCCAAAGGTTGTAGGTCATTTTTTTCTAATTTTAATTTCCAAAAGAAGAAAAGCCTGCACTTCAAAAAGTTGATTTTTATGTATTATCTTATGGAGAATGCAAATCATCCTCTGGAGTTGAACCTGGGACACTTCTGTCAACAAAAATATTTTCCCCGGGGTCTCCTAGTGGACAGAAACAAAATTACATTTACAGCGTTTCTCTATGATAAACTGTTAAAGAGTTAAAAGGCAGGACAGATGAGCAGATATTAAATAATTATATATAATAGATATAAGTTAGTGTATTGTTAAATGCCTGGATTTCACCTGAAATACCAGCATTTTTTTATATTCATCTGATTTTCTGCTATCTATCATCTCTTGAATATGCCTTAATGCTAAAGAACTTAAGATCTATACTTTCCATTATGTTTGACTGGTTATCTTACCTTTGAGATGTAATTTTTTGGAGCTATTTCTCAGGAAGGACATCTGTTGGGGAAGGTTGTTACTAGAATTGCAAGCCTTACCATAAATAAATTCTCTGAAAACTGGAGAATTAGTCAGCCTTGATAGTTCAGTAGTAGAATATCCTCTTGGTAAGTGAGAAACTATGTTTGATACCTGATTGAAACAATTTTTCTTCTGCTATCCATCAAATCTTACAGTCTAGAATATGTAAGGGTGTCCTAGAAGTCGGGATCCATAGTGAAAATGGACAATACTATTCTTAAAGTTAAAGATAATGCAATTTCTTGTGATAAGTTTAAAAGCATTTTTCTAAACACTAACCTGTGTCACACTTAGGGCATTGATATATAATACCATAGCATTTCTCTTTCCTTTCCTATAAATTCACCAAAATTTAAAAAAAATCAGGAATGGACACCTATCTTATCAGCCTCATCACTAACATCTCCACTGACCTTCTTTTTAGAGATTCAACAAAATATGTTGCATAAGTAGATAATGACACGATAGATTGATCATAATTACGTATAATAAACCAATAGATATTATATAATGTTAAAATCCATCTACTTTCACGCTCTTAGTCGATTTATGTAAGTTATAGAATGAGATTCTTATTTTGGCAATGATAAAATGAAAATCCAATCGTTCGTGCAATCTTACGTCAATGTCTTGATTTAGTATTTTAAAAATATTTTAATCTTAGTTTAAAAAAGTTCCTACATGTCAGTTATTCCTGTGTTACATGAGTTGAGAAAATCATTTTGGGATTAGAATTCTGCCTAATGGGCCGACCAAAATTTTACCATTCCGAACACAAGGTATGAGAAATATTATTATTATATTAGATATCATCTTAGAATGGAGTATGAGGATTTTAGGTGAGAATACACCTCTATTTTAAATGCACCATGAAACACCCAGATGTCAAGTATATGTCCATTAAAATATTTATTATTGCATAAAGTAATACATCGTATTTAAGTACTACAATACTTTAAAAATTTAAATTCAAATTTCTTAAAATTGCTCCCACAGACCAATGGTTCCACTTCGACGGTAGGGAAGTGTTTAGAGCTGAGTAGGTAATCATGTGACAAGTTGAAAAAAAATGACTACAGCTGGGCAGTTCTATGCGTAATATGAAACACAAAGTCATGTAGGCACCAATTAAGGTGTCTAGTAATACAATGTAAACAAGACTGATAAAATTTAAATGTATCTACTACAATTTAAACATGATGCTTTGCGTTTGGTATGCCAACGGCAGACGTAAAATGGACGTGAGTTTCAGAGTGCAGAAAATTTACGAGAGCACATGAGTAGTACATGCTTTGCTGAGTTTTATAGTGAAATAGTGACTAGTTATTATTTATAACTTTTAAATAAGATACTCCAAACAAATTGCAGATCGCGTAGAGAAAAAGGAACTGCAGTAAGAGGGAATGTATCGAAAGGAATTAGAAGAAGTTACGACAGAAATTTTAAGTTAATGGTGGTGCGCTATGTCGAAGAAACAAATAATTGTGCGGCAGGGAGGAAATACAATACATTACATTTACAAATTCATACATACAAATACAATTTTTTCCAAAAAAGTCCCGTCTCGTCAACATTGAACACTAAATTCGGGGGATAGGTATCTTTTTGTATGATTGCGCTGAGTGTAGCAAAAAATTCACTTGCTGCCTGGACATCAGCGCTTGCTGCCTCACCTAAGATTTGAACACTGAATTTTGGTTTGTTTCTTAAATTTTTTAAACCAACCTCTGCTGGCTGCAAACATCTCCATCGATTCTCCTTCTTCAGCCTTTATATGTTCAAAAAGACTTCGTGCCTTTTGCATATTGTGTGCCTGGCTGAGTGGCATATGATGCTGAGTCATATCGTCTAACCAAACACAATATTTCTCCATCTTCTCCATTATGCTGCTTCTTATGCGTGTTAAATTTTTAGCAGTTGTACCACTTCAGGACTGAAATGAAGCTTTTACACTGTCTGCTTGGTTTAATACTGTTTTTAGTGTGGATTGCACTAGCCCTAAGGAATGCACCACTTCACACTTTCTTTCACCTGCCTCTACTTGTCGAATTGCTTGCATTTTCTCAGAAAGTGAGATGGATTTTCGTTTCTTCTTAGGAGCACTAGGATCACTATCTCTCGATGGTTGTTTGGCTGATATTAGGATTGCTTTTGAATTCACTTAATTAAACCCCAAAACATGGATTAAAATTCCAAGTATAGCTTTTGAGGAACGTATAAAAACTTCGTAAAAGGCGTCTGAGAAAGGACGAAAGCAATGCTCACTACGCGACTGATGACTTAGAACTAAAAGCGAACAATATTTTCCTTTGATATCAGGGACTTCTTTGAAGGAAGAAATACATAATATAATATCCCAAGACACTTGAGACCCTTGAAACTGTTTATGGCGAATAGAGGATTTGGAGACACCTGTGCGTACATGTGGCGACATATAATGTCTCTCACCAAGTCTGTGCAGTAGGGGTTCTAATCGGGCATTTTCTCTCTCTCTTTTTCCGAAAAACTCTGTCTCTCACTAAAGATAGCCTTGAAGCAACCTCCATACTTTCACCAGCATTGAAAATAATATTAAAATATCATTTTTCTCCGTTTTAATTTTTTAGATTGTTTTTTGTATTTTGTTAAAGAAATGTGTTTTATCGTCCTGCATAAGATTCACAACTTTAAGCTGCATGAAAATCACTCAAAGTTCATAATAACAATCAAATTTTTGTTTTCTCGCGCATCTAAGTATTTTAAATACATTTCAGGGCAGATTTCGGAGTAAAGTATAGACTTTGTAAAAAAGGAGCTTCGTTACCAGAGGTTTTGTTAATGGAGGTATGCCTGTAATTCTCATTGTTGATGAAATTGATTGGCAAGTGAAGGTTTAAATTCTCAAATTCAACTTCTAAACACACAATCTATGCTCATTTGGCAAAAATAACTATTATAATAATTAGTGTAACTATATAGATATTGTGATTGGCAGCTTATGAACATGCCAGCAAAAAGGGTTCTGGGATCTACCTAAAACGAGCTGGCTATTGAACAGTTGATCAAGATAGACATCTTGAGCATCCCTGCTACTTAAGGAGCAAACTCTTTTTACATTTCCCTCCTCCATTTTAGGAGTAGAGCAAACTAATGCTGAAGATTCAAAATAAATCAACAAATATGTTATGTTGTATATTCTTCGGCAAACTATAATAGGTATAATCTGTATTTTAAAAGATCCAAAACATCCCTTCGCTATTTCTGTGCCGGGTTTTAAAATCACATTTCACTGCCATTATTTAAAGAATAAATAAAATTATACCTCTTCTTTGTTTATTCATTTTTAATCTTCAGATTTGTAAAGCCGGTTTTAGTATAATTTGCAACATGATAAATAAAATATTATCATCATCTATTTCTCATTTGTAAAACAGAATGAATTTAATAATATTATATTTCCTTTAGTTGATTCCTTTCAAATTACAGTAAAATGTTGGTGTTACGAATGCCGGAGTAACGAAATATTCAGTAAAATTAAATTATTTTCCATCCGCTGCAAATTTACTATGCAACATTATGTAAAAATGTTTCATTTTACTGAATATCACTTTAACAAAAATATCGGATTAGCACAATAAAAATTCTTCTCGGTACGAAAAAATACGATCATTATAACGAAGTTTGTAAAAAGAAATTCCATTAACAATACGATGTACACATTTTGATCTTTACTGGGTTTGGTTTTTAGCATCTGACAATGCTCCAGTGATTTAAACTTGGAGAAATCTCAGTCCAGACAAGTGTATTGGACGATTACCCGACTAGCAACCAATAGGCAGGTTCTTCACAGCTCTATCGGACTGTTCAGAAAAAAATTATGGACCTTTTTAAGAAGTAAACACTAATTCATGGGTTCTTTCTTTATAATTATTTTGTTATATGTAACTTCTGACATTTTGGCTATAGTGCAATATATTCCCCTTGGCTGTGAGGTTGTGAATGACTATGGCCAAATACGGAACTACGTCCTACAGATATATGTTCTTGTATGAATAAACATTGTACATCAAAAAACTTTTAATTCCAATAAAACCTTCTGTTAAAATGGATTTGGGTTGGGTTGTTGTAATTGCATTTTCACTTTATATTAATATATTACTTGTACTATTTCTAAATTTTTATGAGTTCCTTTTCCTACTATGATTACAATGACGACTTAAGCATTACGTATTTCTCAGAGTTACTGTTTTTGGCACTACTGTCAGGGGAAGGATATATTACACTTCCTCCGAATTTTTAAATTGCATTTCATTGTAATGAATATATTTTGGTTATCCACACAACTTAGTTATACTGACATTTCAATGTATAAAGTATTTTGAAACAGTGACATTTGTGACCAAAACATCTGGGGCTGGAATGTCCACAGCCAAAATCGCGGCCATTCATGCCAGGCCGCCCTAGGCAGTTGCCCACGCCTAAAACCAACCTTCAATGTGCTTAATACTTACATAGTTAGTTTCCTTTAATTTTACATGTACAGTAAAACTCCCAAATTCGTGGGGGTTATGTTCTAGAAAACACAGCGAATTTGGAATCCACGAAAATGGAAGCAAAGGTCTTATGAGAAAATAGGGATTAGGTTCTCGGCTCTCCATTATTTTGACAACAATAATGGGTGAAATGGTAGGCTAAAAGTGGTTGAGAACCAATATAATATGGCACTTAAATCTGCCGTAGCCATACAGCAAGTTAGCCGAGATAATTTTGCGTAAACCATGATTATCAATGAATATACCAAAAAAATATTTATTGAATCACGTAAAAGGCAAAAAAATGCATGCATTAAATTTGGTGTGTGCTAAAAAATGAATCCCATGCCGAGTGTACCATTATGCTCAGCATAATCATACCTTAAAAAGCTAAAATGAAGATATTGAAGCCATCTGCAAAAAAATCCAATGATGACGAGGGAAGCGATGATGATGGTGATGGTTAAGGTATTTTTCTACTTCTTTTACAAAATACTTGTTAAACCATTCTAAAAACAGCGCACTTGTAACTCAGGTTTTTTGGTTAGCTCTCGAAAACACCAGTAGACCGTGTTCAATGTTTTTCTCCTTAAATTTCCAAGGGTGTAAATCCTGGTATACAATCATGGGTCTCATCATGCAGTGCCCCAAAGCATTAGCACATTGGAGAAGGTAAATCGGTCTTTGGCTGCTTGAAACCCAGGAGCCAATTTCTCTTCAACTGACAAAAATGATCTTGAAGGCATTCCTTTCCAAAACGACGCTGTCTTGTCTGCAGTGAATACTTGCTGTTGTGTGTATCCACCGCTTCAATGTATTTTCACAGTTTGGGAAAACTTTCTGCTGGTACATAGTCCGTGGACACCGATTCACCGATGGCAGCAGTAGTCGAAAAACCCGCAAAACTGCAAAGCATGCAAATTTGGAAGCAGCGAATTTTGAGGTTCTACTGTACTTACTTTATTGACGTATTAAAAACCATTGGCAAATTATTTGCTAGATTTAATTTCAAGTAGACGATAGGTATTGTTGGTGCTGTCTAACCAAAATATGCTGCAAGGTGAGATGGTGGGACCCCAACAGCCAACATAAGGGTCATGCACTTGAGGCCTCCTGTCATTCAGGGGCCCTGGTCAGCTGTCCTGTTTGCCCTTAGTATTAAGTGGTCATGAACCCCAAGCATTACCACAGAGTATGAACTATATTTTTTATGGTACATTCTTTGAAATTCAACAGTTGTTATTATTTCTATAACAAGCTTCCTTGGTCCATTAAAAATTTATTTGGTTAAGATCATCTTCATCATGGCTGAAGTGTGAGTGCCATTCTTCATATTTGGTCTAACTTAATTTATTACAAAATAGGTATCTGTATATGCCAACTTGGATTTTTCCTGCTGTATTATTTATGAATTTTATTCCAAGAAAGTGTCTTCCTCGTTAAACAGAAACAGACTGAAAAACAAGAAACAAATTGATAATGATTTTGTAAGTCTAAACCATAATTATATATTGATTATTGTTTAGTGAAATTTTTACTTATTTATATGATAATGTTATTCAGTGACTTTGTTTAAATGTCATTTTAATATCATTACAGTTACTTGGATTAATTTTATTCACCTCATTGTTTGATAATTCATTATGATAGTATAAGAGGAAAGGTGACTTGGAGCATATTAATGATTTTGGTAGCAAATCTTATGCTTAAGCATTACAGGAGATTCATTTTCTGTTTGATAAAACACTACATATCTGTCAGTGGATTGTTTTATTTCTATCGCAGAATTAAGACATATTGCTATAAAATATTATTTTGATTCTGCAGAAGGTGCATTACGAATTGATGCCAATGTGTCTGTTCGTCCCCGTGGGTCTGACCTTTTTGGTTCACGCAGTGAGATTAAGAACTTGGGCAGCATTCGATCGGTGGCCCAAGCAGTAAATTATGAGATAAGGAGGCAGGTGGAAACTCTTGAGCAAGGAGGTCAAGTTGGTGGAGACACACGCTCATGGGATGCTGACCTCAAAATCACCATGCCAATGAGGGACAAGGAAATTCATCAGGTTCATACTAACATATTAATCTTCTTAACAGATAATTTGCTTAGTGTCTCTATGCTCAAAAAACTGTATTTGTGCTAACCTTTCTGCACTTTTACTGAGCAATTTTAATTAGTTATGATATACTCTTGGTAACCAAGCAAAAATTGTCCTTAAAAATTTTTACTTTAATAGAAAATATGATTTATATACTTTTCTCATAGAATCAATGAAATTTGGTTATCATCATACATCTATTGCCAGCTTGATGAAGTATGTAATGTAACCCTTTTGCTTTTGATATCATCCCAAAAAGTTCAATCTAGTTTTATGATATTTTTCATATTTTTTCCTAAAAATAACTGTAGCTGTAATTTTTGTTTTAGGATATTGAAAATATTCTTATGATTACAGGTTATTGAAGAAATTTAGTTTTGTTAAAAATTCTCTGGTTGATATTTTATAAAATAAAAACAAATATTTTAGGTAAAAATAATCAAATTAATAGACTAGGCTGAGACTTCATGAAATTCCATAATATGGAGGAAATGTGGAATTGTTAAAATTTAAAAAAAATTAAAACAGTTTTAATAACACTGACTTATTCCACATAAAAATCAAAGTATTATTAGATCTGTTGTTATTTTAATTTTTGTTTTTATTTTAACAATGCCACATTTATTCATAAGAAAATAAAAAATATTCAGGCTATGTAGCTTAAAAATCTTTCCTTGTCACCAGACTATAATATTAGTTTTAGAAATAAAATTTACTATTATATAAATAGGTAAATTTTCGTTTACCTAAATTTTTTATCACTTGAGATATTATTGATGATTGCAAAGGATTTTTAACATACAGTCAAACCTCAATTTAGCTCCTCCTTCCCCCCCCCCTCCTATATAGCACCACCCCACATAGCACCAATGAATCATTGTGATCAGAACTTCTGCATTATGATTACATAAAGAATCCCTTGGTAAAGTGCCACCACCTCTAGCTGCCATATGCCACATCTGTGAGAACACAAATATATGGTTTTGCATCTAAAGTAAGTCCAATTTAATGCCATAGCTTCCTAGGCTAAGCTTTAACTTCCTTCAGGAAGCAATTCTATTCTAACTTTACCACCACTATCTGGTAAGAGTAGGGGGTAGGCCAAAATGGTCAGAAAGTCGGTTGTTATAGGTCTTGCAAGAGATGAAAGACAGAGGTAGGTCAGATATCATGATTGTAGTGAAACCGGTCATGCCAAATAAATTTGTGGAATTGACAAAGTTCTTTCTTTTTCTCTATGAGTGAATTCCACAGCGTTGAGCCTGACCTCATTCTTGATATCACATGATCAATTAGAGTGTTTGGGAAACCATCCTAGTAGACTCATTGTTGATTATATGAAGACCAAAGATTGAGAGGATATTTATAAGATCGGTTTTCTCAGGTGCATCTTTAAGAAGATCAATGTTGAGGTCACCAAATAAGATTCTGCCATCTATGTGGTTTGATAATACAAATAAAATAGTGTCAGAGAGAGAGAAATCAGATACATTGCTGTTTGGAGGGTGACAAATAGATAGGATGGCATATAGAAATAATTCCATCTTTAATAAAATTGCAACTCTATCACATTTGTGTTTTTGAAGACAGAAGGAAGTGATCAAGTCAAAACCAGCAATATTATAAACAGAAATTTCTTCCTCTGTTAGCCATTGTTCACATAATAATAAAAAGTTTACAATCAGTTCCTCTAATAAGAGTTCAAGATAATAACCCTTACTTTTGAAACACAATATTAATATAGAATAAATTAATAGACTGAACATTTCCCTCTACGGAAATGCAATTTTTAGTGCCTATTCATAGTTTCTTGAGCTTAGTAATTCCAGACTGCCCGTGGCTTACGTGCTTATTGTCCAGAATGTTCTTGATTTTTCATTAGGGGCACTGTTTACAAAGATTTCATTCTGGTCAGAACTAATGGGATTTAAGGAAACATCACAATAGTCATCCACAGAACCCTTTTTCTTGAAGTCAAAATTAAACCTGTCCACTGGCACTCCAAGTGGCCACGTATCACTTTTGCAAAGTTCCTGTAGAAGTGATAAATTGGCACCTACTTTAACACTTTCGGCATAACTTCTAAAACACATGACAATCCCGTCTCCCCACTTATTTTTTTGTTATATGGCAGATATATACATGAATAATATGTAAAATGTCATTATTATGTATTGCAAGTGAAATCAGTACGGAATTCCAAAAAATAAAATTGAGCAAATATGGTGGCGGTCCGTGGCAACTGCTTCTCCAATCCATGACATCATCAAGTTCCTTTTAATCTGCTAAACTAAAGGCATTTATTTGTTTATGCCACTTTTTATACTTATTCTGGGTCTGAGATGGATAAATAAATTACAATAAATACGATTGAGTAATATTTTTATTTAATATTGTAAATACTATTCAAGAATTTACAGGATTATGCTAGTAAATACTGTATTATTTTACCTATTTAAATACTGGTCAAAACAATATTCTAAAAAACTGTTTAGAATATGAGAGCCAAGAACCTAAACTCACTATTTCCTATTAACATAATGCTTTATATAACACGATTTCACTAGACACGACAATTTCAGGGAACTTAAAATGAAGTACAAAAGTGAAAAAAATCACAAAAAAAACTAGGGACCAATGCTACCGCAGTGAAGGTTGAGCCGAAATTGTGGCCCACTGCCCTTACCAACGCATTCCCAGCTCCCCACAAGGATGGGGTTGCCATTAGAAATTGTGGGACCTTGAATGCATATGCTGCATCTGCAGGTAGGCACACGCACTCGTTCGGATGCAGTGTATGCGTTGGCAGCTTGGCAGTCCCGAAAGTGTTAAGTGAGGCATTTCTGATTGTGAGGTGCCTCTCCAGGATGAGCAAGTTTTGGCTAAACATGTGTTTGCAGAAACCATATGTGCTCAAATCATTCAACATAGTGAGCTTGATAAATCAAGAGGTTTGTTTTGTGAATTTAGTGATCAAGAAAGTGGTATGAGTTCTTTTTATATGCTCTCTATGCAGCTTCACCCAAAAGCAACATCAGTCATTGCTGTGAAAACCTACAATTGAAGATCAAGTTGATGAATACATGTAAGAAAGGAGATCTGTCCAGAAGGCTGATAAAGGCAACAGTATTTTTCTTGAAAAATCCGATTACCTCAATAAGTGTTATGATTTCATCTACTATAACACCGCTTACTTTTATTCTGAATGTCCCAGATTTCTTTTCAGACTGAAATATTAACTTTAGTCCATTAGTTATTAATGGTTGACAGTTACAGAGTTAAATTCATTCTACATCTCATGACAAGATGTTCATACAATTTTTTTCCAATTTCTAAGTTATAGATGTATTAGTACAGAGAAATTAAATTTGATGGCATATAGTTATGTTTTTGTTGATATTTTATATTTTTTTAGTTTAATGGATAAATATTTTCTCATATAGGATTATCGTTTTATGCCCGAGCCAAACTTGCCCCCTCTGCGGCTGCTGATAAATGCTGGTACTGGCTCTTCTAACCTTCAGTATGATCACTGGTATCACCCAGTTAACACTGATATTCTGTGTGAACAAATGCCTGAACTTCCACATGAGACTAGGCAAAAATTGAGGAAAGATTTCGGTGTACCTTTGGAAGCATCAATAGTTCTAGTGGTGAGTAGTCTTTCAAAAACATGAACTGTCAAGATAAATCTCCATGTATTCTACAGTCCCAGAAATGGCTATAAGGCCACCTGGATTTAAAAATATATTTTTTATATCAAATTTTAATCCTCAACTCTCCTATCTTTATCTTCTTAGTCACAGCAGTTATCACAGCATCTCTCCGCCCAGAGATCGAAATTTTAAAATGATCAACTTCTTAGCACAAAGCTTTCTTTAATAATTTGTTTATATCAACAAGAACAATGTCACTTTAATTAAAAAATCAGACAGAAGACTAAATGAGAGTGCAGGAGTTTACATTTGTTTCTCATGGGAATTTTTTTTCTTGCTTATTAAGGTAGAGTGGCCAACTTGGCGATTAAACTAGCTGCACTTTCAGTGCTTTAATCCCAACGTGTTTGCATGTGTGTTGCATGTGTATTTTTGGTTAATCAACCTCTTGAATTATTATAGCCATAGCTCCTTCCACATCAAACACATTCACAAGAGAGGAAGGAAACCCAGTGCTGGCATTAGCCTACTCTTAATGAAGAGCACCATGGGAACCAATAGCTTAACGTCCCTTCCGAAGGCCGGAATGCTGACTTTGCACGGTCTCCTCAAACCACCCAAACAGGGCTGGGTGACCAACATGTTTGCATGTATCACTATGTAATATATGAGGGGTATTCAAAAAGTTCTAGTAATATTATTGAGAAACAAAAGTGTTTCAACCAATTAAGACAAAACTTAGTTACAATGTTGGTAAATGTGTAATCTCTAAAGTTTGATAAACTAATTCATTTGCGATTCTTTGGTTGTCTTGTCGTGATCATATTGTTGAACGCCATTAACCTGTAATGAAAGACAGTGAAATCTCAGTGTTGCATGATTTTCTTTTTGTGGAAGGAAGGAGTAAAGGCAGCAGAAATAGTGAGGCATTTGAAGAATGTTTTTGGGTAGGATGATTCAAGAGTGGCCAGCAGATTCTTGAAGATGTCTCTTGGACTAGCAGGCCTTCAATTGCTGTTAATGAGGAAAATATTGAGGCTGTTGAAAAATTGGTGTTGGATGACCGACGAGTGACTGTTTGAGAGATCTCCAAAACCATGGGCATTGGTCTTGACTCTGTTCACGAGATCCTCCACAACCACTTGGGCATGAGCAAAGTTTCTGCCAGATGGGTACCTAGGCTGTTGGAGCCTGACCAAAAATATCAACTTTATAGAGACATGTTGCGAGCTGCTGCTGCTAGCAAACAATTATGATAAAAAAGTTGGGCAATGTGTAATAACCACAGATGAATCTTGGCTGCCTTAGTTCAATCCTGAGGCCAAAACTCAATTGATAGAATGGCAGCGGCCTACTGATGGACCTCCACTCAAAGCATGCTCTACTCCTTTTGTTGGTAAGGTTATGATCACTTTTCTGGGACTGTGAAGGGATTATTCACATCAAATACCTTCTTCAAGGTGACACTGTTAATGCAGTGTACTATTCAGGGCTATTAAAGGGTCCTATAGCAAGCAATGATTAAAAAACGGCCAGGAAATCTTCACCTACAACCTCTGCTATAGCAAGACACCGCCAGGCCTCACTCTACTAGGCTTTCTATGAAATCTGTAGCCGATCTTGGCTTCCTCATCCACCCTACTCTCTCGACCTAGCACCCAGTGACTTCCATCTGTTCCCAGAATTGAAGAAACCACTATGGGGAATAAGATTTTCTTCCTTAGAAGAGCTGAAAATCGGCAATAAATACCTTGATAAAATGAGTTCTTTAATAATGGACTCTGAAAGCTAATTTCTCATTGGGAAAGGTTCACTAAACTAAGAGGTAACTATGTTGAAAAGCGATGTTTAAATAATGAAGAATAAATCTTTTATTTCATCTTTCTTGAAAAATTCCTAGAACTTTTTGAACACCTCTTGTATTTTTTTGAACTGGCCTAAGAATGACCCTAAATGAAAATCCCTTTCATGCAAGGATATTATTGCCAAATAATTCATAACCAAGAGGAAGTTAAAGGAGAAGCTAATAAGCGCTATATGTAGAATATAAGGATAAGAAAATAAATGAAGGCGACTTTTCGCAACGAAATCAGAGAGCACTATAACGAAACTGCACTAAGTGAAGTGCACGATAACGAGAGATACCTGTATATAAAGTGGCTTCTTTCAATGAATATTTTCTCTTTACTTAAATTTTGAGGCTAAAGAAGTTCTTAGAGGAAAATTTCCTGGCAAAAGAGTGGGAAAACGATTCTCCATCTGATAAATTAAAGGATTTTTTCAAACATTTTAATATAAACTCTATCCCTTGTCAGTTCATGAAGTTAGTTGTTGAGTTTGCTTTTTGCTTACCAGGACTAATAGCCTTGTTGAATGAGTTGAATGACTCTTGCAGTATTTCGTCTTAAGAAAAGGCCAAATGAAAGTTGATACAGCAAAAGCCATAATTTCATTAACAGTGAACTCTAAAAATGAATGTTGTTTTTCATTTTATTATAGTGTCTCAAGATAAAAATTTCCTTAAAAATATTCACTCTGAAAAATATAATAATTAAAAGAGCATTTGTGCCAAATCCAAATATATGCAATTTTGATGTGCAATAAATTCAACATCAAATAAAATGTGCATTAAAAAAAATACTTATAAATATTTTTTATTTTGTCTCAGTTTGTCAATTTAAAAATCTGGTCACTTTACCTATGTTTCTCATTGGCAATGTCACATAATGACTCAAAACTATTTTATAGGCGATTAACATTATTGAATGCATTAATTGCTTTTTAGGCTTTCTTTACAGTAAGTAAAAAAATGAACGTAAATAAGGCTATTTTCTTTACATATACATCGCGTTTGTAAGTGAAAAGAAATGGGTAATTTACAACGAAGGAATGAACATAAAGATTATGTTACTACTATTCAAGTGAAGTATGTTTTAAGTAATTGTCAGTTTTATTAATTACAACTGATTAGGAAATAAGATGGTGAATCAAAAATTCAATATTTCCTTGGCATCACTACTGGCACTTCAGTTAGTAGACATTGTACTAAGCCATTAATATTCATCTATTTTGACATGATTGCATAAATCATAAAGAATGCCTCTGCCTCACATGTATGCACACATGATGTGTGCATATTTCCTCTCTTGTTTCACAATTGATTCCACATCATCTATAGATCTGATGGTTTTGCTAACAAGTATTTCTTGGTGAACAAAACAATATAGATGAAATATAGTATAACCTCCAAAAGCGACCACTTCTCTCAGACTTTCTGAGGTGACCACAATTTCATGGGATTGTTACAAAATGTATCTTTTCTAGGTAAATTATCTTTTCTAAGTCAATCACTATCTGACCCAACCACCTCTGGAGGTGACCAAATTTTTGTGGAATGATTTCGAAAGATATATCTTTTTTAGTAAAATTATTTAAGACGACCATTCTCTGACACAAAAGGGTCCATTAATCCCATAATTTGGCAACCATTGGTTTTTCCCAAGTTTTTTGTATTGCTATTCAAAGTGGCGGAAAACAATAAAATGAAAATTTTGCATTTAGCAGCACAAATGAAAGTAATAAAAGATTCTGAAAAAACCTTATTTCAAAGAAGACTAGCAGGAAAATAACTGCAGGAAAACACAAATTCAAAATATGTTAAAAGAAAGAAAATGGTTCAGTAATGCAAATAGGTGTTCAAATGAATCTCATCAACCTTATTAGGAAATCAATGAATCAACCCATTTTTTATTTCATAGGATATAATAGGATTACCTATTGGTGGTCCAATATTTCAATAAAAAGCATGGTTCTTTGCAAAAACTTAAAAAATCGAAAATTTAATTCCAGAAATGGCTGGTTGGAAAAATATTATTTTAAATCTTTAAGTGACAAAAAAGCAACCGTGGATAATCCTGGTTTACCATTTTCAATTGACAAATATGAATCAAAAGACATTTATAACAATGAAATGGAACTTTTATATTGTGCTTTACCAAGTAAACCATTAGATGTGAAAGGTTCTCAGTGATTTGGTTTTATGAATGTGAAACAAGGCAATATTGCTGTGCACAAATGCTTTGAGTCAAAAAGAAAAACCTTTACTAATAAATATTACTAAGAGACCTCCTTGTTTTAAAAACATGAACATAGCGACAATGGGTGTCAGTTGGTTCACTAATAAAGAAGTGTGGATAATAGCTAATATTTTTTTATAGTAGATTGAACATTGTAATGAAAGAAGAAAAAAGGAAATAGAAAAATTTTACTGTTGTTAGATAATGCTCCATATCATTCAAAGAAACTTAAAATTGTCTTACGTAAATTTATTATTTTTGGCTTCAAATAAGAGATTATTCAAACATTCAAATTATTTTTAGACAATATATATTTGAACTGTTATTTGCAAAAATGGGCACAGCCCAAAATGTTGAAGAAGTATGAAAAAATTGACCTTTCGGATATTGTAGAATAATATAACCAGTTTGGAATTAAATACAGTTTCAGAAAAAAAAAACAAAATATTAAAAAAAAAGAATCTGATGGAATAAAGGGAAATGTTTTCAAGATGCAAAACAAAATTTTTGCATCTTGAACGACAAGTCAACTTGGATATTGACATAAGAGAGAAAGTAGACTATTGTGAAAATAAAAATTTAAAATTAAACAAAAGTTTTAAATCATCAAAACCCTACAATTCCAAAAATTTTCTTAGAGATAAACAGTCAAAAATATCAAATTTATAAAAAATTAATTCTCACCAGGGATTTGATATCTCAAAAAAATGTCTGATGGTTTATGCATCTCCTGACAACAGGGACACTCGCAGTTTTCCGGGGAGTGCAGGGACCTTCCTCTGACACACTCCAATCCATAACTACCATATCATTCTATATAGACGTTCCTTACAGAGGAGGAGGAGGAGGAGGATATAACATACTAGTAGTTGGAGCTTGCGTACTGCAAGCATTTCATCTCACCTTGAAAAAACATTAATTTTTCAGACATATTTCATCATTACAAATATTTTATAAATTCTAAAGATTTCACCTCCGCGGCGATTTTCGTTTTTCTCACATGTAAAAATAAGTTTAAAACAATCCCTAAATGTTGCAATTTTAAAAATTTTACACTTTCTTCATTATAAGGTACTAATGCTACACATTTTAGCTAAATTTTCAAGTTGTAGTATTTCTATAAGTTAAATAATATTTTTCTAATTGTTTAAATTTAAATAATTTTTAACGGCCGCCGCATGTCATATATGGTAAAATTGAAATGTAAATTTGTGCAAACTGACTACTCTGTAAATAATTTGAAAATTTCAGCTTCCTAGCTCATCCCGTACTACCAAAACAGTTATCCATTTGTTTAAACTTTAAGAATTTTTAACTGCCAAACAAATTAAAATATCAAAATTTGTGTAATCCCTATTTCGTTTTCTTACAATTCCTATCTCTAAAAAAAATTTCAACCCCGTAGCACATGCGGAAATACATAAACCTTGAAAATTTATTTAAACAATTGCGAATTTTTAGCGGCCGCATTGTTGCGCATTTTCATGATTATAAGCACTTAAATAAATGTATACGTACTTGTATCTCGTTAAATGGTTTCCATCAAGCAACAATTAAATACCGTATTTTTCTCTCCCTAGCTCTTATATGATATGTAAGGTACAGATTAAAAAATTAATTCGTATAGAGGACAACATTTGCCACTAAAAAGTCTGCGAGACTGTACAGTTAAAGGCATAATTCTGAGATAAAAATTCAAGAACTGCCCAATCTTTCCATACCGTTTTATATGCATTTCCCATAAAGAACACCTTTAAAATCTTTGTGTACTCCATTTATGGAGTGTGCTTTTCCTACTTGTCTTACCCTGTTCTACCTTCTTGATAAATGCCTGAAGGGATTATTTAACTTTTATATCCCTTTACTTTTTGCATTAGTTTTATTCCCATTTCACGTTGTAAATCTTGTGGCTTTCATATTCTATTATTTTTTTCGCTCATCCCACTTTTTATTATTTAGCGAGTTTCCAGGCTTCTATAAACCTTTTATCACACAATTTATTTGTCAATTTAAACCTGTCTAATATAATTAATCCATCTAGCAGGTATTTTTTTGTCTCCATTTAACCTGTAATTTTCAAAGGAATTTTGGTTCCTTTAGCAAGGATTATCATTGCTATTATTGCTTTTATTTAATTTTCTTAGTATGCTCTTGATTACAAAGTCCACTTGGGAAGGCTCCACTTTGTGGAAAGATTCCATTTAAATGTAAAGGTAACTTGTAAATTTCCACTAACAATTTTAATATACGACTGGTTTCACCTGTTACAGCATCATCAGGTGACGAAAGCCTCCTTCCTTCTCTGTATATATAGAACTCTCGGCCAAGCTTTCGTCACCTGATGATGCTGTAACAGGCAAAACCGGTCGTTTATTAAAATTGTTAGTGGAAATTTACAAGTTTCTTTTCCATTTAAATGCTCTTGATTGTTGATGTAGTTTACTTAAGTTATAATAAATTTTAGTCAGTTTAACTATGGGCATATTTTATATGTGCATTATTTTTTTTGTCTTAGAATGAGCATTTACTGCTTTCACATTTCTTCAGTATACTGAATGATAAACCAGGAAGAGACCCAAAACTGGTTGCAAATATCCTCATCAATGAACTGCTGACCTTGCTGAATAAAGCTGAACTTACTTTAGAAAGCTGGTATGTATAGTAATTCATACATCATTTAACTATAGAGTAGGAATAGACAAATAATGGAGCCACATTAAGTCTATGAGGGCATTTTAAGTGGCTGGTGACGAAATTATCAAAGAGAAGTGTGAAATCCATTTCAAACTTGTTGCATAAAATTATGGCCAGAGAATCTTTTCTAACGAAGTTGCAAAGCTACAAAATTATTATTATTGGTAGGATCTCTAGAAGTCTCAAGTACATAATTTCTAATATTAACTCTAATGTGACCTGCAGTAGCACTTGCAACTGCTAATTTATCCCATATCATAAAACGTTTGCCCCCCCCCTCTACTATTAAGTGATGTAATGGATTAAAATTACTATGGACAGACATAATCGATCTATAATTTTGCTCCTATTTCTCTAAAATAAATTTCATTTTATGATTTTGGACCATGTTTTTATAACTTTTTCTGTCTCCAAATCTAAAATTCATAAATTGTGATATGTGTAATTTGTCTAAAAGAATTAACAAATTACTCAATGAAACCTATCATTGCTTCAGTATCTCTTCAAGAAAAGCTGTAGAATATTTCAAAAGTAAACATGCCTTACCACACAAGATTTTCAAACTTCTGAAATCTGATTTGAAGCATTGTATGAACTGGCATTATTAGTTGAAATAAAAAGAAATGTGATACCATTGAAAAAATAGTCATCCCAAATACTTTTGTAATAGCACCACTATTAAATGTAAATTCAAGAATAAGCACTTAAGTATCAAAATATAAAAAATAAGTATTATCTTATGTATTTCCAATAGTTGTAACATGATTATGGAGATACTTAAGTACACTAATCCTTCGCCAAACAATGTTTTCAACATTGGTGTTGCATATCCACCGATGAAAAATTACGCTTAGTTTTGCCAAGCACAGTATCCAATCTTGAATATCTGAAGTTCTTCACATGTCCATATCTAAATTTTACTTTACCTAACAAAATCATTAAATACATCTTTAAACAAAACTTGAACTTGATTCAAAACTCAAATTTTTAACAATGCTCGACTCGAGTTGAAAATTTGGTGTTCGCACATCCCTAATTATTATGTAATAAACATGTCCTTTTGAAGTGTAGTATACCTATTTTTAAATTCAGCAGAAAAAGACATTGTGGTGGAACTATTCAAGAAGAATAAAGATGGTTTGCACTGGATAAAAGTTTCAAAAAAATACTTTTTTCCCAATATAGTAGAACTTTTACCAAGTGCAAACCATCTTTATTGTACTAACCTATTTTTAATTTTGAAGTGTACATAGTAGAGTTTTAGCTATTTCTCTCTGGGATCACTTCTCCTAACCTGCAATTTCCCATATGTCCTGAGGGTTAAGTCAGGAATGTAAGCCGTGAGATTGGCAAGGGAGGACTGTACTTCTTTATTCAAATTTTGATACTTCATTGCTTATTCTTGAATTTACCTTTAGCCATAAGCCAAGCTTGGTAATTCTCTAGTGACCTGTAAATGTATCTGCTGTAAACTTTGTTGCAATGATACTATGTAGGACACTTAAATAGCCAAAGATGTAATATAACAAATTATTATAAAAAAATAGGCTTTATAAATAAGCCCTGCTCATTTTTTGAATAAAATAACCCAACCATTTGACACTGTCAATTCCAAGTTCATTTAAGAGCTATTTCTTCTGCATTTACTCAGAGAATAGTTCCACTAACAGGAAAATTTAAGTCACTGTTTGCCTAAAGTTTAGGCAAACTGTTGGTTTAGGCCCTAAACCAACAGTTTCCAGTTTCTCGTGTTTTGCACTATTAACTTCTGGCCTAGTTGATGATTAATGGAATACTTAACTATTTTATCTCGATTTGCTATGATGCCGTTGAGCGTGGATACCAGAATATTACCATATTTTCCTGAATCTAGGATGACATCCACCTTTTAGCTGACTGTCAAAACAGAAAAAAGATTTTTTAGCTAATTTCTCACTGAATGTATTTGGTGTATATGTCGAACAGAAGCATTCATTACAAATTTTTGTTTGAGAAAAAACAAATTTTTAAAATTAATACTGTATTAATTGAACTCCGAATTGTAAGTTTGTAATGAAAAATTTCAGTAGATACAATTATTTTTTCTTTCATTTCATTTGTTTAAAAAAAACATCGCTTAAACGCATGACCATACTTCCTACGTTCTATGACAACTCATCGTGCATCAATTAGTTTCATGAAAAATTCATTGCACGTCAATACATCACATGACAAACTCATTGTGCGTCAATTCATCTCTACAAATTTATCACAAGACAAATTGGAAGGAGAGACTCCATGACTGGTGTACGGCAGGGGAAGACACTTTTCCACAGCAAATATTACCTTATATTTCAATAATACCAGAAAGTGATCACATTTCTCTTTGCGAATTACACAAGGAGAACATATATGTATGTATGTATGGCAAGGGGTGACTCCCAACTCAACAAGTGTATTCCCCTGCCGCACACCAGTCATGGTGTCTCGCATTCCTATTTGTCTCACAAGGAATATGTCTCGTGATGAATTTATTTCACCACGGAATTGTTTCGCAATGAATTGATGCACGATGAGTTTGTCTTGCCATGTAGCGATACACGATGAGTTTGTCCTGTGGCAAACTGATGCGCGATGAATTGACTACAATATATTGACGGTATACCACTTCGTACTCAAATTTAAGATGACCCTCGATTTTCTTTCGCAAGCTGAAATTTAGAAAAACCTTGTCTTGGATTCAGGTAAATATGCTAATTAATTCTTCCATCTTTGCACTTGTAGTGTTTGGATTAGCATCCACCTTACTAATAATATCCAGTTTTTCACTTATTTATAGGGGTTTTCTTTTTATTCCCACCTTAGAAGTCATGCCCACTTTGAAAATTATATCCTAATATTATTAAAATTAATTTAAAAAGAAATTACAATATAATTTGGTAAAACTACATCAAGCAACCAATTATGGAGCGAATCATTGCGACAATTCAAAGCCGGATACTATGTTTATGCTGGAAAACCACGGTAACTCCAGAAATGATGCATGCATGCATTCGATGTTCATTTGTTACGTAAATAGTTTACTTCCCTTCTATTGAAATTTTATGGAAAACTTATTAAGTGGGCATAATTTCATTTTTAAAGTTTATAATGATCATTTTAAGCAGGAAATCTTTTCTAACAGGAACATCTTAAATGGGGAAAAATACATTGCTCTTATGGCAAAATTTTTGGAACTAAAAGATTTGAACGTTTTATGCAGAAAAACGTCTTATACGAGAATGTATTAAATGGGTTCCACGGTATATTGACCAATTTTATGAAGATTAATTTTTTATTACTAAGTTTTACAAATAAAGGTTGAACAAATCCAAAAATGATTAATATTTACAATTGTTAGAAATAACATCGAAAGTTTTATGAATAATTTATGAAGAAAGAGAATAAAATGTACCATTGGAATTGGATAATGCATTGAAGTTGCTGTAACTTCGTATTATAAATATGTCCTTCACTTCTGTCAGGAAGTTATAGTACTTGTACAAAAAATTCCTGATAACTAAAATTCTAATTTGAAAAAATGGGGTGTTGCTTTTGAAAATTTAAATCCACTTTCGATGTTATTTCTAACTCCCTCTGACAGTCAAATCAGTAGGAATGCCAAGTGCACACACAAGAAATTTAGCTATACAAGTTTTGAAGCAATTATTTATATTTTAGATAATCTCTATTTATTTTCACCTATTAAGTTTGTCTAAAACATTATATTTAACTGGTATCACACCATAATATTGTTTTTAAATGTTTAAGGATTTAATCACAGCTAGAAATGATGCACAATGTTGCCTTTCCTAAATGTTTTGGTGGTTCAATATACATTTTACCTGAAAAATCTGCTAAAAATCAGTGTGCATCTTATAGCCCAAAAATACAGTAAATCTCTTTTTCAATATTTTGTAACAATGTCAGAATGATTGTGGTAGCTTATATAGTTGATAGGTAGGACTGGAAGGAATACAGCTTTGTACATTAATGTTATTTTATCTTTAATTAAAATTATATCTAGAAAGGATGCTAACTCATTGTCTCTTAAAGCCTATGAGTTATCTAAACCAAACCAATATTGTTCACATTGATTCAAATGAGAGGGAACCTTTGTGAATAATTTTTGTGTTCACTCTTTCTTTATGAATGATGGTGAATTAGTACCATTCCTTCTTCTACCATTGGAGAAGTTGTGGACCTCTTGCAGAAGAAAACTGTGAACCTCCTGATTGGCAGAAAAGTTCTACAGAACATTTTAGATGGTGATCAACGAAAACCAAATCAGGTGAGTTCTAGTGAAATTTTTATTATTAATACAATAATTTTATTATTGAGCAGAACTTGTGGTTTCTTAATGAAAGATGATGTTGGCATTTGATATGATTATGCATTTTTATTTTTTCAAGATTGTTGAAGAAAATGAATGGTGCCAAATTGCAGATTCTGAACAGATCCGAAACATTTGTATAGGAGTTTTAGAAAATAATACTAAGCTGGTGAGTTTCATGTATTTTATCTTAGCAATTATTTCTATAAGGGGGTGCCAGTGGTGTAGTGGTTAGGATGCTGGCTGCTACTCGCCTGCTGCTCGAAGGGACAGCGGGCATGAATCCTGCGAAAGTAGGCTTTTTTCCAAGCTCACCTGGCCCCCTGTTTGTGTGGTTTGAGGAGACTGCACAAAGTCAGCATTCCATCCTTCGGAAGGGATGTTAAGCCATTGGCCCCCTTGGTGCTTTTTGTAAAGAGTGGGCTAATGCCAGCACTGGGTTTCCCTCCTCCTTTCTTTGTGTATGTCCAGTTGATGAGTGCAAAATGACCATAGCAGTCGATCCACTTAAAAATCAATTACTACTACTTATTTCTATAATAACTTTTAATAGAGCTGAACAAGCCAAGATATTCAGTCACCATTGATGATTAAAATAGCATAGTGAGGTCTCAATTAATGGGTGGTATGCATAAAAGCATAGCAAATGCTTTTCCTTCAGTTTTGTAGCAATTGCTACAATTCACATGCATAAAGTTTCATAGCAAAAGCTTTTCCTCATAGCAATTCCTTCACGGGGTTGTATTTCCTTCGCTTTGTAGCTTTTATTACAAATGATTAAGCATAAAGCCATAGTGTTTACTTTCTCTTGAAGAAAATGCTTTGGAAAATTGTAGCCTGGGTTCAGTGTGGCTACGCTCTCTGTGTGGTGCAGTTGATTTGTGTGAAATTGCAGCATTCTTGGGAGTGCACATGGTAAAAACTTATAAAGGAGACATTCATGTGATACTGATCTTTAAATACTTTAGTGATTTAGCAAAGAGAATTTGGAATGGCTCAGTGATCATTTCCTTGGCATTGATGGGGAGACACGCTCCACTTCAGAAAATGAAGACTTTTTTAAGATACATTGGAGATCCAGGCTAGGCTAAGAACAAATGCATTTGCGGAAGAACTTACCGGAGAAATAAGAAATCCTACTTTCAAGGCCTCTGCAACCACCGTTATTAGAGAAATCAGTTGCAGGAAAGATAGGTATAAGGAGTCGTTCTTCCCCCCAAATGATAAGAAAGTACAGTAGAAAGATTAACACGTAGGTTGGTTTTATATACCCCCTACCACAAACCAGCTTTGATGGGTTTCAGGGTACATTTCAGATTCAAAACGTGCCTCCCGAGGCATTCTTACTGTTGCACTGGCAAAATGCCTTTTTATTTATTAACTAATTTTCTCTTTTTTAAGTTGAATAGACAATTTAAATTAATATGAAAACAAATTTCTTTTTACAGATTTGACATAAGGTAAGTTTGGACAATAGGCTTTTAAGGCTATTTCATGCAATATTTCGATTTTCATTAATATTGGTCGTAGAATTTTGTTCAAAAGGCATACGTAGACAGTGTGACGATGAGAATTGATTGAATATATTTCCTGATACCTATTACAAATAAAAACTAGTTTGAAATTTTTTTTGCATTTTTAACAGCATAAGGTCTGTTCATTTAAGATGTGAACTGAATGCGAGGGTCGGCTTAAGATGGCCTAGTGAGGGTTTTATGGTCATTGAGTCATAGTAAAAGGTCCAGGTATTTGCTTTGAAGAAAAAGGTCACTCTTTATGCATGCGGATCGAAGCATTTGCTTTTGCTACTTTTTTTGCATACCACCCAATAACGTTTATATTAACTTCTATTTGGTAATTTTTATATTTCTGCTCTTTTATTCAAATCCCAAAGAATGTTGAATAACACAAAAACTATTTCAACAATTCTTTTAGTTTTAAATCGACAGACACCCAAAGAGTCTTATGGGTAATCACTGTGTAATATAATGACCTGAATTGGATTCCAGGACCATTTCATTCCTTTATTTGAATAGCATGGGAATTGGTGAGGCATATTTTTATTTGCACTTTAAAATTAATGAAAATAATCGCTCAACCTTGAGACTTAAACCAAAGAATGCCTAAAAAAATCTAAATTCATTTTTCCAAATATGCATTGATTTGATGGACAAATTTCTTTTGAAAACTAAAATTGAACGTTTTTTGTTGAGAAAATCATTCATAGTCAAGGGAAATCCAATTGTTGTGATGTATGTATTCAATTATGTTACTTTTATTTAATTAGAATAATAAGAAATTGCACAGAAATCAAATCTAATCAAGAGAATTGCAATTAAATCTTTCATTACTAATTCTATTGACAAATATAAAACAGATAGGTAAAGGTGGAGACTATGGCAAAATTGATGTTAAATGAGAAATCTATTCCTTAACCGTAAAGTTCATAAATTAGAGACACACTGATGTGGGCAACACATGACTTTCTCCATATTTATATGGCAAATTACATGTTGTTAGCTCTGGGATCGTTGTCAATATTTACTTCCAGTTGACAATTAAGTAAAGAAAAAGGAGCATTACTAAGATGTAACAAAGCGTCAATTGTTAACAATAGTCTTTGGTAGGTGGTGGTGGTGGTGGCAGCTAAAAATATAAGATATCTCTTAAACAATGCATTATATGGAAAAATGTATCAAACAAAGGTTGTAGAAAATGAAATTTCCTACAACTTTCATTCTAATACATTTTTACATTTATCAAATATTAAAGAAAATATTTCAAAATAACGGATAAATGACAAGAGTAAACACCCACTTCCAGTTGACCGATTTTTACCAAAAACTAATTAGATCTTCTAACTTTTATAAAAATGTTAAATATAAAATTTTGCGTTGACCTGATTAATAGTTTTTTAATTATAGCACCCACAAAAAAATCTATCACATACAAACAGACACAGACATCATCGAGAAAATAGTCAAAACGTGTTCAGGGGACCTTAAAACATGTATTTCCGTTGAAATCTCGAATTCGATTTTTTTCATGAAAACAATACTTTCTCTATACTTCGTATATGGAGAAAGTAAAAAGGGAAAAAATAAAGGAGGTAAAAACCCAAAGAAAATGAAAAATACAAACTTACAGGTTTAGGGGGTGTTACTCCACACCAAGAGCCTGAAGTCACTCACAATTCACTCTCATTTAACAAATATAAAGCAGTTTGGAATACAATAAAAAATGAGATTTAATTATATTTTCTGAGGGCATATTAATATCGCCTGATGAGTTTAATAACTCAATCAAACAGTTAGAAGCAATATTCCAAGCACAAGTATATTTTGATTTATGCCAAAGATGCAATCCTAAAAAAAGCAACATAAATCTAAGCAGTTTTTCCCCTAAGAATCAATGGTATAAGAGGGGGATGCATGCTGGAGTTTAGGACAGTTTGGCATAACCGATTGCAGTAACCCCTCAATGTTGGCACTAGATACTCGACAAACTGAGTCTGAGTTTGGGTGGGAAAAAAACCCAGGTAATGAATCCAATGGAAACAGTATTATGTGGCCACAAGGACAAGTATTACATCTGAATAAATAGTAGTGCTGTCTCGGAATCACCTGCAATAGTGCTGAATTTCTAATCCGAATTTCGGACATAGTCGCGTGGCCCCACAAGGCGATTCTCATCATGTAGGTGTTTTTTTGTTATCAGAAAATATGTACATCTTATTTGCATTGAATTATTAATCAGTGAAGTAGAACAAGTGCCTATTCCTTAGGTTAATATTGTTTAAGAATATAGAGACAATTAATAAAGGGAATTAGAATTGTTAACATTGTAACCATGCTAATACTTTTAGTTCCTCTAATATTAAATAATTTTCTCAAAGTTTTATAAAATTATAATATGCATAATCATGCATAATGCATAACATATATTATAATTCCAGTGTTGCAGCTCACGTACAAGAAAACAATCATCATATCACCATCCAGAATCTAAAAGTATTGAAAACCATTCACTAGATTCCTATGAAAGTATATACTAGGGGTGCTCAAGACATCGATCGCGATCGACCGGTCAATCGCCAAGTCATTTTAGGTTGATCTCTGAAAGTTAGTTGCCCCAATTTTTAGCAGTGGAAATAGGTGGTCGATTGCCAGGAAAGTGGAAAATGATATGTAGCTCCAAGATTTAACTCCACAGGGCCAAAGAACATTTAATTAAACACTGCCTATGAGGTCAAAGGCAGGGTTGGGGTGATGGGATAAGCAGCGTATGCCCTCAAAAGTAGGGATATGTATGTAACAGCATTCTTTGGTTCCACGTATCTTTGCGAGTCAGCATTATCCAGCATGAAAATAATAAAATCCGAGCATCGGTCAACTTCATTCACGTACACAACTATATGTGGCTAGCAATACGCGGATATAATCCAAAGTTTGTACAACTTTCTGATGCCATGCAATGCAAATCATCTACATCTACTTAATACTGCGTAATGAATTTATTTTGTACAAAACATTAAATAGTTCTTTGACAATTTGTTGCCGGTAGATCACATTAAGAAAAGAGGTAAAATAAATAAAACAACCACCATCCTCCAGCTCTAGCTTTCTCCAATCTATTTAGGCCACCCCTCCTCTGCCTGCTCGAAAGAATTTTTACTTTCTCCATATATGTAGTATAGGGGAAAGTATTGTTTTCATGAAAAAAATCGACTTCGAGATTTCAACGGAAATACATGTTTTAAGGTCTCCTGAACACGTTTCGACTATTTTCTCAATGATGTCTGTATGTGATAGATTTTTTTGTGGGTGCTCTAACTCAAAAACTATTAATCAGGTTAATGCAAAATTTTATATTTAACATTTTTATAAAAGTCAGAAGAACTGATTAGTTTTTGGTAAAACTTGGTCTAACGGAAGTGGGTGTTTACTCTTGTCACTTATCCGTTATTTTGACATATTTGCTTTAATATTTGTTATATGTAAGAATATATTGGAATAAATGTTGTAGGAAATTTAATTTTCTACAACCTTTGTTTGAAATATTTTTCCATATAATGCATTGTTTAAGAGATATCTTATATTTTTAGCTACCACCACCATGCCATCTACCGACGGCTATTGTTAACAATTGATGCTTAGTTACGTCTTAGTAACACTCCTTTTTCTTTTCTTAATTGTTGGAGCTTTGTGGCTATATCCAATATCAGAAGGCTATGGTTTGAGTTTATTTCTGTTCTTTGTAAAGTCTAAAATTTTCTCGCAGTTGCTTAAAATATTTATTATTATGTAACCTATTTGGAATTTTTAGAAAAATTACAGATATGGAGAAAGTCATGTGGTGGCCACATCAGATTTTTAATAAAGAAGATGGACAGTCAATCACCACGCAAGTGGGGAGTGGGAAGTAGATCCCAAGCTTGTAAAGTGTGAGCACCCCTGGTATACACATACTGTATTAACCCAAAAGGAACATGACTTTGAATTTTAGATGACCACAATAAAAATCAAGGTCTATTCAGGATTAAACTTTGTAATACCAATTTTAACAATACTTTCCCCTATACTACATATGGAGAAATTAAAAATAACATATAGTAACTTTGTGCCATTTGCTAACACTGGCAGCATTACAGTAATGTGCATTTTTTCATTCCCCAAAGTTTTTATAGTGAATAATTAATACTGTTTATGACATGCATTTTATATGCACTTATTATGATGGATCCACATGTATGATAGCTTACATCAGTGCCACCTTACTGATGCTGCTTTGGTGTGACAACAACCAAATAACATCGATTGTGGATTGTTTGCTATCGCCTTTGTATCTTCTTTCCCACTGAATAGAGACCCTTCAAAGGAGATATATAATGTCAATGCAAAGTGATCTCAATTCCCATGTTCACTAATGCTGTCATCGAACCCTTCCAGCAGGTTTGCAAAATAAAACAACCAAGCACCAGGGCAATGTCTGAAAGAGACCATGCGCGAAAACGTGTAGGTAATATGACCAACGAGTAGGTTTGAACAGCAGCAGGCTTGCTGCCATTCATGCAAAAAACTAAAGAGGGGAAATGTAACAATCATTAAACAATAATAATAACCAATGGATGAAGAATGTCTGTACTGTAGAGCAGTACGCTTTCGATGTGAAGCTGTTGCTTCAAAAGAAAGTCAGTTCTTGACAGTATAATGAGAGCTCCTTGCTCTGCTGTCCCATTCACATAGAAAATAACAATATTTGGTATAACCAAGTAGTAAACCGAGTAAATTTCAATCAATTTGGGTTTGCAACAGATTTGCTAGTTGTATCTTTTGTAATTAATTATATTGAGGAGAAGTTCCATATTTCTATGTTTCCTTCATATGGACAGCATGTCCCAGAGGAACTGATGGATAGGTATATCCGTCATGCAAGAGACAGCCTTCAAGCTCTATTTTGACAAGTTAATGAAAAGTTGCCAATCTTGAGGGTTATGCTTGTGACCTAGAACCATCATGAAACCATTAATGTCATTGAAAAAGAAAAGTCCCCTGTAATAGAGAAAAACTGACATAAATCCTTCTGGCAACTGCAATAAACAGATATGCTTCTATCTTTTTTGATCAAGTTCCATCCTTGTAATCTGGACCCTAATAGTTCTGCTTGATTCTTCAACAATTTCATATCTTGAACCAGATCATTCAGTTTAGCTTGAGTTATCAAGTGAGGCTATTTTTCTTAGGATAATATATATTCATCATCCTTATCTGACTATTTCATTGGTTCATCTTCACAAGATGCCGAAGCTTCACCCAAACTTTAAGTTCCAGACTGCTTAGGAAATGTCATGTTTTCACAGTGATCTACTGGCTCCATGGCAGAGGACAGGTTGAGCTGTTGAATTTTCTTCTTACTTTCAGATGAAAAACTAGTGATCTTAACAAAATGATCTTTTTGCTCCTGCCAGATCATGTGCACTACAAACCTCGTAGATGCATTTTTTTCTATTTAACCATCCTCTGAGTGTCACTGCATCACAACAAATATGCGTTGCAGCCAAAGTAAAGTTCGTAAGCCTTTTTAGCGATGAGAGTAATGTTTCTTTTGTGCTGTTCAATCATATATTCATCACACACGCAACAGGAACTGTCAGGCTTGTTCATGCAGTGACGTGACATTTCAAACGATTTCTTTACTACCCTGCAGGCACAGTAACCATGGAAACTGAAATAAAATTGGAAATAAAGAAAATTAAAAGCACTTAGCTGCACACAAACAGATTAGCAGGATGAAGCATTGCGGACTGAAAGAATTGTGTATCAACACTTACCACACCCGCCCTCACAGCTTAAACAAACATCACAGTTGTCCACGTTACATTGTGCATGTGCGGGTATCTTCTCGGAACAGGAGCAGGAGTAGTTGTGCGGAATAACGTAATTATTGCATAATTTGGAATAAGCTAAAGCAAATGGGTGCTATCACTTTTTTGCAAGATAGAATTTTGAAATGTAATTGAAATTTGTTGTCCAAAAGCACCTTTTGCCGATTGAAATAACTCAATTTCTCAAAAACTTGACGTGATAGAAATAATTCTTTGTCATTTTAGTAATCAGCATTGAAAAACAAAAACCTATCACTTATTATTTTCTCTTTCTACATCTAGTAGGTACGTATTTTCAGTATAAGGTACTTTCAGTATTACATAGAAAAATGCATGTTTCACAGACATATGTTATATAGAGATTTCACTATAATGACAATTTTTGGGTATTATATGAATTGCTGAATTGACATTTCTTGTAGTCAATTTTGTTTTTAAGTGATTGAAGGAAAAATTTTGTAATTGTACTAATATACCTGTGTATAATTTATAGAATAAAATAGTTTAATTAAAAACATTTATGTAAATATGTGTGCACTATGATTAAAATTAAATATTTTTGTATCAGGTCCATCAATACAAAGGAGGAAAAATCAAAGTTTTTGGTGCCTTACTTGGAGAAGTAGCCAAAGCTAGTAAGCAGAAAGTAAATATGGCAACTGCTACTCACATACTTAAGGAACTGCTACAGAAGCCTAGTTGAACATCTGACCTATCAAGTGATTAAATATTAAGCATAAGTTATTTTTCTTGTTATTTTTTCCTTAAATAAAGATGATTTAAATGTTTAAAGTAACTCTTGATTGATGTTATTTGCCATTAGTATATAAATAATAGTGTAATAGATATGTGATTATGATCTTCATTAAATTTAAAATACTAAAGGAAACTTAATTATGAAATGATAAATTTCCTAGAAATTAAGATTGAATTTTAAAACTAGATTATGAAACATAGCCATGAGCTATGTCCAAAAATAAATTTAAATTGGGAGTTTAAATTGGTAAGTGAATAGATGACACATGGCATTTACTAGAGATGCACCCAAGTTCGGCATCAACATTCGGCCAAATATCTACTAAATCTACTATTTGGCTTCGGCCTCAGTGTGTTTAAGGCTGAATAACCAAATTTTGTCCAGCTACCAAATTATTTCTATATTTTTACTTTTTATTTTTAAACAAAGGGAAGATTATAAAATATATATTATTATTTAACAAAATACAGGGTGTTTATGAAGTGCTTTTGCAAATTTAAACCTTAAAAAATTTTGGTTAAAACTATGGATGCTAACTTGAAGACCTTCATGACACAGAGATTTTAATCTGAAACCCGGAGACTTTGGCGAAACCATGTTTTTTCACTTTTCACAGGTTTTATGTAATTCATGAGTTGCCTGATTTAAATAATATTGCAAATGATAGAAATACAAACTAAAAACATCATTATTTACATGACATTCAAAGAAATGCGATTAATAATCAAAATACTATAATGAGAATTAGAACTTTCATTCTTTTATGCTGATAATAATACAAATCCTGTTTCGATGTATTAATTCTAAGATATTTTGCTGAGCAAAAGAAGAATACCTTGCATGGCAGATTTCAAAATTCCCATCAAATGTGATGGAAAGTTCCTGAAATTGAACTCGAGCTTTAAATTTTTACTTTCTCCATACGTAGTATAGGGGAAAGTATTGTTTTCATGAAAAAAAAATCGATTTTGAGATTTCAATGGAAATACACGTTTTGAGATCCCCTGAACACATTTTGACCATTTTCTTGATGATGTGTGTGTATGTGACAGTTTTTTGTGGGTGCTCTAACTCAAAAACTATTAATCAGATCAACGGAAATTTTATATTTGACATTTCAGTTAAAGGCAAAAGAACTGATTATTTTTGGTAAAAATTGGTCAACTGGATGTGGGTGTTTATTCTTATCACTAATCCATTTTTTTAATTTGCTTTAATATTTGATTAATGTAAAAAAGTACTGGAATAAAAGTTGTAGGAAATTTAATTTTCTACAACCTTTGTTTGAAACCTTCTTCCATATAATTCATTGTTTAAGAGATATCTTATAAACTAAATCTGCCATTACCATGCCACCCACCAGCAACTGTTGAGAACATTTTACGCTTAGTTAGTCATAGTAACGCTCCTTTTTACTTTATTAATTGTTAGAGCTTCCTGGCTATATCCAGTATCAGAAGGCTGCGGTTTGAGTTTATTTCAGTTCTTTTGTTATGTCTTTGAATTTTTCTCGCAGTTCCTTAAAATATTTATTATCATTTAACCTATTTGGAATTTTTAGAAATATTACAGGTATGGAGAAAGTCATGTGGTGGCCACATCAGATTTTGCAAAATAAATTACCGTATTTTTCGGTGTACCAGACACTCCCTTATATAAGACGCAACCCTAAAATTGCATCATTTTTCAGGTTTTAAAAATCTTTTTCATAAAGCAGATATTTGTGGATTGTTTCATTGTGTATTCAAAAATCGACAGCAAGAAAATGGAATTTTGTTCCTTTAGATGTTCATTGTTTCAAGTCTCGAATTCCTACGATGATTTTAAGTGATTTTTATATCCTAATCATTAACGTGCTACATTCATCTCCTTATTGATCAAATGGAGAAAATAAATGCTCCTGTAATCGAACTCATGACTTCCATGTAAACTGTAAGCAGCTTAAAATGTTAAAGCAGTGCTGCCATGTAATTCCTGTAAGTTTGATTAAAAAAGAATGGAAAGTGTTTGAGTTATAAGCGTTACTGGATTTCTTAGCTTATTAATTATATAGTTTGCATAAAAGACATAAAGTAACACAAGTTTACATAATTGCAGCTTTAAAAGTATCTATTGCTAAAAATTACAGGTTAAACCAGGGGTGGGGAACCTTTTTTCATTGGAAGGCCAAATGTTACTTAACAGAGACCGCATCAGGCAGCACATTGTGATGCACGTTGCATACATTCACATCTATCACAATTGAAATATGTAATAAAGAGGCAAACACAATTTAATGGCTTTTTAATTTAACGAATACAGATTTCAGTTCTTCATATTTACTAAAATTTTCAAAAACTTGGAATACACAATATAATGACTTTTTAATCTAAAGGAAAATTTTCAATTTTTCATATTTACTAATATGTTAATAAACTTGAAAGAAATTAAAACAAATTAAGGACTTGTAAATAAAATGTTGCATTCAATCACATTCATAAAAATAAGAAGTCAAACAATTGAATGACTTTTTTGTGAATGTTTGTTGTGAGCTAAGAACTTGATATTTGGTTCCAGCATTGTTGTCTTTAGCTTCAATTGGTCTTCCAGGTGGGTGTTTGTCATCTGTGACTTCAGGCACTTCTTGATTTGAGCCATATGTGAAAATTTTGATTCACAACAATAGGTTGTGCCAAAACAGGAGAGTAAACAACGAGCATATTGACGCAGTCGTGGGTATTCAACAGTATTCTTCCATATTCCAATGGGATCCTTTTTACTGTTGAATAGAGGCGTCTGAATGTTTTCTTCTGAGAGCTCAATCAACTCCATCTGCAAATCATCAGGTGCATTCGAGACATCAACCAGATGTGACTGAAAAGCTACCCTCAGTGTGGCATCATGTTTCTCAAAATCTTTAAATCTGTCATTGTATTCTTTAATCAAGGAGTCTAAAACACCTATATATTCATTCATATTCCAATTTTGCAAGTTTTTATTCATATCTTGTTTATCAATTACCTTTGCCAGTTCAGGAAAATTCTCGGCTGAAACAACTGATCTGGTAAGGCCAATTTTGGAAAAATTCAACTTCTTCCAAAATGGCTGAATTTGCTGCCACATTTCATATATGGATTTAGTTTTACCTTGTAGAGAAGTATTCAAATGATTTTGCTTTGACATTAAATCACACAAAAATGCAACATTTCTGCAGAAATCTTTCTTCAAAATTTCACAAGGTTCATTCTGTTCTTTGAAAAAGCTTATAACTTGTTTTCACAAAGCTAAATGTTTTTCTAGTACTTGACCTTGTGACAACCAGCACACTTTAGAATGATATGGAAGACCTACACTAAATGTTTCATCGTCATATTGAAGCATGGTGCGAAACTGGCGATGCCATGAAGCATTTGCTCGAATGTAGTTCACAATACCAATAACTATATGTAATGTGTCATTTAAAACAGTAGATTTTACACAAAGATTCTGCTGATGCAAAATACATATCTTTTGTTTGTTCTTTCTGTTTTGCAATTGCTAGTTTTTTTTTCAAGTAATACATGATTCATGAATGCCTTGAATAAATTATACTCATTGTCGCCGATTAGGTATCTCAGTATCTGAACCTGAACCACTCTAATGGCCTATTTCGTTAAATCGTTTCTCACTAGGTTATGTATTGCTTACAGGTAAGTCTTAAATTGTATATGTATATATGTATTTATATAAAAATAACTAATTTAGATTGACCCTTAATTCCATTAGCAATGGGCCAAAAAGAAGGAAAATGGCAACGAAGTATTTTGAATGTTTATGCAGCTCCAAAACATCAGAGGCAGCATCAGCTCAAGACATGTCTGTACCTTCTGCTTCTGCCTATAAAAATTATATAATAGATGATGTTATGCCCTTGTGATCTACAATAAATGTTGATAAAACATTTGAAGAAACAAATGTGGATAAAGCATTGCATGATACAAATGTTGATAAAATATCTGAAAATACAAATATAGGTAAACCACTTCATGACATCATCAAACCTAATGTTGAATATCTGAAAATTTGGAATAATAGTGGACGAAAATGTTATCATTGTGTTGTGTGCCTAAAATATTCAGATACAATAAACCCTAGATTTAATGGACCCCGATTTAATGAACTTTGGGTTTAACGGACCCCGATTTAATGGACTTAGGGTTTAACGGACTTCGGGTTTAATGAACTCATGGCCGACGGCCGTCCGGTCACTGAGAATCCACTCCCTCTCGTAGCTTTGTCCGCGATTTCAGATGACTCATCATCTGTCGATGCTAAGGGCAGTCCGTTCGCAAAGAGCATTATTGCCTGACATTTGGTTCCTGTCTGATTGTTTTCTATACTTTACAGTTTTCGCCATAACATTTTCACCACTTTTGAACTTCCCACCCGGTCCGTCGACGAAACGTCTAAGGAAAAATGTTTGGCGAGAGTGTCGAGCACTGAGCGATGAAATTAAAAGGAGGCAGTGAAAATATGAATTCATTTGTTATGCTGCACTTAGGGATACATAGGTTTGATTCTCGATAGCACAGGATTTCCTGCAGAACTTCATACTTTCCACGACGATGTTTTTCGTGTCTGTGCATTAGTAACTTACAAGACAAACGTTGTGGAGTGATATGTCGAATGAAATAAAAGGCATGCTAATTTAAATTTCAAGTATAATCACTAGTTGAATGCAGTGATTGTGCCGAGAAAGGAGAAACTAAAAAAAAAAAATCCGGGCAACTTTGGTTTTTCATATTTATGTTCCAAATCTTCAGACTGTTCCAATAGTTTAGTTTTTTGCGCTTTTAGGTTGATGAAAAACGTGGTGATGTTCATAGAAGATTTACGTATATAGAAAAAACTACATCAGTTGGAATTGAAGCGGCGAGAGTGGGAGACCGTGGATGACATGCTCACGAAAATTTCAAAGTCGTAATTATACATTTTCTTCAAATTCAAATTAACAGTTTTACCGCATTAGATAAACATATTATGCTTGTTTAAGTGTTCCTAATGTACTGCATTTGGCCTTATAAGATGTGGCCATTTAGGTGCATTTTACTTTTTCATATGATGAACTTTCAGATTTAACGGACACCCTATCCCCCCAATTAGTCTGTTATATCGAGGATAAACTGTATTATATGAGAAAAGCTAAAAAAATCCAAAAATGTCAGCCATTGCATCACAATATGGTACCATTTACAGGAAAGAAACTGTCAAACATCATTTTAACACTCAGTATCACAAAGATTGTGTGAAAGCTGACAGAATAAATTTATTAAAAAAATGAATGTTCCTATTCAACCAAAAGACAGCATATTAGCAAATCCAATGAATAACTTACTAACAGAATTGGAGGTTTAGCTATATCGGTTTACAATGATGCAAAAAGATTAATATTGCCTGCATGGAGCTGACCATCCCGTATTGTTTGTATCAATTTAATGCTTCCCCTCAATCACCTAATTTCAATTTACAATACATCCCTCCATCTTCACATTTACAAATACTTAAGTGTATTGTAGAATCTAATATTACAATATTGAAGGAAAAGATCAACAGCAGCTTAACTTTGTCACTGAGAATTGATGTCTCAGTTGTTATAACAAATATTGATAAAATTTACATGCTGGGGAAAATTGTCAACAAAAATGGTCAGAAAGAATTTTTTTTAGGTGTAGCTGAAAAATCGGAATGCGGTGCAACAGGGATGTCAATGGCTATAATTATTGACAATTTTGGGGATTACAGAGGGCTGGTTAGAAAAGTGTTATCTCTAGTACTGATGGTGCTAGTATAAACACTGGAGAAAAAAATGGCGAGTGGAAGATTATTGATGTAGAGAAAAGGGAACTAGGATCACCACAAATTATGAAGATATGGTGTGGAGCCCAGAGAGACCCATTAGCATGGAAAGATGTGCAAAAATAAAGCTGAAGCAAACTTTGTTTTCCAAAATTTAGTAGGGATTTCAACATATTTCCATCTATCAGGCCTTTGGACAAGTGAATTGAAAACCATTGCTAAAGATGCAGAAGTCTCTTTTAACAATCCCCAAATTGTTTGAAGTGCACGAGTGAATTTTTTCATCAATTTTTGCATAACATTTTAAAATTCTGGTATGCATTAGTCCTTTATGTTAGTAAAAATAATTCTACAGGGGAATGTAAAGGTTTTTACAAATATTTAAGAAAATTTTATAATCTAGAGTTGATGGAAGTTCTTGCTGATATTTTACAGATACCTATTTTCAAGATTTAATAAAATCCAAGCAGATAACAAAACAATTGTTAATATGTCAGCACATTAAAAATCATGTTTGAAGGCCATTGATGAACTTCAGGAACATATTTTACCAGAATGATGGGAAGACACTTTAAATGAAACTATAGAACAAAGAAAAAGATAATATCCCAATAAAATATCTTAAAGGTATAGAACTATGGACACTTCAGTGGTGTAGAAAGGAACATCATCTATTCATCAGCAACAGACACAAGGTTGCTGCAATTAGAATTGAAATTCTAATAAAATAATTCTTAATTCAATGCTATGACATTAATCAACAGATTTTAACAATCATTGAGCCATTTTTAGTGCTTTTTGTCATTGTTGAAAAGGACTTATCTTCGTGATCGTGATTCAGGGCTGCCACTATACAAGGAATAAAAAAGCTTTTTATATGTATTTGTGTTGAACTGTCCACATCAGTTTGAACCAAATTTAATATTTATAATGTATGCATATATATATATATATATATATATATATATATATATATATAAAACCATAACAGCATATTTGGACCAGATCAGCCAAACAGGGGTGCCAAAATTACGAAAAACTCTTTCAGTAATTATGGATTTGGAAAGAATTGGCTGAATGGATCTCAATTAAATTTTGTATATAAGATTTGTACAACATACAATAATGAAATCAAGATGTTTAAAGCGAAGTTAAAGGGCAGAGCTACCACAATAAAAAGTAAAATAATATTTCTTTTATATGCATTCACGGATTTTAACCAAATATAGTATATATGTACTATAATCTTCATATAAATAAATAACCAAAATATATTTCAACAGGGTCGACTAAACAGGGCTACCACAATAACAAGGTTAGAGATTTTCTGTAACTATGCATTTGGAAGGTATTGGCTGAATGGATTTCAAAGAAATTTCATTCTGAAATGGGACCACATCCACTATACAGCCCCAACCTGGCACTGTCTGATTATCACATGTTTGAACCACTGAAGAAATTTTTAGGAGGAAAGAGGTTCCGCAATAATGATCGAAGCTGTGCATGATTGGATAGGTAATCAATCAAAAGACTTCTTTGAAACCGGAATTAAGAAGCTTCCAGAATGCTGGCAGAAGTGCATTGCAGTTGAAGGGGACTATTTTGAAAAATAGTGTAAGTGAAATTTTGCTATGTTCAGTCAATAAAATGTTTTAGTCAAATTCTTGTTTATATTTGAACACCCCTCGTATCATGTTATCATAATTATATATTGTCATTTTTTCTAACTTTTTGAGAAAACTTGCTATCCTTTTCAGATATTTTTTATATAATCACGAAGTAATTTGTATCTGTTATTCTAGAATTGTTTTTAGTGTAAATTCCATTTCTTCACGTATATATTCATGTAATCAGAAAAGAAACGAGGTCTTTGCACTGTACCAGCTTAAAAATATTTCATACTTTGAAGGACTTTTAGCAATTTTAAGCCTAAAAGCAATGAACAAATGTATTAAATAATTTCAATAAAATTGTTTATTTAACTTTTATGTAAATAGAAAATTACAATAACATCAAAATTTTATGTTTAAATTTAAGTAGAAAGACTACTGAATATAGAAAATCTTTTTCTGTACTTAAGGCAGCCTTAGGGGAATTATATAAATGCCAAATTTAATTAAAATACCTCTCTGGCATTTGAACTTCCATTGTATAAGATGCATTGTGATTTGAGGACGTGTTATTGCAAGAAAAGGTGTCTTATACACCGAAAAATACGGTATTCTCTGAAAATTTTTCAGGAAAATTCATTCATTTAGAGTAGAATGTATTATTTATGAATTTCTGTTTAGCTATCACAAGTCTAGTACATCTATACTTTAGGATGAGTTTCCATTTTTTTTGCAATTACTAATTAAATGCACTGATCCAGACAAAATAATGTAAAACCCTGATCCTGGAGAAACATTACTTCACCCAGTCTCCAGATGAAAATGCACACAGTTGGCAACCCTATTAAAGACATGATAGGAGCAAACTGCAAATAAAAGCATGGTTAAAAGTAGGTAGACGGGGACCTCGCAGCGGTCAATCCCTTGAACCCTCATTAATGCACGAGATCTCTCAAGTCCTTCAGTATGCGAACCCTTCCTCGACTCCTGATCTCATCATTCCCAGTGGGGTATCCCCTGACTGCAGGGATGATTAAATACGAATTAATCAAAACTTTTTTAATGCATTTCTGATGAAAATGCATCTCTGTTTAATGTTGTATGCAGTTTCCCGAGTATGCTCTTATTTTAAACGGCTTCCTATGGCAAATATTAAGGAAGTTAATATTTTTCGTTCAAAGGTACCAACCCAGTGGTTTGTTTTCCTCACCATCACCATAGAGTGAATCACTCTAAGAATTTTATGAATCCAGAAGACACCAGCACTCATACTTAAAATATTGAATGTTAATGGTCGGTGATAAAGAGGGATATGAGAAGGGTAAGAAGAATGTCACCAAATTCTTTGGAGGCAAATCTCATATAATACATGTGGAGAAGCAAGCATGCTATGAAGTCTGTATTTTTACCTGATCATGTTGCTCTGCAATGAAACCATGAAAAAATTCTGCTATGACAGAGAATCGAACCCAGGTATGACACTTGCCTGGCAAATATTCTACCACTGAACTATCATAGCAGATTAATTCTGTTTCCGAATGCAGGCTTTCTTTGATGTATCTCTTGGCGGGCGTACATTGGTTCTGGTTGTTATTAGCTTGGCTAGCCCAGACCTAACTAATAAAAACACCTGCGTTCAGAAAAAGGAGAATAAATCTGCTTTGATGGTTCAGGGGTAGAATATCCGCCCAGCAAGTGGCAAGACCCTGATTTGATTGCCAGCCATAGCAGAATTTCTCATTTCAAAAATAATCCCAAATTTACAGCTTATGCCTGTCAGCCTGTCTTATTAGAGCCATTTTTGAATAAATTGACATTTTGTAAAAATCAACAAGAATAAACTGCTCTTTATTGTTGTGCTTTCATCGATTCTATTCTGGATAATAGTATGACAAAATACAAATCGAGTATAAAAGAAAAGAGCTAGCGACATAAGAGCCAAGTGGACAATATAGCAAGTGGATAGATAACACAGTAAGTGGACAGAATAGCAATTTGACATAATAGCAAGTAGATAAAACAGTTAGTGCACAAAAGAACAAGTGGATGAATGAATATGTATCATAATGTACGGTCATTTTATCTTATATTATTAAAATAGGGCAAGGAGGTTAAATTTTCATTACTGAAAGAGCAAGTATAACGTGAAATATATTTGGATATATATTTTTGCAAAAGACCTTATAATGAAAGAAAATTTCTTCCTGAAATTTTCAGCAGAGAAAATATTATAAGTAGACGAAATATATTCATCAAAAATTCAAATGTTCCATTATTGTCAGTCATATATGGAATTCTCGAAAATATTAGTCGCAAAAACAATGGAAATGGACATGATGCAACCTGATTGGAACCTAGAATGTTTTCTGGGTAATGGTCATACCATCTCTGAGAATCTATGTGGTCGAAACAAGGGAAATGGATGCCATGAAATCTGCTGAGAACCTAAAGTTTTCTGAACAATGTTCATATAACCCACAAAAATCAATGCACTGTTAATAAGGGAAATACATGCAATGCAATTTGTTTCCCAGGAAATGAGATGACTTTCACCTCTGGTGGCAAGCCCTAATTGGAGCAACATGCTCCATCATTTTCTTTCCACCCCCACGTTATCCTTGTTTTACCTTAACCCATGCATGCAATAGGTAAATGATGATTTTAGAGATCGCTTCTTGACTATTTCCCCACATTATAAATGCATGGCAAATTACCTCAAGATCACATAATGGAAGTATTCACATCACAGAGGGGTAAAGACTAAATTTCCTTCAATGGGCTCGTTTACGGAAAATCCACCACAAATATAAGCAGTAAATCCTGGTGATATGAACGAAATGCTTGCTAGGTAGTGCAACTACCCCTACAGACTACAGTAGTCACACTCAAGTAGATGAAAAAAGGGAGCACAATCATGGACCAAATCTTCCACGGCTGTGTAGAAAATGCCTTAAACGCTGCTCTTCATCCACACTAGCAGATTCCTAAGAAAAGAACTTGACAGTGATATGTCTTGGGAGATGCATATTAATGCACTAGGCAGCAGATTAAGCTCATTATATCTAAAGACATCTGAGACAGTGTGTGTTAATAACCCTTTACTATAGAGATTTCTATTCTAATGTTCTTATATATGTTTAAAAAGAAAGCAACTGATCATATTAATGATGTTAGGAAACGTGATTTAAGTATCGCAGAAGTGCATGACCAGGTTGCTGAAGAGCACAATTAAGCTGTCCAAGAGCACAGTAGTGCTCACGAGCACCAGGTTGGGAACCTCTGCCATATCGAGTGAACTACCGATGCCATATTCTTCAAAAAACTCTCTTCACTGAAGTACCTTTTTCAAACTTTCTCAGTATTTCAACTTTTCTCAAACATAAGAGTTTTCTGTTTACATTCTGTAACATCATTCATGAAAGGGTTTTCTTCTTCTTTGAAATCATTTAAAAATAAAATTTAACCAAAGTGCTGATTACATTGACATAAAAGTTGCTACGAATCTAATCAAGTGATGCTAATGTGGTAAACAAAACTGATGATAAGTGCAGGTCAATTGGAGTAATTTCTAGAGTAATAGGAGTTTTTGCATATAATTTTCAAAAAAACTGTTTTTGAGAATTCCAAGTTTTTAAATGCCGAGTTTATGAGGTTTTACTATATATAGTATTATTAAGTCTTTACGACTGGCAAAGTGCTGATATGTAATATATAAATGTGCAGATCAACTTCCCTTAAACACTGTTTTAATAATTAGATAAACTACAGAGAGAGAAAACAAAGTGACTTCCAAACCAAAAGAAAAGAAATTGTGATAATGCCTTGACATTCAACAGTCTTTGGCATTCTTTTTGCGAGTAATTCTCACTGTGATCGCCGGCAAAAATGAAGTTTAAAACTCCATCATCAAAATGATAATAACAATATGTATCTTCATTTTGTAAGTGTAAAGTTTAGCGCAAGTGCAGCTTGTGTAAGAGTAAATGTGGTATTTTCACCAAAATAAAAATATCGTGCAGTAAAGGTATAAGAAACTGAGTTTACAGAAGGTTGAATAGAAATACACCATCTGAAAGTTTACTTTCATTCATTTAAATATCTTCATTGTTTGCTCTACGTCTTGTACCTTGCTAGGCAATTCCAATACTGAATAGCTGGGCATAATAAGAGGATATTTGAAAATTAGAAAACTCCGCTACAAGGCCATGAAGGCACAAAATTTAAATGATGTACATTGTTTTATCAACATTAAATGTTACAAGATAAATTGCAGCCAAAATTGGAACATACCACTTTGCAAATGTTATTTATGGGCAAAATAAAATCATAAGAAAAGTCTTAAAAGTTACTTATAATGAAAGCCATGCTAGGAATGAATATGAAATTATTTTCCATTTTTGTTAAAAAGGTTTTAATGACACACACACACACGCATACATACAAATTAAAATGCCTCAATTTATATCTTAAGAACAAATTCCACTTGGGAAGGCTTGACTTTGTAGGAAGATTCCATAATATAAATAAAAACATTTGTGTATCGTGGAAATTTACAATATTTGTTTTTTTATATTATATCTTAAGGTTTGTGATTATTGATGACATTCATATTAATTCTTTACAATTTGTTCTTATTTCCTACAAAAATATATCACTCAAGTTAACATTATATATGTAATTCCAATGGACTGAATTATAATTTAACTTTCTCATCACTGAAACGTGACAGTATTAATATGATGAATATTTGGAAATGTTTTTTTATTTGCCTTAAAATAGAATGTACTAGAACTTCAGGCTGAAGCCAGCCCCAATCGCAGCTCTTCCTTTCTCCATGACTCCCATGTGGAAACCCCCGCTGACAGATACATCATCATCAGTGTCGCCCTGCCACATAGAAAATACTTTGATAAAAGAGCCACTGAAATGTACATTTAATAGCATTACCTAATCAAAAGACCTAAATTGACTCATTAAATGATACATATAATAACTAAAAAGAATAAATTGTAGTTCTCTCAACATTAACGTCTGTCTAAAAATAATGAATCACTCACCAGCTGCTTATATTCACGGCCACCTGACGGAGGCTTAGGACTTGCAGGTGCTTTGCGATGTCCTAGCTCACTTTTAGCTGGCCATGTGGGAAACATAGCAGGGTCAATAGGCAGTGGAGCTTCCTTGAAATACTCATGCCTAAGGGCATCTTCTGCAGTTACTCGCTGGACTGGATCATATGTGAGGAATCTAAGTGGATGGATAAAAAACACTTCCTATGATGAATTACAGAATACATAGCATGATTTTTCATTATGAATTAATAAATTTTAAGTAGCACTTATCTGTTCAAGGTAGATTATATACAAAAGAAACAGTTTGATACTAAGATAGACAACACATTACCTCTAATTTATTCAGATTTATCATAGATGTTTTTATTTACCTGGGAGTTAACAAAAGTAAAAAGCTTGTACAAACCTATTCATGAGATCAAGACCAAGGTCTGTAAGCATAGCACCAAAACGAGAGCGCATTTGGCTCACAGGATACTCTGCAAATGTCATTTTCTGTACAGCAGGTAGCTTGCTGTAACCAGGCCATATTCTCTCATTCGGAGTGCCCAAATCCTAGAACAAAAGGTAACATTAAATGAAGGCATTAAAAATAATAATCTAACTAGCCATAGGGTATTACACTAAGTAAAAATCACAATGCCAAATGCTCTATTTATCATAATCTCATCCATTCATATTTTTTAATTCAGAGAGGTCAATAAAATGCACTTTTTTTTCTCTGAAAATAGGTTGCCAAAAATTGATCCAAGTCTTGCTGGCAGAAGGTTTCCAGAAACAGATATGAAGTCTCTATCAAAAAGGGTTAGATATAATGAGTGTCCACACCAGTATGAGTGCGGTTTGATTTTGGGATGTTATCTAACACAAATCACCGCCTAGGCAGAAATGATTCTACTGCATTTTGTGGAGGTCATCTAAAAATAATGCCAAAAAGCTGAGATTTCACAGAATTGTGATAGATGAAAAAAAAACACCTTCCAAACCAATATGAACACTGCTTCCCAAAATTATTGATAAGTATTTTAATTGTAAAATACCTACAGGATTTTTCTTTTTAATGGTAATCTACTTACAAGGGGAGACTACATACCTTGGGTCATTGATTTCTATGAAATTTTTTGGGTGGTAGAATACTTAAAATAAAAAGATCTGTATATCAGCTTTTGATTGAATGGGCATTAGCTTTGGCAGAATCTTTTTTTTTCTATTTGCAGGATTAACTGTGGCTGGATAAAATGCAGTAATAGGCCGACAATGTCAAGCAGGTGGTTTGGCTGGGTGGTTACCGTTTTGGGCTTGGAATATTTTGTCCCTTGTTCAAATCCCACATCACAGCAATTTTTACTTTCTCATATACATAGTACAGGCACACCCCGAGTTATGTAAGTAATGCGTTCTGGCACCCATTGCATAACTCGAAATTTGTATTTCAAAATTTACTATGGGAAGTACAGCAGAGGTGGGGAAACTATGGGACACGGACTGGATCCAATACCCGAAGGCGTTTATTTGGCATGCAAAGCTGTTTCGAAAATGCGATCTCTAAAAATTAAAGTACGTATAATTTACTGCATCAGTACGGTACAAGTACTCAGTTAAAATAGAGGCATGTAATGTGAGTATAGAATCTAGTTAACAGAAAATGGAGCTTACAAAGAAAATTAACACTAATGGTG